>JAHWFO010001556.1:4133413-4172111 GCA_023313115.1 Rhysida immarginata | reverse complement strand
TGGACATTTTTTCGTACAATGCTTAGTTTCGAGATATTCAGTTGTCTCAAGATAAATGCCTCACCCTGTATATCGCTCCGTACATGAATCGCATTTGATGAAGATGCTGCTAATGTTGACGGCTATGGCTCCTTATAGACCTCCATGGTTTGAATTTTATCACTTGGTGTTGAAACGTTTATATCATCAGATATGTTATTAGCGTCGAACTGAGCAGTGGAAGTTATTGGCGCATTCGTATCGGGCTATAGTTCACTTTGGTGGCACCATGACTCAACTTTCAGTCGTTCCTGCTGAGCCCGTAGACATTCAACATCGGACATCTGGGTCTTCATGGATTCCCCATCTCTAAATAAGTTTACCTGTGACGTTTTCTATAGTTTTTCTGGCGCTTATTATGCATAAACTTGGAAATTCTGTAATTTTTGCAAAATTTCCAGAATTCGAAGGCCGATATCTTAAATCCTATTAATTACTGAGGTTTAATTTTTAAGCTGTTTTATAAAGCGCAAAAAGATAAAACAAATGACACCTAAAATGTCGTGCTATCAGAAAGGATGCCGGAGCTAGACTAAATTAATCTCCACCAGAGAGCAGATTTTCCGACTCAACTTTGTTCTTCAATTGTATCAGCCGATGACATCAGCATGAAGTCGGTCAAAGTCTAAAGCATGCTTTGTTTTATATACTATCGAATGCAATATCATTCAACAATATTTGATCAACTGTTTTGACGTTACTGTATTAAGGTTTTCGTGATCAACACTTTTCGTGACATTAACGATCTAAGCGTGGCTTCCCAGTATCGAAACGTAAGACATATTCTACGTCAAAAAGAAAATTGTATTTTTCAATAAGAGGTAGCTCTTCATGTCGTTTATATTGTGTTCGGAGCTTTGAAATGAATGTTTCTGCCATTTCTTCATTTATTTCAAAAAAAAAAAAATTAATTTCTCTAAAAAGGCTTAGCCTATTTCCATAAAATATGGTCAATGTATAGTTTAAGAAACCCACTGTCTGAATTTCTTAAAAAAAAATAAGAATAAAAAAAAATTAAAAAAATTGACCGGGGGAGGGGATAGTAAATAACTCCAAAACGGCTCATCACAGCCAAACAAGTCATTTACAAAAAAAATTCGCCTTAATGAGAGGAGTACGTACATGTCGAGTTTATTGAGTTTGGTTCGCTCGTTTGAACGCTACAGCCATTTTTTAATTTTTTAGAAAATAATTAATATCTCGAAAAAGGCTTACCCAATTGACATAAAATATACACTAAGGCACAATTTAAGGAACCCACTAAGTATGTATAATTTTTATTTGGTTCGGCTATTTTCCGTTTCAGAGGAGTTAGCTGCACAAAATTGGTCACACACGTACATGTACGGAAAATCTTTTATTCAAAATTTCAACATATCTTTAAAAATCATGAATTTTTAAGTCGATTTCAGCAAAAAAAAAATTTTGAATTTCTGAAACGAAAACAAAGGCCTTCACTCTTAGAGAGTGGTAGGCCAATAAACAAAATCATCATCTTAAAATAACAAAAAAAATTATAAACATAATACTGTTGCAGCGTCCGCGCAATCCGCTCGCCAAATCGCCAGTGGCGACAGTTCAAGTAATCTGACGAATAAACAATCACATTTGGCGAACATACTTGGCTAATTCTATTTATATGGAAAATATTTATTTTCAACCTCGAAAATGCGATTATCATGTGATTAAATTTTTTTAAATTTTAAATGCTTCATAATTTTTTTTTAATTTTAAATTTGGCTAAAAACATGAGATTCTCGCTTAAAGAAAATCTCTATTGGCTAAACCATTGGCGATAAAAATTTCAAGTACTGCGCGGCCACTGCTGTTGGTTTTGTTGCTTTTCAGAATTTATGAGTAACAAAATCATTTTTCAGACAAATCCCCTTAAACTTTTTTTTTTTTTTTCCTCGGGGGATATATCAAGTGTAAGTTTACAAAATTAAAATTTACAGCCAGACCTGTTTGCAGCACTGATCAAAAATGTTCCTATATGGGGAGGAAAACGCCAAAATGTTTTTTTTTCAGTCTTCAGGGTTTTCTGGGGAGTTAAAATTTTAACAAATATTAGGGGGTAAAACACCTAACAGGTGTCCAAGTTAGCAAGCGAAGGGAGAAGAGTGGCTTAACTTTGGATACAGTAATTTCATTTTAAGAACACACTATTGCTATCAGAAATACTAAGGTTGGTTGGTTGGTTTATTAGAAGTTTTGGCGTCGACTACTAAGGTCATTTTGCGCCTTTTACACATGTTATATATGTACGCAGCCCGGGACAAGCACAAAATGCATGCCCACGGAGGGATTCGAACCCACGACCAAGGGGACTCAAGAGCTAGAAAGCCTCGCCCTAGCTCTCTCAGAAACCTGGTTGGCGAAATACTAAGGGGTTTTGTGTGGATAATGAGAACTTTTCTCAGTAGACTACATGTATTTTACATAGGGTGATCCAAAAGTCAGGCAAAACTTTAAAACTCAATAATTCCCACACGAATGCAAATAAAAAAGTTACTGCTTGCACAGAAACTATTGAAGTCGGATATTTTTTCCAGGAAAAAAAAATTAATGCTAGAATTGCTCGTTTTTTGACCAATAGATGGCGCTGTCAGATTAAGATATTATAGTGTTGTATTATAGTGCTCTAGTATCTGTAACCTGACATCGCCATCTGTTGGTCAAAAATCGAACAATTCTAGCATTAATTTTTTTTCCTGGAAAAATATCAGACTTCATTTCAATCGTTTCTGTGCAAACAATCTTTTAATTTGCATTCGTGCGCGAATTATTGAGTTTTAAAGTTTTGCCTGACTTTTGGATCACCCTATATTTATACAGCATCTAACAGATATTTTATTTTATTTTATTCATTTATTTATTTATTAGAGTTAGTAAAATGGACTACATCCAAAAGAATATGGGCGGGGGGAGGCAAAAAGGCCAAAGGCCGTCAGAAGCCAATCCCCACTCCTACAATACAAAAAAAAAGCACTTAAAAATAACATTCACAGGTTAGTAATAAAACGAAATATATCACCAGGGGGAAGAGTATGCAGCCAGAATCGCATTGCACGTTTAAAACCCAATAAAAAATCTGATTGGCGAATTGAAAGCGGGAGATACTCCCAAGTAAGAATAGCTGTCGAATTAATAAAGGCGCCTAACATAATTAGCGGGGATTGTAAGGAACGGTAAGAGGAGGGATGTCTAGCATTATAAAGATGAGACAAAGGTATAAACTTTTCTGTGACGACGTCCGCAATCAATAAGTTTTTTTGAGATTTAAAAGAAACAACTACAGTTTGAAAATAAATTTCTCCCAAATATTCAAAATTCTATGATTTTGAAGAAAAATAAATTTTACATGTATTTATTGATTATCATTTAAGAGTTACACATTGATGTTCCTGCATGTGTCCACCTTGAATACAATTCAAAATCTCCATGGAAGAGATAGTAGAATTAACATACACATGCCAAACTTCTGGTTTATGGTTATATAATTATTGATACATGTTGAACTTAAAAAATTGTGTTCATGCAAAATGGGAGCAATTTTATTCTTCTTAGATGGACGCTGAGAAATACAGGGAGAGTCAAAAGTCACTGGAGATACCTGTAATTCGGAATTAGTGTGCAAAATGAATGATGTGACCATACTAGCAGGATAAGTGCTCTACCTTTTGGGACAGTTTTTGGAGTGTCTAAAGTTTTTGGATAAAGTTAACTCGTTCAATTTCCTCTTGCTCATTGTCTTGTAAGATTACAAAATGCTAAGTACAGTGAATTTTGTAAGGAGCCAAATGAAACAAGTGAAATAAACTGTAGTGTAATGGACCATACACATGCTTCTCTGCTCTACATTTTTTGGAAATCTCTCAAGTTCCTCAAGAGTGGCAAGGTTGTGCAACAATTAACAACATCCTGCCTCATGCTACAGTTGATTAATTCAAGGGGAACCGTGGGAGAATTGAAATTTGAAAATTGTGAAAAAAAAAAATTCTAACGGAAGCGTTTCGCATTTACTACCCTGTCCAACTTAGCTCCTGGTAGATGTCCCTGTTCCAAGTTGTTTATTTAGTGTTAATTTAGTTGGAAATTATTTTTTGGTCCGAAATGTTATGTTTAACATTACAGGTGTCCAACTTTACAGGTTTAACTGTATGTCCTTTATTGTGTGCTTTGTATATTTTACTGCAGAATAAACGATAGAGACGTCATAATCATCCGGTATTAGAAATATTAATTATTATTCTTATAAACGATAGGAATTGGAGCTGATACAATTGGAATTTGATATATTAACGGTTAATTTACTTAAACGTTATCGGAAAAAGTTAATAATCAAAGCCTAAAAGTCTTTAAAATATCTGCCTGTTCCGATTAAAGTAGCAGTATGAATTTTAACATCGTATAATTCATAAGAGTAAGAAATCGGATTTAATAAAGGTAAAAAATCGAAAGAATTTACTAGGAAGTTGATACTGATGCGCTATTTTATTAAAGTCACAGACCACTGATATTTTTTAAATATTTGTATGAAATTCTGGAAAACGAAACGCGAGCTGGGTAACAAAGCCAAGCTCTCCGTCTTCAAGTCTATCTTCGTCCCCATTCTCATCTATGTTCATGAGGCGTGGGTAATGACCGAAAGAGTGCGATCGCGGGTACAAGCGGTCGAAATGAGATTTCTGAGAGGTGTAGCAGGTGTTACCCTACTTGATAGAGTGTACAGCAGCACAATAAGGGAATCTTTAGGTGTTGAGCCGCTACTTCTCCGCATTGAGAGATCTCAGTTGCGCTGGTATGGCCACGTGATACGGATGCCGCAAACTAGTCTTCCTAGGCAGTTGTTATTTTCCAAGCCAGTGGGTAAGAGACCAAGGGGTCGGCCTAGAACCAGGTGGCTAGACTACATGGAGAATCTGGGTTCGAGTCGCTTGGATATAACCAGGGAGGACATGCGCCTGACGGCGGAAGATCGCGATCGCTGGAGATTCTCCATAGGGCTGCTGCCCCGCGACCCTAACGGATAAGCGGGTTTGAAAAGTAAGTAAGTAAGTATTCTGGAAAACAGTAGCAGGAACAAATTTTATTCTTTTGTAATGGAGTTGTTGTTCTGTATGGTTCAAATGGAAGGACAATTACAATATGGTACTTACTTTATCTGAAAGCGAACTATAGCAGATGGGTGTCTTTTAAGTTACAGTGTTACCATTTTAAAAAGTTCAACAACAACTCGAAGGGAAATAAACAGTTGAGAATGCGTATTCCTGCTCTGTCAGATCACTTAAAAACCATCATTAATGTATTTGCGAAGTCGGTATTTCCGTTGCAAATTTTTTTCGAATCTTTTCATTTTGACTTTAGATTCGGATAGAGCATCAAAACATAAGATATAGTACCGGTTTATATCCTATCTATTCGGGAACATGGCTAAAATGGCGATTAAAGTTTGGTCAAAATTTTAAGTCCGTGATATAAATTTGGTCAAAAGTTTGGTCAAAATTTAGTATTACTGTCTTTAAAAGCATTGAAAATAGTCCGATGGCGGAGATTTGAGCATTACAGCCAAAGAAGCCTTCATTATCAGAGAAACAGCTTCACAAAAAGATTACAGCTAATATACCATGATTGTGAGGGAAGTAGCGTACTCCATAGCGTCATTTTCCTGGAGGCCACCACATACATTCAAAATGTAATGCGAATCATCAATCCATAAAACGTTTTTCCATATCTATAAATTCCTCGAATGATGTTCTTTATTTCCAACCATTCTCAGTTTACGGGCAGTGATTTGGGTTTGTGGGCAATGATTTGGTTTATGGGCAGCGGTACAACCACAGAAATCATGGCAAGAAATTTTTGAAGCAGTTGGAGATGTATCCTCCTTTATTAAGCTGAGGATTTTGTCTTCATCGTTGCATCGATTTCACAATCTGCCTAAACCAGAACAATTTTTATGAATTAATTTTTCACTATTTTCCGATGGGAATTTAATGGTCCCGGAGCATTTCGGTGATGCACTAAAAGTGTCGACGTCATTATGCTTAAACGATTTGCCGTGTCTTGGATAGAAAGGCAAGTGATGTTAACATCTTATAATCAAACCTCTCACAAACTCGGAGCTTTGCTCCTTGTCGTCTAGCTGCCGGCAACTGGGTGGGGGTTGGGGGGGGGGGGGGGGGGGACATTAACTTAATTTTATACCATCTAACAAAATTTTGCATAACCTAATGCACAATACGTTAGCATAATACGATTCTGAAGGCACATCCGACAATATTTAGTGTACAGAAATGCAAATCCTTTTCACTATCTTATTTCACGTTAAACCTTCTGCAATTGGTAAAGAAAACTTTTGATGAAAGGAACAAAATGGTTATTACGAACGAGCTTAGATATTTTAAATGATATGTAAAGTTTGAATGAAGGATTCTTGAGATGCCAAAAAGTACTACTGCAATAAATAAATTCTGAGACAAGATACGAGAAAGTGGAATCATAGACGTGAAAGAAAAATTATATTTTATATATTTGTATTTAAAAATTTTAAAGAGTTTCGTAGAAACTTTACGTGTTTTGTTAAGAGATGGTGCCTTAGGTCCCAACTTAAAAATTATTGATCGTACAAAGAGGCTTTGCTTAAAGGATCTTATGAATGGAATTGACTTAACATAATACATTTTTAATAAATTTTTGAAGGAATATTCAGCAGGAAAACATTTCAAACCAGTAAAGCTTAACAACATCTAATCCAGTAACTCAAATTGAATTGTACACACCCTAAATTATTTGAAACGCTGAACGAAGATGCACAATTTTTAAAGTATATTATCCAAAACTGAATTATAAAAAGGTAATCCAAAAAAATAATAATCGGCAATAAAGACCTAGAAGAGGAGCTTCATAAAGGTAAAGCTTTAAATCAATCGAAAAGTCTATTGAAGAACGCGGCTCGATTGGGTCCGGTTAACAGGTTCGAAATGCCGTTCCGACGAAAACGTTAAAATGAAAATCGCTTCATTGTGAATTATAATAGCATTAACTCTTGGAAACGGATTCGTACCATGTGATATTGACATTTCTTGGCTATTGGTTCTCTCGGCCATCGATTAAATTGCTAACCTTTGAACTCCAATATCAATTTGATTAGCCATTAACTACATCAAAAAGCTTTTAAACGCCATTAGCCAAACAAAATTAATCCCCTATTGTGAAACGTGTTCACCGTTCTCGCTTTTGAATTTGCGAAAAAAGAAGTGCGGATTCCGGACAGTTATGCAAATTTGCTATCTCTACAGAACATGACTATTGAGGCCACTTAATCCAACAATAATTGAAATCGACGCATTCTCAAAAACAGTTTTCAGCTTGACATGTCTGTAAATGTTTGCTTAAGTGAAAGAAATACTTTGTTAATATTTGCAGTCATAATCAAATAGATCTGATTGTTTAATTAAAATTGTAACTATTAACAGTCATTTAAAATAAATGAAATGAAAATGCGATAATGCTTAACTGACGTGGTTATGTATTTAAAACTTAAAAATTTTAAATGATACTGGAATCATGTTAATGGAACATGAAATTGAAATCAAATGATCAATGTTTATACGGTATCAGAAGCAAAAAGCTTATAAAATGATTTCAAGCAGAAACAGATTTACACCTCATTAAAGTTAATAGAAACATTATAGTAGAACTTGAAAGCATAAAATTATGCCAAATTGTACACAGATTTAAAATTCAAATTACAGAAGAGCACTTTCGTATGAAGTTATTATATGCGGGTGATCGTGTATGCTTGATTCTTAACCCATCAAATCCGGAAATTGTATGTAATATAATAATATCAAAACTATGAATTTATATGGATAAATTGTTTTTTTGAATCACAATTCAAAGCAACCGACTTGCATTACATATATTGGGGCTTTGTTTAGAAAAAGGACCCCCGAGGGAAAGAAATCAATGTTTTGTTCCAAATAAAATAGGAGAAAACAATGGTAACTAAAAAAATTCTTTCGTTGCGATGGTAAAAGTTCTTGAATGCATGTCAGTGTTATATGATTAGTTTAACAATCCCCAGAAACTGTCGTTTTGATATCACTCGTGTTAGATAATAAACAGGGTGATCCAAAAATCGTTTGATCCAAAACTATAATTATCTATACTTCAGACAGAAACTAAGCTATCATTAAGAATGTTGCATGGAATTTATTCTATCCTATACTGATTAAATGCAGTTCATAATAGATGTTCAAAATGTTCAAACACTTGTCTCATAGTCATAACATCGGAGAAAACGTGTGATTTCATCTTGGATGTTTTGCATTAAATCTAGTAATTACTGTCATACCAATAATTCTAAGCTCTTTAGTCAAGCTCTGAAGTCTTTGAAGTAGAGTGGCCACAAGCTTTTTGAAATTTCTCCATCGATGTCGATCCAGGAGATACAACATCTTGCGGAATGAGAATCAAATTCTATAGCATTTCTTTTATGGTTTTGCTTATTAAATTGGGACCAAGTTCTTATCAACATATACTATTCAGTATTTCTGAACAGGCTATTTCTAAGAAGATGATTCTGTACCATCTCCTTGAAATTATCACAGCCTCGCTCCTGGCATGCTGTCCATAAGGCTGAAAAACAAAACCATGGCTATTTGTGTCCATTCCTCTTTCAAATAGATGGACAATTCAGTCGATGTTTCCAAGTGGCTGCCTGACCCTTCCACGACATTACTGTTTATACCATGAATGATCGGTTGGATTAAGATCAGGGCTCTATGAGACTCTGGACTCCAACCACTTTATGCCAATCCCTTCCGACATATTGAGAATTATCGTCTTGGAAAAAGTAGCTCTCGTTTCCAAAATTTTGTTATAAAATTGAGATGTCTATAATTTCCTATGTAGACATCAGAGTTCATCGTGCAGTGAATCACATCCTAGCGTCCCAAGCCTAACCATAGCCAGGTTTTTTATCTTAGCGGCTTCGCCGGCCGGCTGGCATTGGCTCCAGGTGATGACGTCATATCATTGGTATCGGTCATATCATTCCACTGATCTTGGTTTCGGCCTAGCGTTCTTCAAGAGTTTCCATCCGATGACGTCATCACTGGGTGTCTCTGCCAGCCGGCAAGATAAAAAAACCCGGCTCATGACTCCACCATACTTTACGTTTGGAACGATATACTCTAACGGGACATTTCACTTCTCTTTGCTATGCTGGCTGAGCGTTTCCGAGTTTCTAAACACTTTGTAGGATGGGTGAGATGTTTGGTTTATACGTTCGTATATGCAGAGAGCACGCAGCTTCTTCTGTAGAATGTTGTCATGACCTGAGGCCTCTAAAATTCACTGTCGATGATCTGAAGGGGCTTTTTGTGGATTTTACAGATCTCACCCTGAAGCGCCCCGTAGGTCTCATTAAATGAGTTTTCTAGGGAGTAGGGGGTAAATGTGCGGGGTGTTACATAGCCAATATATCAAATCGTTCCACCGCTACTCAGCTAGGCCATCCAAAATCACCAGTTGGTGATATAATATGCAAATGGCAACGCTCTGGCATTACCAGTGCAAGAAAACATTCAGGCCGGCCTCGAAAATGAATGAGGGACAGAAGGGCGTAAAAGAGGGTTGGCACACAAACAGTCGGAAGAGTTCTAGAGCACCATTAATACTACCGTGAGACTTAATACCATTAATACTATGGAAGAGCCGGAGTACACAAGCCAGACATCACAAGGTGGCTCATCTGACTTGGTGCAAAGAGCGTGTGAACTGAGCATTAGATCAGTAGAAGAAGTTGCTATATAGGAATGAATCCAGTTTCACCTGTTTCCAGTCCGATGTCTAAGGAGGCAGGCTGAAAAAGATCTTTTATCACAGTGCGTTGTTCCCACAGTGAAATTTGGTGATGTGAGTGCTCGTATGGAATTATTCAGTTGGTTTGGGCTTGAATCATTAGTTGCTTTTCGTGTAAACGTGAATCCCGAAAAATGTCTGGATACTTTGGATACTCAGATATTTCCCACCCTCTGTTAGTTCTTTGGAGTGAATGATTGTTATTATCAGGACGACATCGCCCCTTGCTATAAAGCTGCAGCTGTCATAGAGTGGCATGACGAGATGGATGTTCAACAACTGCCCCGACTTGCACACAGCTCTGACCTCAACCCCACAGAACACCTGTGAGACGATCTGGAACGACGGTTGGGGTCAAGACCGAAATCAGCTGCTTTCGTGGAGTAATGGAGACAAATTTCACCTAATGTCTACCAAAAATTAGTAGAGAGTTTCTACAAACAAGATAGATGACCATCCAATCCAAAGGTGGACATACCAGATATTAAAATAAGTGTGTTCGCGATATATACAGAGTGTCCAAAATGTCTGGTAACATGGCAGATATCTCAAAGCTGCCAGATAGGCGAGATTTGATGAGTGTGGTTTATAGATAATAGGGGGGTGGGGAATTCATTGCTGCACTCAAATTTGATCTTGGCCCCCAAATTTATGGTCATCTATTTGCTAACTCGAAAACTATTAAAGATAGAGAAAAATTTCTAATTGCTACCCTGTAGAGCAACACCACATTAGTTTTAGACTGGTTTAGCTGGTCAGGTTGGCTGAGGTTTCTAACACATTTGCATTGCAGTGAAGCTCACCATTGGGAAGGGGAAGCTCTTGAGTGACTCTTTCTCGCCCATTTTCACAAAATATTTCAAGGGGAAGGTTGTGCTTAAAAATTGTTTTAGACTAATGGGGTGTTGCTCTACAGGGTAGCAATCGGAAATTTTTCTCTATCTTTAATACTTTTCGAGTTAGGAAATGGATGACCTTAAATTTGGGGGTCAAGGTCAAATTTGAGTGCGGCAATGAATTCCCCACCCCCCTATTACCTATAAACCACACTCATCAAATCTCGCCTACCTGGCAGCTTTGAGATATCTGCCATGTTACCAGATTTTTTGGACATCCTGTATTTATTGATATAGTGACCGGATTATCATTGAAGGATAGAGTATATTCAAACTAATTCATTAGATTTCAAATGAGCCTAATTCTGTACTTATCAACCGTGTATTAATTAGGCATATAGGCTACCTAGAGAGAATTTTCTGAGTTAAATCGAATTAGTTCAGGTTAGATCTGTTGTAAATCTTGCTGTGGAATTAGTGACCGCGGACATGCTAGTAGGTGCGTATGGGAAGAATTCTATTATCGTCTCGATGTTAGGGGAAAGTCACACTTATAAGGTTCTCACGCTAACAAAATTTTGATAGTCTGTCTTTTGGTTTTTGCATCTATTATATCAATTGCCACTTTGTGTTTATTAAATTCAAAAATAGCACTGCTTATCTTGAATGGACGAAATAAAGACGCAACTTCCGTAAATGTTTATCATAATGAATGGTCATTTCAGGACAGAAATTTAGTTCAAAGTACCCATATAAATTAAAGTAGGTTTCAAAATTAGCTTTGGTTTTGACTGCGTATAAGATAACATCTTTAAAAGAATTGTATTTTACTTTTAATGAAATTAGGACCCATTAAACAGTCATATTAAAACTGGGGCATTTTTTAGAAAACAACATTATTTTTAAATCACTAAGTTTTAAGCAAAAGAAATTGCGACGGGCCTCTCTGAGAAAGGGTGATGGTGAAGAATTAAATGTCTTCATTATTTCCTTAAGAGTCAAATGTGGACGTTAGAGGAAGTGAGATGAATAAAAATGCGTATTCATGGCGTCCACATAATCTTTTTTGACGCGGAGTCGTTGTCTGCCCACTGGGGGGTTGCAGAAACAAGGGCGACTCTTCGTGTTTGGTGCTAAAAATAGTCTTCCCTTTTGCAACAACGGACAATGCAATCAAATGGAATGCTCTATTAACCAAAAGTCTGCTCAGATAAACGTTGTGTGCCACCGTGACACGTAGTCAGCAATTAAGCGCCAGATAAGACTTGATAAATGACCATCAAACCGTCCAGCCACCGACCCAACGAAATACGAGACCGGCTCAAAAGATTTATACGAATGTTTTATCGAAGTTGTTCGCGACACTCTCAGTTTGAGAAAGGCAGATGCTGGCTTTTTAATGAAGGATTCGCCAGGTTGTAATGGAAGCGCTTTACAGCTTCTAAAATGCAAGTAACACCCTTATAATCTTCCCAGGGAGATCAAATTTGAATAGATAAACTGAGAAGTGTGAAGCGTAAGCATTAGATCGGTTTTCATTAAAATGGGTTTCGTGAAATGTTAAATAGAGCTCCACGGAAAAATATTAAGAAAAAGAAACTAACAAAGATATTTACATTATATATGGATAGTGAACTTTTCTTTTTGAGCCTATCAATATATTAAAATTAAAGTAGTGGGACGATCAATACATTAGAAGATTTAGATTAATCACAATTATCTAACTGGAACGGCGGGATAAAATTTGCTATTATACTAAATTTGCTAAAAAAAAAAAAAAAACCCAAAAAAAACAGCTCTACTATGCACATCAGAGTTTTATCACCCTATTATCAATTTTATTTATCTTCCTTTCTTTTCGTAAGCACTTTTCATTGACTTTACATACATCGACGAAAATTGAAATTTAAGACTTCGAACTCAAAAGCAGCTCCAAATCGTATATTTGGACCATAAAGGAAGCGAGAGGTGCCGTTATCTTGAAAACATATCTCCGCTTTCCTTTGAGATGCTGATAATTTCGTTTAAATGATGTAGTGGGCCTAAAAATAAAGGCAACAATTTATCCATAAAAATTAACTATTATCGAGAAAACAGTCTCTTTTCAGTGATGTTAAATCATATAAATGATGACGTTATTCTTCGTACTTAATGACAAAAATCGACGACTAACAATATAAAAAGAAATATGTTTATAGGAAAATGATAAGCTAGGTGTACACTTGCAGGCACGCTAAATAATTTAGGATACTTATATTAGTTAATATTTTCATGTACTACATTACTGAAACTAATATTCCTGCATATTTTTTTTTAAATTGACATTTCAGCTTTTGACATTATATAGATCCTAATGCAAGAAACAAGAAGAAAATTTTTCAATTCCCAATTTCTTATTTCTTTTTCTAGAAATTAATTTTTCCAAAACCACTAAATACCTGTGCCTGCGCGAAAGTTTATTCGTACAAAGTCCTAATATTAATAATTTTGATGGTTCGGTTCTATTTATCTTGTTTAAATAATTAAAAATTATAGCTCTGATTTTAAATTTTGGAAAGCTTGAAAAATATTTGATTATAGAGTTGAATATAAATACTACAGTTAAATATTTACTAAATAAAAGAATCAAAATTTGCAAACCTGAGTGGTTAATTTATGTATTCCTTATTAATTATAATTAACGTTGTTATATAGATATCTGACAACATTATCTTGTTGTTGAGACTCCTCAAGAAGAAGCTATATACAACTGGCGACGTAAAAAATGGATTCAGAAGGAAAACTATTCAGAGTACATTTCAGGATATCAACCATACAGAAGAAAAGTTGCTCGACATGGACCGAACAGCTCTAAACCATCTGGACCATCGAAGATTGGAGACGCATATGATGGACTATGACAAACCTAGATTTTGTTTGTATTCCAATGATGGCTGTTCCAAGGTTATGCTACAGGCTGGGTAAGCTTCCAAATCAAAATGTGTCTAAAGAGTAGTGCAGAAAGGAGATGGGTGTGTCATGCTTCGGGGTTGTATTTCAAGTGATGGAACTGGGAGTTTAGTTGAGTTACCCAATCGTAATACATCGGTGACGCCGGTCTGAATTCAGATCATGTAGAATTTTAATAATCGAACAGGTCAATTTTTTTAATTCCTGCACCATAAAGGAATTCTCACTCTGTGATATTCTTAAAAAAAAAAAGAGGTGTTACCATTTGGCTAGTTGCTACAAGAAAACGACCAAAAATTCGTATTCAGTAAGATGATAACTGTCGTATGTCGCGCAATCTTACTTGATATAAACAAGATCTTCAGTCATATTGATAGCTTGCCTAGAAAAATCCAAATTGTAAATAAAGCAAATAGTTGGTTGGTTGGTTTATTAGAAATTTTGGCGTCGACTACTAAGGTCAATTTGCGCCTTTTACACAAATTATATCTGTACGCAGCCCGGAACAAACACAAACATCCATGCCCACGGCGGGATTCTAACCCACGACCAGGCGGACTCGAGAACTAGAAAGCCTACGCCCTAGCCCTCTCGGCCACCTGGCCGGTTAAAGCAAATGGTGATGTAACTCCAGCGTAAGAAATGAAGTGCGCATTCCGTAATTCAGTCCGTCATCATTCCTGACTTTCAAGTTATTCTTCAACAATGTTCTCATAAATTTTAGCACAATATTAATCAAAATGGTCTTTGGAGGATTTTTTCACGCCATTACCTCCGATGTTAATTAATAAATAGTGAAAAATAGTAAAGAAAATTCCACGGCCTGTACTCGAACCGGGGACGTCCGGGTAGATAATTTCTTTACTATTTTTCACTATTTAACAATATTAATCATTAGTATAAAGTTATGGCATTGTCTGATTACAGAATCACATTGTCTCTTACTTTTATTTAGGACTAAAGGAAATGTAAATTTTTCTTCAAACATGCAATTGCATTTTTTTTTTGGTATTTCAATCGATTTTAACGCTTTGTTTATGAAGCTTAGCAGGTTTTTTTTTTTTAATTTGAGGCTGAAATTTACATTGATATTTATAGTAATTTGAGGTTGAAATATTACATTCAATTTTAAACGAATTTTTAAATGTTCAAAACATCATTAAAACATAAAATATGATAAATAAATATTCATAAAAAAGATAAAATTATATTCATAAAAAAGATAAAATTATATTATATTCATAAATTACATAGCGCCGCGAACTATAGAGGACTACTGAAAGTAAGTAATAGCATGGTAAAAACACTGAGAAACAAGCATTTTCTGCGTTTATCGAAGATTTCTTGATGACAGTAAAGGTAAGATTGATTGATTTCTACATGAAATGCGCTGTTAAATAAGCAAATTCATTCATTACTTAATGCATTAACTGTGTATAACACGATGTATTCATTATCTCATTGCGCCGATCTACTACCTACTTAGGATGATTTAAAAATTTACCGCCAGACGGCACATCGATTCGCGGCGTTAGCCAGTAAATGAATTGAAATTGCATATCATTTCGTTTTTAGGAGTTTACTTTTCATCACAAAATTTTATGTTAGATCACATGGATTTACTTTCCTAATGCAAACGCAATGCTATCAACGAATAGTCACTACATTTTAATAAAAGAATAAAAAGTCAGCATTCATTATTCACCGTTAACACAATATTAAACCGTAGCCGAGGAGAAAGTCCAGTACAAAACAATATTTCGTATTTAAAATGTGCAGCCAATGAAATCAGTTATCGCCAATCCTTGCAATCGACTTGATAATAATGTTTTCTTTTTTGGATAGTTTAAAATTTCAAAAAATGTCTGTATAAATATCGTGATTACATCGTATAATTTGTGATCAGCTAATCTCCTTTCTTCCTGGAGATGAAGGCTGTGTAAAGAAGAAGAAGAAATTTCAAAAAGCTTAATGGTTATAAACAAAAAAATTTTAAATTTATTTACTTATATGTACTGATTTTATAGTAAAAATGCAGTCTCACATACGCAACTGCTGCAGCGTAATTGTATGCCGCCTCACAAACGATGCTTAACAAATTATCTACCGTATAGCAACAATATCATGTTTAGAATAAAGTTCACTTTTATTTAAAATAAACTGGTGCTCCCGAGTTCAAATAATAATAAGCTTTAAGAAAACTACACATTTAAATAAGAACATATGCAATTTATCAAAACCCCTGACAGAATGCAAGAAGCTTTCTCCTTTATGAGTCTCACGAAATTTTATCCATCAAAAGCGATATTTCTGGGCGGAAGAAAGGGTCCTCGACCAAAAGTGGGTGCTTAACACGAGTGTCTGTGACCCCAGTGAGAATTCAAATTCACCCGAGGACACCGAGAATGGATTGGGAAAGAAATTTTAAAACCGTATCTCTTTCAAATACAGTTGTGTAGCAGCATTTCAGAATGTCAGAATTTACACATTATTTTTCAGATTCTTCAATGACAGCAAAAAATTAAATTTTTAAAATCTAAATGGATAAGTAATTGAATTTTGCATCTTGTACATATATACTTAAACATTATATAAAAGAAAGTACTTCGTGTATTAGCTCGCAAAATATTTTTTAAGTTAATACGGCCTTTGATTTGCCATTGATGAATGGAGACATTTAAAGAGAACCAAACCGTATTCCTTCAGGAGAGAAGAAGAAAGGGATGGGGAACAAATTTTCTTTGGAGGACAAAACTCTTAAAATAAGCGGTTTTAAAATATTCTTAAATTGTCTCGAAAGTGACTCCCAGAGAAGGATAATGAACCGAAACGGTGTGTTATTTAACAGAAGTCTGTTTTCTATAGGGTTGCTGCATGGTTTCCCGACTCCAGAAACTGCGTGCTTGGAACGATTAAATTACTTCGAACTTCAATAAAGCAACGAACACGATTACCCGCCTAGCGTCATCGGAGCAGATTGGACGGCCATTTTCCCAGCGACGGCATAATGAGGGATTTTTCGGATCAAGTTTATTGGCACGAGCATCGTCAGCTTTCAATGCCCTTCTACGATGGCACTATTGTATCTTGATTATCTCGGCTATTTGACATTCCTTCGACGCGCCCCCTAAATCTCGACTGTCTCCCATCCTCAGGCTTCTGTGACGTCAATAGCCCCTTCTTTTCTTCTTCTCCCCCCCTCCTCCTTCCTTCGCAGAGTGTTCACGTCCGGAACTCTTAATGATGACGTCATGGCGATGTTATCACGGAAACGTCCTGTGTGGAAACCATAAATGGAGTCGACATTCGGGGAAAGAGCTTTCTCCTTCTAATGGAGAAGTTCCTCGCTCAGTGCGCACGCGTAGTTAAGACGATGTGTGTAAATACAGTAAGGCCTCGATCATCCGGTGTAATTGGAATGGAAGTTGGATGGCCTGAAGGGATAACAATTAAATTAAAACACTCTCCCACACACACATCCATCTATCCAACCATAGTGGAAAGGCATCTTTGTTTAATCTTTCTTCCAAAAAACAAAAATATGTTGAAGAGCCTTTCGCCTAATGAATTTTATTGATTCATTAAACCATCTATGTTTCTAATACTCATCTTTTACTTTGCGAATTCGGATTAACTGCGATGTCTTAAATTGTCGAGTAGCTTAATTTTTAAAGTAAAATCTGTACAATATCAATAAAGATTTTGAATTATCTATTTCAGTAGTTCTTAGTGTATCAGAACATAAATTCACTTGATTTGTTTGGGCATTTCAATTTGCCTCATGCATAAATCCGGTTGCTGGATTTAGAATGAACTCTTATACGTCAGTTGATTATTGTCCTTTGGCCCTCTATTCAGATGAAATCTTCTAATGTCAAAATACTTAAACAAAACATATCTAATCAGCAACCGCTGAACAAATTGCCTGTCAAAAACTGAGTAAATGAGCTTTTGCAATATATCAAGAAGACCAAATCTTGAAACTTATATCCTTACTACACAAATGTGCGACAGTGTGAACAAATTTTTATGTTCTTGAATATCTTAGGGGAGGCCGTGGCCTGGTGGGCTTTCACTGAAACATAACTTCTGTGAAGTTAAGCAACATCAGGCACGACTAGTCACTGGATGGGCGACACATCAGTGACTCACGATCATCGCCCCCCCCCCCCGGCTGCTGTGACCATCATACATCAGTCGTTAATCCAGGTCCATCCAGGGACCCAACTCGTCGGCCTCAAGCCATACAGGCTCTGGATGGACGTATTGGATTACAATAAATAAATAAAAAAAAAAAAACTTCATCAACACTACAGAATTACAACTTTAATGAATAAGGATAAATTTTAATCAGAGAAGTTTAATCAGAGAAATGTTAAGCTTCAGATGCCGATAACTATACTATTCCTACAGGATGTCAATGCCTTTCGCTATTTCCTCTTGAGCCTTACAATACATTGTTGCCTCGTATTCTTTGTACAAAAGACGAAATCAACATAGGAAACAACACTGCGATTTAGGAGTAGTTCAAAAATACAGTTAATAGCGATAGCATAGAGAATCACAGTTAAGCTTGACCAGCCTTCTTATAAATCAACTTATCAGCATCTTGATATAATTCCAGCCTTCTTGTGGATGGGAGGTGTAGCTTCTTTTTAACTGCGGAAATCTCGTAAACGGTTCGTTATCCGAACCATGTTTATATGAACTTTTGTTTTCATCTCGCTGTGGGAAATCACCACCAGAAGTTTGTAACAAGGATTTAGATACACCTTGTATAGAGATTACCTTAACGTGCAACGCGCTTTCTACAGGGACATAATTTTTTCTGGTTGTTGTTGCATTTTCCTAAATCTTATATATTTTTCTTTCAGTAAAATAATTAATAATGACAGACACTCAGTTTACCCAATGAAAAGGCATGTTGCAATTGTGGCTTTAAAGGCTGAGCATAGCGATTTAGAAATATCGTCAGATCTGCAAACAGAAAATTACTGGTTTTACTGTATAGGGAATGGAAGGCCTTTTGTGTTTTAGCAAGTCTCTGCACCTTCATACAAGACTCATGTAACGCAAGAATGGATGGCTGAAAACTTTCATGTCCACGTAACCCCTAACAATTGGCCTCCTAATCTCCAGACCTCAAACCCTGTGTGTAGCATTGTTGGTCAATGAAGACCACTATTAACATTAAAGATTCTTTAAAAGCCGCCATAGTCAGAGTAATGTCTAACATGAATCAGATTGTTTAGACTACGCATGTAGGCGATTTCGATAGAAGCAATTATTTAAAGCCCTATTTATTGAAGCTGACGGTGGCTTTTACTGAATGAAATTGTAAAAAAGATAATTTCTTTTGTATCCTTATAGCCAATAATGAAGTTATTTTTTTGTTATTATACATCTGTATTTCTAAGAACATAAATCTGTCCTCAAATGCCTTACGTACTCTAGATTATTCGGTACATACGATTATATAATCAACTTTGAAAAGCAATAGGCACTTTTGAATATTTTATATTGACTAAACTTATAAAATTTATATGTACAGGTTATTCAAAACAACGGGGCAGATTTTAAGTATTTATTTCAAACAGTTGTTCTGTGTTTTACAGTTTGTCTAAAATGAATATTTGGTATCTGCTCCATCTTTTCTAAATAATCCTGTAGTTTCGATTTATGCGGATTAAAGATACAAATTAAAGATAAATGTTATATCTTTAAATGCCATTTTAAATAACATATATGAAGGGAGAATCCAGTTCTTCCCAAGCGCTATGATGCGTATTCTTCTTAACACGTGCGATAGCTGTTGTGATGTGTTTATTCATGTCATTTACATTTACAAAAGCAGTGTGCGCAAATGTTATCTTTCAATACCTATTGACTTTGCTCCAATTAATAGTACATTTCACGTAAAAGACAAAGCAAATGATCTTCTACTGCTAAATTTGCTATTACCGTTTAGTTTAATTTACGAAACGGCTCTGTTCGTAATTAAACTCTATCAGCATCATTCATAATGAGTACAAATAAAGCTCAATTTAAAACCTTGCTCATCCCATTCTGAAAATTTTTATTGAAGTACGTACCTCAAACTTGGCTACGTGAATGAGGAGCACTAATCATTTGCTTAATTGGGCAGTACTGCAGATTCGCAATAGTGACAATCCTATTGATGATCGAAGAATAAACCGATTTTGAACCTGTCAAATGAAAATATTTTCCCATTAAGAATTTTTTTTACCTAGACTATCTATGATGGGTACCAGAATGCATTTTTCGTTGAAGTAAAATACAATGCTTCCGATGAGAGTGTCGAGTAACTTGCCACAGACGACAAAAATGAATTGTACGAAAAAAATTCAGACACCACTTTTAAAGTCGAATTTAAATTATACAAACAGAGAAGTTACATCGTTGGAAAAAAGAAATTCCAATGTAACTATGTTTTCTGTCAATTTGCTGATATCTGCCAAAGTTCGTCTGCAGGAGCCCTTTAAAGTCATCTTCCCGTGTTAAATAATTATAATCAGAAAGTCGCTCTGAGGCTGAGTTCCTAATTTCTAAGCATACCACAAGGAAAAAAAAAATTAGTGGCAGAGCGTTAGATCCGGTTTTTGGTGTCAACGTCTGAGTGCCATGTTCTTGTCTGCTGAGCGGCTAACCCAACATCACGCGAGATTTTAAACCAGATAATTTCGAATCTCCCTGTGCCATCTCTATCTTATATGAGAATGAAATTTTCACTGTCTTCTTAGAGTTAAGGCATTAGCTATTCAATTAGCATGGCGAGATAAATTTCTCCAATTACGGTCTTTACTTGATTAAAAAAAAAGAAAACAATGCCCATACACCTTTTTTAATGCACAAAGTTACATTTTTTTCTACGTTAATACGCAATATTTTTTTTATACAATATTGAAAGCGTCTATTATTTTAAACGCCTGATTAAGGAATATCCTGATTGACTGACTAACAAATATCCTGACTGACATAAAGCAAGTTGTGACGTCACTGTTTGCAGTCGGTTAAGTCTAAGTGGATTTTTTTTTGCGATTGATCCGTGAAGAATCAGCAGCGATAATTATAATTGCAGACAAAGAGCCATCTCAAAACGAAGCGTTTCTTAAGCGCGGAGACAATGATTTCAGTTGAAACAGAAGAAGAACACAATCAATATTTCTCAAGGGGGGAGGGGGGGGGGGGTAAGGTATAGCCCTCATCTACTCCTTGAATCTCTATGTTCAGAAAGAAGTTCGTAGGATTCTGTGCGTTATTTTTTCACTAAAATAACATCACGTTCGTTTTGTGGACATTTACTGTTAAAGAATTATCAAGGTTCCAGGGTTTTAAAATATCCAGTGCATCATTAAAGACACACTTTAAATTCCTAATATCCGAGCTATACGAGAACATAATGACGATATCAGCATACATTAAAACTTTGATGGAAGAAATAGCAGAAAGAGTCACCGGCAAGTCGTTGATAAATAAATTGAATAGCAGTGGGGAGAAAACGGACCCTTGGGGATACCAAGTTTGCTAACAACAATCGCGGACGACACACCAGAATAGGACAAATAATAACTTCTGTGTACTAATAATCTTGTTCTATTTCTTCTTCAATTTTTTTATCGCATTTCTACCTCAACACGCTTCGGTTTATTTAAGTTAAGAGAATTTTTGTTTATAAATATTCATTTATTCTTGAGCACATGTTTGCCAAGTAGAGGTAGTATCTAATATATCGCATTTCAAAAACAACAACGACAGTTTATTACACAACGAATGTTATGTACCATCTAAGTACCGCATTCTAATTTAAATAACAACGCTTTAGACTTTCGAATTCCGTTTAATTCTAAAAATATTACCTAGTTATCAAATTACGCCGAACAGGAGGACTATGGCATTAGCCATATCATTTGATAGAAGCATGACTTTTAATAATTATAGGGTGTTACCTGACATATTAATAATCTATATATAAATACGGCAACACATTTTTTGTTATGCACTTTTACCTATGTTAACGTGGACGAATACGCATAAAACTTATATGGTTGGAACGTTCCTGTGCTCTAGATGTGCACAATATATTTTGTTTGCGTATTTGTTCACGTTAATACAGGTAAAAAGCGTTTCAAAAAAGGTAGCATTAAAGAACAGGTTGTGCACCATATTTGTCAACGCATGTAGCATTGTTTTTTTATTGTTTTATTTTTAATAATAAATATCAAATTAACTCAAATCATTGTTGATGGCAAAGAATTTTAATTGTTGTATTGTTGATGTTCATTTGAAAGCATTTTATGTATTTTTCGTCGCTTTCTAAGCTATTTTAAGATTTTTTCATACACTTTGAAAGTAATATTTTTTAAAATAAATACCAATTTTGAAGTTTTTGATTTTTATTTATTTTTTAAAAATGTTGTTAATACTCTTTCTTTAGTAACAAAAAAGTTATCGATTTTTGGTCCGAAACAGACCTTAATTTTCCACAGTGGGACGAGGGGAGAGACGCAGAGATAGGGAGGGAAAATTTAGCTTAAATATAAATATTATATTTAGATAATAATTCGATAGATATATTAAAAGATACCTTTAGATTGCTTTAAATATTATTCCGAGAAATTTTCAAAGTTATCATTGCGGTAAAGAAAAATTCTGCGACTGGGTTCGAACCAGGTTGGGCTATCACAGACACCCGTTGGGCTATCTGCGTCTCTACCAGTTGGGCTATCACAGACACCCGAACAGCCATGCTTCAAGGTGTCTTAAAGACAACCAACTTGTCAAGATTGAAAGCCAGATGGGAGGCGGGCACCTGGCTCACAGATCGAGAATCTCTCCTATCCAATCATCAGAAAGTTTGGATAAATTAATAATAATTAATGTTATAAACTGGAGATAAGCCTACCAAGCATCAGGTAAAGATTTTTCTATCGAAAAATGGAAGGAAAAATTCTGCGACTGGGTTCGAACCAGGAACCTCGGCTGTCATGGCCGACGCTTCTACCAACTGGTAGGCTTATCTCCAGTTTATAACATTAATTATTATTAATTTATCATTGCGGTGAAATGAATCGGGAGTGTCATAAATGTCATGCAAAGCATTTTGGATATTTATTGTGTTATCTATTTTTCATTCTTCAAAGTTTATTAATAAGCAAGAATGAGGCTACAACAATTACACATATATTTTTTTTTCTCAGAAATGTGATCGAATTTATATCATTGGGGGATCCTAGTAACAATAATTATACTGGGCAACAAAAGTTCAAAAAGTTCATGCTAACGAGATGAAAATAATCATTTCTTAATGAATTGGTTTGGTTTGGTTTGGTTTGTTTGGTATTAACGTCCTTTTCAACTGCTATGGTCATTTCAGGACGGCGTTATAGGGGCCGCAAATTTTGCCTCGCAAGGGCTCTTTAACGTGCAGCTGGCAAACGACTACACGGGACCAACGGCTTTACTTTCCTTCCGATGGAAGTGCGTGATCTCAGGATTTTCCCCCTGAAAAAATCTCGTCTTCCTCAGCCGGGGTTGAACCCGCGTCCTTGGGCATCAGAGGCGATCATGCAAACCCTGAGCCACCGAGGCCGATCTTAATGAATTCAATCATTCAATGTGCTGAACACGAATATGACTAAAAAAAATTGATTTGGCTACGGTTTCTTAGTATTGTGTCCCCAATAACAATAAAAGTCCCAAACTTCGGTCTAAACTTGGAATATTTGGTGGTTTGGAACCGCTGTCTGTATAACCTTGCTGCTTCTCTTGCGTTTCCATTAGCAGCTTCATACACCAGGTGCAAATCAGTCTGGAAGCGGAAAAATCGCCTGACCATCTGGATGCTAGCAACAATCCAACTCTTACTTTATATAAGGAGGTTCGATTATGATTATGAGGAGTTTATATTAATATAAGAGAATTCGTTAACCATTTCAGGTAATGTAAGGGCTTCGTAAAATTATTTCATACATGGAATACTAATTATATTATCTAGTGTTGGTAATCCTATGAAGTTGTAAGCTTGGATAATTGAGCTATACCGTGAAAGAGAAAAAGCAAATACGTACAATATCATTGTAATCCAATTAAGACCGGCCATTTTAAATTTCAACCATAATACAATACCATAATCTAATTTTGAGATAATTGAAGTTTTTATTATTTTCTAAAACATTTTTTCAGCTATTCACAAGATATCTTGTAAGATTCAACAAGAATATACCTAATATCTTATGGGCTGCCGTGTCGCCATTTAAAATAGTAAATATCGTAGGGAAGCACGGGTATCAATCAAAGTAGTTGATATATGTAGATGTATTATTTTAATCAAAATATATAGGATACACTGCTAATTTAAAGAATCACAAGCTTATCCTAAAGCTCATTCATGTAAAGGAAACAAAAATTTATTAATTAAGACATCCTCCTTCGAAGGTCGGCGAAGAAGAATGGCTTTGACATTTTTTCCCACTTTATTAGAAAGCATCAAACTATGAATTAAGTCTTAAGATTTTTTTCAGTTTTTCTAATTATTATTATTTTCGCTTTTTAATGAGTCGAATTTCCCACCTCATTTATTCCCACCCCAAATAAAATGCATTAAAGATGAAGTGCAATTGGTTCGCTTGGATGGCTCTCAATGGAGACGCACTGATGATCCTAATCTTCCAAGGAAATCATTAATAGTCCTTTCCTAAACGCTTTAGATGCGATGTCATTTTTTTTTAGGCAATGGGGAAGGAAAAATTCCAAAAAAGAAAAGCAATCAGATATCACAACCTCGACGTTAATTGTTTCGTACCCTTTAAAAAGAAAAATGATTTTTTTTTCTTGTAAGATGCAAAGGAGGAAAAAAGAAAAGTTATGCAAGGGAGGAGAACTTAAGAATCATTTGATTACTTTAATTCATTACCGAGCGCCCTGGGAGGAAAAACTGCGCGCAAGAAGAATAATCATGGTAGTCGTAAAAAGTGCGTATACCTTAGCTGCCGTTCTTAATCGAAATTTTATGAATCTTCCTAATTAATTTCGGAAGAAGTTTGATAAGAAGCAGTAATAAGGGAACCGGTAAGAGATGATAGGAAAATATTTTTAAGATGTCGTAAAGGAGGAAGGAGTGGCATTTATTGAATCGCTTATACCTTCTGTCTTCGTATACATTATTCAAATTTTTAGTGAATCTAATGAAAACTTAGTAACTCATCCACATTGAAAGTTCCATTTAAAAAATTCTAATTTTAAGAAAAATATAAAATTTACTTTCTAATATTTTTACTGATTACAAAATCATTCTAGAAACGTGCTTTATTTAAAATGATAAAGATTAAAAGGATATTAGAGAACCTTCAAAGTAATCTATTCTACCTGAAATTGAGCATGAGAGCTATTCAATTGACTCAATGAAATTCGTCGACGTTTCTGAATGCTGAATAGATAGAAATCTGATAAAGTGCGGTTAAACCAGTCTTTTAAAGGAGGGACCTATAGAAACATGAGAAAACGTGAGAAAATGACGTGATCCGATTTTCAGGTTTAAAAAGGACAAAAATTAATCACTGAAATGATAACAGTGTATGATTTCAGAATCGATAAAATATTGATTGGCTTTGGTGCACTGCTTATTATTATGGTCTTTGTTGACGACCAAGATGAGCCGCGATTGCAGCGACCAAACACTACAGAGGACGATTCTTTTACATTAGATTCATAACTAGGGAAACCGGATTCTTCACCTACTTCAAAATTAAAGGAAAATTTACAATTGCAGTCAAAACTGAATCAACAAATACAAAATGAAGACCATACCAAAAAGTAAACAACGAACGTCACTGAAATTAGATATTGAAAAACAAGGAGGCATCAGAGTAAACTAGGTACGTTAACAGAAACGTTCCAGAATCACTCAAGATCAACAAGAGTTTGTGCTCTGAGGCGTCGGAGTCAAATATGTAGTAACCGAAGCAGCGTACTGGAGGAGCTAATAAGGACTATGATAACGTTTAACAGCTACACAACTCTCACAATGAGCTCTTATGCTGTTTGTAAAGGTGTTTACAAGATTCTGGAGAGATCTTTGACAAACAGAGAGTCAGTGTTTAATGTAAATCTGGACTCGTCACTGAAAAGAACACAGATGAGCTTGGACCCAGCGAAGATGCTGTCTGCACAACATTGCATAGGGTGAATGGAATGAAGACCATCAGCTATCTTCCATATAGTCCTCTCTGATGAAGTCGTGTATATGTAGTTTCCTCGACATTGACAGGTCCAATGAGAGCTGCATCGCTGTTGACTCCCTAAGGCGGCGGACAGTTAGAGACAAATACTAAACTTCCCTTTAAAAATTAGCGCCTGACGTCAGAGGCGAGTAACAATGTATGAATTTTAGTGCACAGGCTTTCTTTCTAGGAGGTCTTGGACGTACACGCCTCTGACGTCAGGCGCTAATTTTTAAAATTAAATAACTCCTAAAATAATAGTAATATTTGAAAGCTTTTTGTGCAGAATTTATTTTTTCAATGTCCTCTATAATTTTAGGACAAAAAATAAACATGTCAAATTTTGATGTCAGTTGCCCTTTAAGAGAGATGATGTGGAGGCAATGAACATTTTTAAGACAAGCTCCAGCTATTCTCGCTGAAACGTTGAACAACGTTTTTGAATGTTGCTTGCTGGACGCAAGATGACGTATGTCTTCACTTTCACATTTCTATCCGCACTAGACGCATTCTCATATGTAGGATTATTGTAACCTAGAAAGTATTCGGTTACATTTTTTTTAGGTAAAGGAGCCTCGTCTTCTGCATCGAAGTAAAGCGATTGCCCTTCAGGTATTCCTTCAACTATGGAAGCAAAAGAAAAAATAATAGACGGGGACAAGATCAGGCGTGTATGCTGCATGAGGAAACGGGGAATTTGAGCCTTTGAAGAACATCTACAGTGCGACGACAGTGGTGAATATTGATATCCATTCCTTGTGCACACTCTGCCCATAACTTCTGCAATTCACTTTTATAACCAATGTACGATAAAAGAGAGTCGATAATAGCTCCCTGTGTAGGACACCTTGTTCCAAAAGACAGTCAATAACATTTTTCTGCTGATGGCACATCAGTGTTCGCTTTATTTCTCTGTGGTGGAGAATTCATATGGCGGTACTCCTTTTCTGAGTCGTAATAGTGTGTAGACGATTCGTTCCCCGTGATATTTTTCTTCAGGAAATCTTCGCATTCGATACGTATCGTTCGATCTAATAGTTATGAAAAATTCTCACCTTATTCTGCTTCATTTCAGCAGTCGACAGCTGAGTATCCAATGAGTAGTCTACAAACCTTGCATTATCGCAAACACTCTTTCACATAAATCAAACTTTGTTGTTTGATCCACTAATTAGCACGAATCAACCTCGCATTACTTTACATATCTCTTTAGTCCTCTCAAGTCAGACTCAAATTTCTTCAAATTTTGGAAAATTTTATTCGATATTAAAAACGCAGTATTATTTTCCTAATATAATCCAATATAATATAAAAAGAATTTTGTATTTACCAATAATAAGCTCTAAATTTAGCTTACTCCTACGAGAGAGAGACAGGCCCTGAAACTCAAAAGTCACTTGACCATTTTAATCCAAGCAAAATGTATTCTTCATTGTTTCCATTTTGGATTTTAATAATCAGTATTTTTTCGTTTGTTAAAAACAATGAAAGTTACATTGTTGCTCGGACTAAGATGACCAGGTGACTTTTGAATTTCAGGGTCTGTATTTCTCGTAGATCTCGTAGATGATGAAACAATGTATTATGCTTCATTGCGAAGGCTTTCTCTCTTGGTGATTACGGCCAACACCACCTCTTCTCTCTTTAGGTGGTGTAGTTACGGCCAGAGTCTGTCTTTCTCGACGGCTAGGGCACATGCATAATTGCCGTCATAATTACTGATAATTGATGCGCTATGACGGTATTTTTGGAGCTGTAGGTCAGGTACTGTCGTTCATACATATCTCTGGATACCTTCTTGAACAAACAGCGTACGCATTGTTATAAAATGTAGGCCAAAACAGTGCCGGACCGTTAACTTTGGGGGTTCTGGAGTAATACGAGGGAAAAATCAAAAAGTAACGGTTTTTATTTTTTTTAAGAAAGTGCTGGAGTAGACATGAAAAAACAAAATATACTAAGTACACATCAATGTTCTGGTTATTTCTCTACGTATGAGCCACTGCGATTAAGGCATTTGTCCCATCGTGGTACATATTTTTGAATGCCTATCGCATTGAAGTCCATTTCCTGCGAATACAGCCACCAGCGCACTTCACCTCAGTAAACCTTTTGCACCATGCCCACACATCTGCGTAGGCCAAGCAGTCGTTGCCGTACACTTTCTGCATTTCTGAATTTCACTGTGTGGACAAACTTTCGCATGAAGGAAACGAATTACAGCTCTCTGTTCTTCCAGCGTGGACGATGTGATCAACGACGCCATCCTGTCGATTGCGATTGGATGCCTCCACTAGGCGTCAGCACCTTCACGGTGCTTTTAAACGATAGGGGAAGGCGATAAGTTCAAAAATTATATCCACTTTTCCCACCACCTACTACAATGTTTTCGTAAAAAAAAATAATTTTTTGATTTTCCCTCGTACTATATGAAGTGGGGGACTTTGGGGGCCCTGGGATAACACTATTTGGGCTCTTTGACTGAAGACTATGTCTAAAGAGTGCCCTGAGCCAAAAGTAGATATACAGTACCGATTAGAGCAATTGTGGATGGTAGTAATTACCTAAACATGCTACGCAACAAATTGCAAACAGGACTGACTTCGCCAAACTAATTCCTTCAAGATGGCCATTTCTTAAATTCTTCACAACACCTTTCGCGTGTTGGATCGGACGATATGGCAGCATTGGTTGCTTTATTTGGTATTAACGTCCTTTTCAACTACCATGCTCATTTCAGGACGGCGTTATAGGGGCCGCAAATTTTGCCTCTGCAAGGGTTCTTTAACGTGCAGCCGGCAAACGATTACACGGGACCAACGTCTTTACTTCCCTTCCGAAGGAATTGCGTGATCTCAGGATTTTCCCCCTGAAAAAAATCCTCGTCGTCCTCGGCCAGGATCGAACCCGCGTACTCGGGCATCAGAGGCGATCACGCAACCACTGAGCCACCGAGGCCGCTATGGCAGCATTGACTGGTCACTTCTTTCACTGGGGCATATTGTTATAAAGTACAGTTATGAGAAGGTGTAATATAGAAGCAGATAGTGGATGAATTGAAGGAGTTCATCTCGCAAGCATTTATGGATTTGATGGCTAATCAGAATTTGTCTTGCTGCTGTTTTACCTATGAAATTAAATAAAACCCTATCAATACTGTGTATATAACTTTGGATTATTTGCATATTAGAAATAAAAGGCGCAATCACTGGCTGAGATGCTTTTATTGAAATATTCTGGTAGATATTTGAAAATAATGCACTTGCAACAGTTCAATGAATTAATTTCCTTAAATTTTTGATTTACGTATCTCATAATATAAGCAGAGAAAGATTTACAGTACAGAAAAGAAAGAAAAAAGAAATTATATAGGAGTTTTCGGTGAAATGTTTTTAAGCATCCTCTTTATTTAATAATTTAATTCTGAAGTTGTAATCTTCTTCAGGAGCATTCTTTTATATAATCCTCCTTGAGGCAAATTTCGCCACAAGTCGAGCGAACACGACCAAGATGAAGAAATACTGTTTCCTTCTATTGTGCATTAGCATCAGTTTAGATATTTTGCCTGTGATCGATTTTCGGCGTTTCCATGGTGATTGATTGATTTAACCCATGCGAAGAAAATGCGAACAATAAATAATCCACTCACTCTAAGTAATCGACTCACGTCACCATAAAATAAAAAACAATCTCCGAAAAATTAAAAGAAGAAAAATTTAACAGTGCATAAAAAAAATAGTAAGTGAATTTTGCGAGGAAAATAAATAGCTACAAAAACACATTACAGACCATTTGAAATTCTCAAGACATCTCTTTATAACCACACTAACAAATATTGGAACGCTTACCTTATTATTGTTTTCTTCAAACAAATGAATTGAATCTAATTTACTACTGATAGTTGTTCAGAAAGTAGTGTCCTGCATTTTTCTCGTTAACTTTTCACTTAAGATGTATGTTGATTAAATGTCTGCTTTATACATATTATTTTCCTAGATAATCCCATTACCTTGTACGACCTTATCCCTGCGCGAAACAAACGAATGGTTTCCCTACATCAGCTCTTGCCCTGTTCACATTGCTATGCTATCAATTTATATATCATGCATATCTTTAACTGGGGCCAAAAAGATGAAAATCAGAGGGAGTTGGATCAACCAACTACAGGGAAAATAGGAGAGGACAGTCCAATCAAATTTGGCATATGCTTCATACTTGAATGAGAGCGTGCTAGAGTAACATTTCTGCTAGATTCTTGTAGGGCTGAATTAGAGCCCTGGATGAATTTTTGTCCGGGTCTTGACTTTTCCGGATGACGGGGTTGTCTTGAATTTCTTCTTCGCGATGACTGTGTATTAAGTCACTCCATCAACTGCCTGTTCGTCTCCGGTTCAAAATGATGCGCCCACATTTCTTCACGTGTTAGGAATCGGGAAAGAAATGCCACCCCCTAAGCATCGAAAGGCTCCAGCAATTCAGAACAAATTGTATTCCTTTAGATATTGTAATCGCAAAGCTTCGAGAAACCTTTCTGGCGTAACTTTCTAGTATATCAATCGCGCAATGTACTGTATAATAAGTCGTAAACGGTCAGAAATTTCGTTTGATGTTGCGCTTTTATAAAAGCGAGTGAAAATTTTGAAGGGTCAGAGAGTAAATTCATTTTTCTTTCTATTCTCCTGCGTCATGTTTTTCTGTCTTTCCGTATTTTCTCTCTTCTCTATTTCGTTTATATCTTATTACTTTCTCATCTTTTTTCCTGTCGAGAAAAAGATGGGATTCGATCCTATACTGACTGGGTTCGGTGCTCATTAGACTAATGCCTTACTTAGTGGTACGAACTCTTGAGAACTATACTCTGTACAAAGAAAGTTTGACTGTTCGTTTCCAATTAAATTTCCTATTGTTAATTTAACTTTGCAAGAGTATCTAACAATTGAAATCGGAATGTACAGGGTGGTTATAATTAAAGTGACACCATTTAGACCCTTCTAGCGGCCGTTCTGGTAATCAAATTTTGACGAAACTTGAGATATATGTTATACAGACCATGCGGAAGAGAATTTTGCAATAAAAAATTAGTTCACATTTTGACCGCTACGTCAAAATTGGCGCATGAATAATAACAAAAACAAATTAGAAGCAGAGAAATTTATAAAATCAGAGCATCTGTTCAATGTGCATTCTATTTGTGTCAATGACATGTTCAAAGCGCATTATTGCATGTTCCACAGTAGAACGAAGGGTTTCCTGAGGAATCGCAGTGATATGGTGTGTTATACTTGCTTTCAATTCAGGGATAGTTCATATTCTTCCTCCATAGACATTATCTTTCAAATATCCCCACAACCAGAAGTCACAAGGGTTTAAGTCCGGTGAACGAGGAGGCCATGCAGTTGGAAAAGTTCTCGAAATCACCCGATCATCTCCAAAATGAGCATGAAGCAGTTCCTTCACTTGTCAAGCAATGTGGGGTGTTGCACCATCTTGCATAAAGACAGTAGTGTCTAAATATTGACTTTCTTGTAAAGCAGGAATGACTTTCTGCTGCAGAAGTTCGCAGTAACGAGCACCAGTGATTGAACATCTTTTAGTGCCTTGAGGAGTGCTCTCTTCAAAGAAAAAGGGGCCAAGAATGAAACGTGAAGTGAATCCGCACCATACAGTCACGTAATCAGAGTGCAAAAGCTTTTCATGCACAACTATCGGCTTTTCAGTACCCCAGATGCGACAGTTTTGAGTATTCACTGCTCCGTCTAGTGTGAAATGCGCTTCATCTGACCACAAAATGTTCCATGGCCATTCATTACCGACGGCTATTGTAGCCAGAAACTGGCAAGCAAAATCAGTGCGTTTTTCCGGATCTTCATGAATCACCTGGATCTTTATGGATACCATTTTAAAATGGAACGCAAAACTTTTTGTACCGTAGACCACGGAATAGACAAATCACGTGATACGGCTCGAGCACTTGCTGAAGAATATTAGGAACTTGAAGCACTCTCCACTACAGCAGCAACGTCTTCCACAGTCTCATTTGCAATTCGTTTCCGTCCTCTCCCTGACAGCACACCCAACTCACCAGTTTCTTCAAATTTCTTAATAATCTTTTTTAAACCATTAATGAACATACTGTAGGCCCATTTCGCAAGTTTTTCAAACGTCGATATTCTCTTAGTGCAGCAGAAGCATTATTGCAGTTCTGGTAAAACAACTTAACCAATAAAGCTCGATCCTTTTTAGCTAAAGCCATCGTGAAGAATGACTTTACATTTAATTTCACTGTCATTTTAAAGCTTTTCTAATTTTACATCTCATTTGCATAACGTCTCTGACTGAGTAAAAATTCTCAGATAGTTTTTACATGACCAGCGCCATATTTTGACGTAGCGGTCAAAATGTGTACTAATTTTTTATTGCAAAATTCTCTTCCCCATGGTCTGTATAACATATATCTCAAGTTTCGTCAAAATCTGATTACCAGAACGGCCGCTAGAAGGGTCTAAATGGTGTCACTTTAATTATAACCACCCTGTAATTGTGTAGCTTCTCTATACATTTAGCGCTTCGGTAATTGCAATTTCACTTCTTTTGCTAACTGAAGGTTGCAAGTAGAAATAACTATTACTGATATGCCTGTTCTCATAATTAATGGTATCAGCGTAGTTGGACATATTAGCTAATGGCTTGAGTATAGTCAATCATATAGCTCTGTTTGACCGCTCCCTGAAATTTTAATTATCGGTGGTCTCATTGCCTGTGTAACTTCCTTACAGAGCTCCCTCACATTCTGAATGTTCACCATGTGCGGCTTCTTTCACAGTTACAGCTCTTGTTGAAATGCGAGACGTTCACCAAAGTCCATTTTAAAGCAGATTATGTGTCCGAAGTCCCTATCATTCCGCAACTAAACGCTTGAATGTATAGATTTTCCATCATGCAAAAAATTTTAATTTCCAGCTTCATTACTGGGTGAAGGGAAATTGTGCTACATTACAATTAACGAAACGCACAGAATTGTGAAGGGGAGGAGATAGTTTTAAAAAGGCTAAGTGTGAGTGAAAGATAAATATAGTCTTCAGTCTTGGATTGTGAAAAATGAATTGAATTTAGAAATCAATTTCTTAAAGTTCGTAAATCTTATTTAAGATAGTTTATGAAGATGAGGAACAACGAAGCTGCAGGAAAAACTATGACGTTGAGCAAGGAAATATACAGAGATTTTGAATTACAGAGACAACTCACAAATATAAAGATATCTTGGTTCAAAGATATTGTTGGTGAAAATAGGAAAGAAAATTCCACAGCCTGGACTCGAACCAGGAACCCTCAGCTAATCGCGCTGACGCCTCAACCAAATGACTACATGTCCTTTGCGCTGGTTAGAGCAGTTACCTACTTCGCACGTTAGGAATATCTTTCGTAATTGCGTGATATTCATTAAAGAGTATGATTAAGGATATGATAAAGATTGCATGGTCACACGAATTGCCGGTTCCTGCTGCATCATGTTGATGGAAGGCTTAGAATATGGCAAAAACAAAATGAAGCCATAGACCCCTCATATCTTGTTCGGTCTTTGCAAGGTGGTGGATGCGGATTAAGACGTGGGGAATGTTTTCTTGACATGAATTGGGTCCTCTAATATCTGTAGATGGCCGTTTGATCGCCAAAGCATAAAAAACATTGTTGCATATCAGTTTCACCCGTTCAAGCTCACAGTTTATCCGCACGCAGATGGTTCATTCCAGAAGATAATGCACCAGCACAGGGGGTTAGAATCACTATGGATTGGTTCGAGGTACATGACAGCGAGTTCTCCTTTTGAAGGCTAATGGAAGTTCAACATGCTACTAAACAGGTGTCTTTATTGCACTTTGATAACTTTGCATTTCTGAGATAATCTGATCATGAATTGGCATTGATTTAACCGTCTAACTGATTTGCACGTTATTTATATACCAACCGTCTCGTTATTTTTCTGAATCTGATTGATTGGTTAGTTAGAGTTTTAGGGCGCCTGAACTGCGTGATCGTTTGCACCCAACGCAAGATACAGAACACCCAAATTAGCTTCTGGATCTGAATTTTTAAATGTTATTTTTTACAGTTATGCTTAACTTCTTTTAAACTGACGTTGCACTGTAATGACAGACTATGACTTAGGATATTACAATACCAAAGTGATATTTGCTGAAGGGTGCCATTATTTTCCCACTGTGCCAACCAGTGATTACAAGAAAAATTTTTTTTGGCGTTGAAACTAACAAAACGATGCTCAATCGAAATGCCAATTTTCATTTTGAATAATCCTGAGCAATATTAATCTTTTTAAACAGGCGATACGTAATCAATTAACTTTAAGAACATTGAAAAAAAATTACAACTAGAAAAGATAAACGAAAAACAAAAAAAAAATGTTAATAATTTTTTACGTACTTTGAGAAAATTAGTAATCGCTCTATGATGTAATATTCTTGCAGAAAAATATAATTAAATTATTTCGTGAATCCTATTATTCTCAATTTCTCTTTGAGCAGAAATTGTCTCGAAGCGCAAAGATTAAGAAAAAAACTAAGGATTAATTTCTTCCTTTGCTTCAATGCAACTTAAAAATGCTCAAGAAACATTTTTGAGAATTCATTGATCTAATTCGTTGAATAATCTGATTATGAATTCCTGAAGGCATATAATAAGAGAAATAATTGCTAATTTTTCTCAATCCATGCGATGCGTTATTAAAAATTTTGCATTTCCCTTATTACGGGGCTCATCGTTTTCATTTTTTTTTATACCTTGAACGATTGGTTACCAAACGCACCTCCAAAATTTTATCTCGCCGAACTTTAATTGGCAAAAGAGAGAATGGAAATTTTGTGTTTTTAATCCTTTCTCTCTTAAACGCCTGATAATTAATGTTCACATGTCTAATTTAGATTAGACGCAGAATGAGAGTACGAATTTCGCCAATTGAATCAGTTGGCTTCGTCTAAAGGTAGTAATTAGAAAGCAGATTTTAAATTCATTCCTGTTAATTAGAAAAGTAGAGGAAAGCGAATAAGTATTAATAACCGAGTAATTTTAATTTAACGTTGAAGTAATTAAAAAAAATATCTTCTACGCTAACACGAAATGCTCTAAGATGTCGCTGCAATTTATAACGACTCCGCTCATGTAATTCCTTCGTGAGATCTAAAACGTGAATCATAGCCTCTTTTATGATTCATTACAGAAACAATAAAACAAGATGATAATTTAGATCGGGCCCACTTGGTGTTTGGATTGTAAGCAATCTTGAGTTTATTGCTCTGATTAAATTGCCTAATTCGAGCGTAGATCTCTGGACAAAGTAAATTTACAATGCATTTGCAATGCAAACCATTCCTTATTGAGATTAATGAACATCATTGGTGAAGTTGAAATAACTTATTTAGGATGAATGCCAAAGAATGTCGAGCTCTTTATCTGTATGTATAAGGCAACAACAATAACATGCGCCTTTTAATTTGGCGACACCTCAGCGGGCACAGAAAACACGGAGGGGAAATTGAATTCCGCTTCGACGTTTCCGAGTAACAAATGATGAACACGTCGCGAGATGACAGGCTCAAATTCACCGATCGAGAAAACTTAAGAGAAGTGCTCTGCAAACTGGAGCGAAATGCAAGCGTCCAACTTATTTCGATAAAAGTGGGGCTTCATTTCGATAAAATTTGAAAGGGTTGGTTTAATCTATAGCAATGTTATCTTTTGAGACAGAATATGTCAACAAGGAGAGAGGACAAGCATGACAATCGATTTGCACCGGAGATCACGAAATTTCTTCGTTTATAATCTTCCTTTTGTTTTGCCTCGCCTGTTGTTTTTGACGAAAAGGCGATTCATGAATGCTCTGGTTTTGAAAAATTCCATAAATGCGTGCACGAATAGATGAAACTTTTGTCAGTCACTATTTCATCGCTTTAGTCCCCATTAAAAACTTAATTAATGTGACCCATTTTCAAAATTGTAAGCCAAGCTGAAGTTTTTAGATTTGCATTACTATCAATGTAAATGAGAAAAAGACGCATACTAGATTGGGTATGCCCAAATAGCTGGTACTGTCTGCAGAGAGCTTTAGTGGTATTTGTAACAGAAGGGGTAGGGTTAAACATCTGCAGAAAAACATCATTATGTAAAATACACAATGTGTGTCAAAATCGTTCGGTGAATGGTATCAGATAAGAAAGATAACAAAAGATACAAACAAACATCCTTTATTGAACTCCAAAAATAATCGCCATTCACCACAATAACTTTTGACAATCTGCTGAAAGCTGTCAGCGAAGGCTTCTTTTGGAATTGCTCGAAGGGCTGATGTCTGGTACGTCTGCACAATGTGTGCCTTTCAGGACTCCCTTGAGGCGGGGAAACAAAAATAAATCTGCAAGCGCAAAATCCGAGGATATTCGAGAACAGTTACAAGTTGTGGTGCAAAAGCAATGTGCGTGACCTGTCTGGAGAATACGGAAAGTGGTAAATTTCTGTGCATTTGTTTTCGCGCGAGGAATGGCAACGCGAGGTCGCACATCGCAACAAAGGTGAAGCAATTCCTCGCGCAAAAAACTTTACCACCCTCCATATTCTCCAGATTTGTCACCGCCGGACTTCTTCCTGTTTCCTCGTTTGAAAGGACACAGTTTCTCGACATACCGGAAATTCAAGCGGATGTAACGAGAGAACTTTAAGCAGCACCGAAAGAGGATTTTTTACATGCAATACAGCAGTTGTGCGAAAGATGTCAAGAGTGTATTGTGGCCATGGTGGCTTACTTTTGAAAGATAGTAAAGTATCACCTCTGAAATACCAGTCCTTGTTTGTTTTTTCGAGTCATTTACCGAACATTCCGGTCTCACCTTGTACTACTACATATATCCTAAATCGCAGCAATAATTATTCGCTAATTTTTCAAGCCTTTAATTACAATTAAAGTAATCTATTGACCATTTCAAACTGTCAATTTCATCCGACAATTAAAGTGAATTGAAGAGATATCACAGATTGCTCATCAGTTATTATAATGAATTTTTCCACGTTACTATATTGATTAAATGGAAATATATACTCAGCATTCAAGAATCAGATTTGAGCATTGTATATACTATCGTGATGTTAAGAGTAGATCTTGTAAAGGGCACCAAATCGTTTAAAATCATCATATCACATTCCATCTTATGCTACAGACGAACAATTTCAACAAAACTGATAGGAAAAGTCACGTGCTACAACTGTTATTCAATTTGTTTCCCATAAAGCAGACAATATACGAGGAAGGATCGAAAAGTAACGCACAACAAATTTTTTATGGAAAATTATTTTGGTCCGGATGTTCAAAGTTGGCAAATTGATAGTTTGAATCTTTCGCTACAGGCAGCAACGGTTGATCATGTGTCTTCCTAGAGAAATGACCGATAACTACTGAGTAAAGTTGGCGCATTTGCTAACATTGTCAATTTGTGAAGAACAGCAAGGTGTAGTCCGTTTTTTGTGGGCGACACGAAAACATGTCAGTGAAATCCACGGAGAAAAGATGGAGGTGTATGATGCCGATTGTCTGGAGCGTAGCAACATCTCCAGGTGATACAGATTCTTGGACGAGGGCCGAGAAAATCTTTCCGACGAAGCACAAACATCCACCGTACAGTCCAGATCTCGCACCATCTATCACTTCTTCGGACGAAAGAAGAAGTTCTTATGAGGCCAACGCTTCATATTAACACAGTACTTAACGCAATTGCAACGCTAATAAAATTCAACGTATGACCCTTTCAAGAATTTCTCGTTATGATTAACTAAGAAACCGACGTGCGAATTGTCTAATATATATCATCTTGTAATTTATGGGCTCAGTGCTCGTTAAATTTGTCTGCATTCCATCACAGCCTCTTTTGCCAATAACATTAAAATTTTCATAATAATGTTTTATGGAAAATTTGTCTCTCAAAAATATTTTATTGGACCCTTAAAATAATGCCAAAGTCTTCTTAATGTTAGTTTTATGTCTATGTTTTATTGTTTAAAAAACCTTTAAATTTTCCTCTTAAAGTACTATTGAGACTAGACTGGAAAGTGTTTCACAAAATTAACCTCGTCACAAAATCCGAAAATTTCGTCTTTTTAATTTAATATGTACTGAAATAACCATTAAAATTGGGGTTTTTAATAGCATGACCCCAATGAACAAAGGAAAAAAACTGAGCAAAATTTAGGTCTGCTAATTCAATAAAGTAAATGTTGTCGTTACGACTAGCTCTTAAGAGCAAATAAAATTGAAATTTACTAGGAAAAACAAAGTTTCGACATTCATTAAGTTTCGCTAGGCATCGCTTTATTAGCATGTTTAAAAATTTAATAGAAATTTTTAATAACACCCTATTTACTCATGTCAAAGATCTTCCCATTCTTAAAAAATAAAACAATTGTATGACATTTGCTTTGCAAATATTTGTACTTACATTCTACTAAACTTTAGATCTATTCAATTTACCTTTGTTTTTGAAGAGTTCCTTCCTTCTTCTCTTTAGAAGAATTGTTCCAGATTTCATCACTTTCAACCTTAAATTAAAAAAAAATATGTTAAAGCTTAAAGTTCTACCGATGAAGATCACTCAGTTTAAAGAAGAGCAAAATTAAATTAAACTTTTCATATCAACGACCAAAAATGATAATATCAAAAGAAAGTACGTAAACTTTTGCTTTACAACAGCTACGGTTTCAAAAATAATA
>JAHWFO010001556.1:4016921-4133313 GCA_023313115.1 Rhysida immarginata | reverse complement strand
ATACATTTATACATTTATTAAAAATAAATTACCCCCCCCCCCGAGTAGGGTAAGGCAAGTAGCAGATCCTGCAGTCGTATCTTCTTTCCTTTCTCATCAATTCCGAACATATGATATTTCACATGCCATATGTTGCCGTAGTTCTAAGGACCAAGTGACTGCCATCCCCGCAATTCCGACCCCCACTGGAACAAATTGGACCTAAACTTCATAGTAATGTAGATCTTGCCTAGAGGAATATATAGGGTGCGTAAGGTATTTGAGGACAGATTCACGTCAAGAAAGAAAACAGATATAAGTCGAGATAATAACTTTATTATCGAAACATATCATGAGCACACACAAGAAACCTTCTTGTTATATGGCTATTCAATGAATCCGCCTTCAGCTTCTATAACTGCTTCAATGCGAGATCGAAACCGTCGACATGCGCGAATCAAATGATCATGGTTCATATACAATGGCAGCTTTCAATTCATCTTTGGTGTTATGGGGGGTGCTCATTGACCTCTTTCTCCACAACAGTCCATACGTAATAGTTCAATGGATTCAGGTCAGGGGAGTTAGGAGGCCAAATGTTAGGGGTTACGTGATCATGGAAGGTCGGATTCCTGTGTCATGCGAGATTTCTGTGCTGGGGCAGAGTCTTGCTGAAACACGTAAGGTCTTCCGTTGCGTATCATGTCTATCCAAGGCTTAACAGTTGTTTCAAAGGTCTCAACGTAGACCGCAGAGTTAACTTTAAGGCCTTGGGGAAAGAAGTGTGGAGGCATCACATGTTCTTCACTGCTAACAACCCCTAAAATCATGACAGTTGCAGGAAATTTCGTGTGCATGACTCGTGGCACTTCCGAAGGGTCTGCACATAACCATCTGCCATTTTTTCTGTACACCTTCTGATACTGCTCAAAGTTTATTTCATCGGAGAAAATCCACAGCAAATCAGCTTCACACGGATTTTTCAGCTTGTTACGAGCCTTTTCGATCTGAGTAGGCGGTTTTCCCGTGTTTTGTCTGACATAAACTGACCTCTTCGCATAACATACGAGTGATATCTGATGTTTTCATAGACAACCATTCTGATTGTTCCTTCCGACAGATGGAGATCTTTGGCAAGTGACCTCATGGGTGTTCTGGGATTGTCATCGATGACCTGCAGCACTTGCTGAAGAAATTCAGGTGTTCTGATGATGTCAGAGCGTGAGGCATGCTTTTTACGCTTTGCTACTGGTGCAACATTGCCATCTTCGGTCTCCAACTCCTTCCGCACTTTGTGGACGAATGATCTTGCGACCTTTAGAAATCGTGATATCTCTAAATCTCTATGCTCTGCCTTTATTGCCACATTTACTAGATGTCTCTTCATGATTTGTGTTACTTGATGGTCCGCCATTTTGCTTTCCATAAACAAAAAGAACATACAATTTACTATAGTGCAGCAGTAGCCAAGCGAAGGTGTGTCCTCAAATACCTTACGCACCCTATAGATACTGAATTTCACGCCTTTACGTACCTAAATAGCACATAGATATGTTGCCCTCTCTGAATCTCACCCCCGTAATTCCGATCCCAGTGTACTAATCAAAACCAAACTAAATAGTGCAGACAGACATGCCCATAGTAAGCTACATTCCGAATTTCAACTGCTACCTCAAAAAATGTAGAAATTATGAAGGGGACGGACCGACGTTATAAAACCAATAAGTAGCGCCATTCTTCCGCTACTTAATAATAAGTTTATAGATTATGAGCACTTGAGCAATCGTGCGTCGACAAAGCGATGTCACGTGCGCGCGCCGATGTCAATAATGCTTAAAAGATGAACAGAAAGTAACAATATATTCCTTCTTGACAAATCGATTGTTATATGACAGGCCATTATCTTTGTATTCTTTACACTCACTGTTTTAGCACGTGAAATCGATTTGAATGGGTCCACGAAAAATTCTGAAAAGTTGATACGCTGAGCTAAGACTTTGATGGTCATATTTCTGAAAACAGAATTTGAAAAAGTTAATCCGTTTTCAAGTTATCGTGCAAACGGCGGACGGCCGGCCGGATAAACGTACAGACCAAGGGCGCATTCTTATAAGTAGCTTTTATGCTAAAGCTCCGAATAAAGAAAAGCCTGAAGAGGAAGTCTCCTTTCAAACCTCTATGGACACTTTGCAAACATATAGAAGTTAATGCACACTGGGTCTTCACTTATTTCTTTTCAAGTTACTTTGCATGGCATAACGATTGATTTTTCCATCTTAACGGACATCAATTTTGAATTCGTTTTGAACTCCGAAGAAACGGAAGATTTCTCAATATTGAAAAATATTGAAAGAATTTAGGGAATATCATAACGCATTTTAAAAGTTTTTGAAACATTTGTCGAAAGGAGAGAACAGGAAAAATTTATTAAAAATATCCAGGAATTTTCTATTCGGTAGGAAAAATTAATATAAATATTTTTGTACGTTAAAGGGAAAAAAAACTTGTGTGTCACGGGACACCAGACCGAAGCGAAACTTCAAGTGCATGATAATAGTCAGTGAAAAATATTGGATGATGTAATCAGTGAAAAGGATTAGTTGCTAATAATGATTAAAAACACAATAATTTAAAACATCATGAAAGATTTATTTTAAAAAAAATCAAAGTATTTTATACAAATACAAGTTTATGATCGAGGAACACTAGAATGTCTTATTCTAAATGTTGAAATTGTTATAAAAGCTTTAGAGAAATATAAATAATGTTTTATAATATATTTTATTATACAATAAACAAAAATATGTACTTTTGACATTGACACGAGGTCTCCAGCAATACAATAAATCCAAAAAGTATTAATGAAAAAAATAAGTTGAAAATGCGTGTTACTGGATTGTTAGAACGATATTAACAAATATATATATCCGCAACAATTAAATGTTTCATTCAAATTACTTATTATTCAGAAAATTCCTTAACTTTCAAATATTAAACTCAATTTTATCGTTGAAGGCAAAGAGATGGAGGCCGGCCTTAGAAACAGGCATTCCTATTCTGCTTTTTGATGGTCTGTCCGAATCTGAAGTCAAATTCAAAAAATTAGAAAAAAAAATGGCAACACCAAAAGACTGACTACGCAAATCCAGTAACGATGTTTCTAACATCTTTGATAAATAACACTGTTTTGCATTATTTTATTAAAATTGTCTTTGTTGTGGAGTGCTATTTGATATATTCACGGTATTTTTTTTTTTTTTTTTTTTTTTTTTTTTTTTTTTTTGCTTTTTGGCGGATTTGATTCCAACTGCTGTCGTTTACGTGCTCGAAAATTTCGTACGCGTCCTGTAGACTTTTTAGCTTCCGTTTTTTTTTTATATTTTGTTTGGAATTGCTTCTTCAGTTCGGCTACGAGCTCTATACGCTCTCATGCGTTCTGCAGCTGTTTCTGGCGCTGAACTCTCCGTTTGATTCACATAACTACAATCATAAAAAGACTATGAATGAGAGATGTACGTCCGAGTAACACGCATGCATATACCTATTATTATATTTTATATTATTATTATTATTATTATTATTATTATTATTATTATTATGTTGTTGTTGTTGTTGGGGGAAGCCAAACTCGGATCAAGTCCGGAGGCCAAGTCCCAGCGCGGAAACGTCATACATTTTTACATCATGATACGAAGTCATAATTTAGAGCTTATTATTGGTAGAAATGCGATTAAAGATGACTTTTTATAATGATGTAACAATGTACGAAATTTTCGCGCTCAGGCTTTGAGTAGAGGTGGTGTTGGCCAAGCCCAAGGGACTCAAATGTAAGGAAGGGAAAAAATTATTATTATTATTATTATTATTATTATTATTATTATTATAAAATCAGGTAAATTTCTACTATCTGACCAAAATCGCAAGCTGTTTGTTTTGTGTTTTTTACCACTCTCAGCGCTTCGGGCCTGATTTCATGGTGCTCGGCAGATACGTATGCTTCATCTTTCTTACGCTAAACACGAGTCCCCTAATCACCATAAGACACACAAAATTTTGATTTATCGCTGAAAACATTTTCTCAGTCACCTTCAGTCCAGTGAGCATGATCTTTACACCACTGCAATTGGACTTGTTTTTGCTTCTTGGAGAGTAGAGATTTAACTTTTGGTATACGGCTGTTATAATTGAGGTCATGTAATCTTCTCACTGTTGTTCGCTGAGAAACTTTACAATCACTTCTCTTCCATAAACTGTGGAAAGTTTTGGCAGATCTATTTTGTTCAACTATATTCTTCAACTGCCAGTCTTGACGTTCTGTTGTTGCACGTTTTCTACCATATTTAAATCTCTTGCTTGCAAAACTGAGACCTGAATTGAACTTTTTCATTACTTTAGAAATTGTAGATAGTCGGCACTGCATCATCTTCGCAATTTCCTTCTGTTTCTTTCCCTCCTTCACTAAGGCAACAATGCGTTTTTTGGTTTCAACTGTTAAGTTCATTTTCTCCTCTAGTTATGCCAATCTCTTGAACGGAAAGTATACGCATATGCAGGTTTACTCGCACCAGATATGATTCCTTCAAACTTGAACACACGACGTCATTTTAAGGCAAGGAATATGGAGATTTTAGAATATTCCATTATTTTGTCACTGTGATTCCCTGATTCCATTATTTTGTCACAGATTAAGTGCAAAGTTTACGAAGATAAAACATTTTTTGTATACAACTACACTGAAAGATAAATTAATGCAGTTTTTGAAAATACAAACGGTTTCATTGTAAGTTAAACGTTTTTGAGATATCAGTTCTAGAACATTTAACATAGTTGTGAAAATTGGAATATTCCATTATTCTGGCAAGCAACTGTATATGGAAACGACTCTTCATGCAATTTCTTTTCATTATTACATCCTATAGAAAAACGGATACCATGTCAGTAGCGTAGCTAGCTTTATAGCGCTCGTGTTCAATTTTTCAGTTTTAGTTTTTTAGCGCCCCTTCAATTTAGGTGTTTAGCGCCCCTAATTCGTTGCGCCCGTGTACTTTGAACACCTTGACCGCCCTTAGCTGCGTACGTGTACCACGTGTAAGTTAATTTTCACTAAAGAACAACTGGTAGATGGGTAACGACCATCGCGGCGAAACTTACAAAATGTGAATCGTAATCTATAGACTAGACCATCCTGTAAAACAATAAAGAGATCTATACAACGAAGTATCGAATATTAAGAAAACAAAGAAGAAGATTTCAATAATAAGAAAACTACGTTTATAAGCAATACTTCTGGGATCGGAACAAACTTTCGCAGCTTATCCGGTTATTGTTTGAAAATTTTTCATTATTGGTCTCCTCCACGAGAATGACAACCTGAGCAATACTTTTATTTGACTTTGCCGCATGATGATATTATGGGTCCAGAAATCCCACTCGAGAAGTATTAAACTTCTAAAAGCAAACCTATCGCCAATCGCTTTAAGGATAGCGCCATGATAGGGGTTCGATATATGGTGTTATACCTTATAGTGCAAAAAAGAGACTTCCATTGACACTAAACACAGACCACTGAATTACAAACTTCTCTTTAATATTCTATTGGACTCCTTCGGTCCGAATTACTCCACGTAAGGTGTTAAAGCACTTGTAAGTCAATGTAATATTAGGTGCTCACTGGACATTCCTTATAGTGCCTGGCACGAAAGAAAAAGGAAACTGTCACATGTGCAAATGAAAAAAACTTGTTCAACCTATCAGAAACGGACAGGAAACGAAGCATTACTTATTCCTGGCATTCTCTTAGTGAAATACAGCTGAAACGAAACCGAAACATACCTGGGACTCGATTAATCGACAGGTTGAATACAATATTTTGATTGCCTTGCTATTCTCTTTTATTATTGTATCAATACCATATTCTTTAAATAGCGAAAGACATTAAAATTTTTGGTTCTCGTTTGATTTTATATATTTGTTCCTGAGCAAACAGACTTATAGGGGAGGAAAAGGCCGCCATGTTTCAGAAACTCTTAATAAAGCAGACATCTACAGTCAATAAACATTTTTATTAAACATGCGCCCGTTTTCTTTTTCTTTTTGGCGCTACAGTTCTGTCAGATTTTTTTTTGGAAGATGATCTAAAGTCGGATGATTCTTCTAGATATGGGTCGGGAACACATGATAAAAATCATTTGTCTATTGTCTAGATGTTCTGTTTCTTCGTATAAGTCATTTAAACGATGGCAGTTTTGCGCATTATTGATTGCCTTTGATTTTAGATAAAGACTTCGGATCATTTTTCTAACGATACTTTGGATATCGCACCTTTCGAGAACCCATATAACTGCTTCGTTGTTTCAATGGTGGCTCCAGAGAGACGAGTCAATAATGAGCCCTTTTTCGAAGCAGTTAGGTCCTTTTTCCCTCTGCAGATGAAGTTCTATGATTAGACTCAACCAACTCCTTCTTAAATAAGTATCAATTAAACGCTTGAATAACATGAGACTTCAAACAATTTTGCATTAATTAGGATTGAAAAAATATACATGTTTCACAGATGTTTCTAATTTATTGGTCAGTGTGAGTATCACTATATATAATTCTAGTATTGTAATAAAAAACCAACAGCCAAACCATATTAAATGTCTCAGTTGGCCACATTTGGCAGATGTCTGTGGTCTTTGGAGTTCAGGTAAATTTTTGCAGTTTGCTCAGGAGTTTTTCGCGAGCGTGAAAGCCGAGCGAATTTTTATTTTCTTCATAATTAAAGCGACGGTTACGGATCGTGCAAAGTGGCTTGATCCGAGAATGGTCGCCAGGCGCTCATTTTACTAAACCGATCTTAGAGACGACAAACGCGATGCACGATGACGTTTCGTCAAAGCAAATCTACGTCGTAGTCTTCATATATCAAAATTTCGGTTTTTGATGATCTAAATCATTTCTTACGCTTTAATATTCTCAGAAAAGCAAAGACGTAGTGCTTCTATACTTGTTGACTTTCTTCGGAAAACCAAACATCGATGGTCTCTAGTGTTTGCCAATCTTGATAGGCATATTGAGTAAACGCTCATTTCCTGAAAGAAGCTCCAAGTCGTATATGATTGTGTGGCAATGAAACATATACAGATACTTACATCAGTGTGCAAAAAAATTGTAAAATCAGTAAGAATTGAGCTTCAATTTTGTATTTAGTCTGATTTATTTATTTTCTGTTGAAGGTACTCTAATTGTGTGAGTATGCATTTGTCTTTACACAAAATGCATCTATAAATAATAATGTATTTATAAATATAAAATAAATTATAAAAATAATGTATGTCGATACCACGAAAAGACAGTTGTAGAAAAACTTTAAAGCCGAACAACTTGAAAATTATGCCTGATGGAGAAAAACTAAAACAAAATTTGAATTTCTCCTTCAGAAAGCACTTATTTCCAGCCGGGAAAAACAGCCCTTGTAGAACAGTGTAACCTTTAATCTTAAAGCAACTTCATTGTTGTAATATTGCTCTTTTGTTTAATGAAGAAATGTTATTTACTTCGACGATTGTAATAAAATGCACAAAATAAAATACGATTAATAATGATGAGAGACATCGTAAAAATCTTTTGTATGGCATTTTTGCCAAAGAATTAAAATACGGAGTAAAAAATAATAGGGTGAAGTTCAAAAAAAAAAAAAAAAAAAAAAAAAGAAGAAGATTGCAGCGCCATTCAAAAGCTCCTCCTCTCGACGGTTATTATGCTCTCGTCGGTTACATGTTTTTACAATGATTTAGAGTCTTGAAGCGGTCATGAAATTTAATTAGGTTTGACAGCTTGTTATAATAAATTATGAACAATGAATTTAATTAACTCTCACAGACGTACAGTTTAGTTCATATTTTCCTGATCACGTTGTAAATTACGGTTCCATAAGACACTGGCGCAGGGGAGTCTTCGTCGACAAACAATTTTTCAGAAACTCCTTTTTAACTCCTCTGTTGATTGTTTTTAATGGCATATTAGGCAAGTCGGGTTTCATTTACACTGCCCCTGTTTGCCATTCATTTAGAGCTGCATTAAATAAAGGCTCGTTTCCATCAAATCTTCAGAATTAATTAAAAACGTTTAACTGAGGAATCAAGCACACAAAAAAAATCTTCTTTTATCGGGTAATTCGCAAACAAGAATGAAAACCATTTTGTAATAAAGAAATGTTTTCAAATACACGTCTATATCTATTAATTGACTGAAATTATGATATCACATAATAAAGCGTATCATGAAGAATTTGCAAAAATATTTACGTAGGCAAAATATAATTTTTTCTGTTATGTGATATACTTAGCTCAGAGAGGAGTCAATGATATTCCTTACGGTGTTTATGGTGTTGTTGAATATGCCAGATTCATCTGATTCCAGTTTTGCTTTAGCATTTAAGGAATTCTATTCTCAATATCATTAAAGAACGAGATGGAATAAATTTTAATTTAAAATTCTTGCGAGTTCTACATTAATAGGGTACCAGTCTTCCAAAAATTTTAACAGGTTGTCTATAAATGTATGACAGTGTTTTGCTTGCTTATAACGATTTTTATTGCTCGATATTTTATAGACATTTTCTCAGACTCATTAATTTTCTTAAATTTTAATATGTTCACCTTTGCGCACAATAGTTAATATCTGGCGGATATTGTTCTCACGTGTTTTCTAGCAACTCCAACGTGGTGCTTTGAATGGATGCGGAGATTTCCCTCTTTAAATCGCCCAGGTCCGTCAGTCTTTAACCGTAGGCATTACCCTTGATACTCCTACTCGCAGAAGGGGAAGAAAAAGGAACCAACGATGTCAATCCTCATTATACCACACCACACGTTAATCTTTGGGGAGATGCGCTCGTACTCGCAAAAGGTGTGGGGAGGGTGGGGGTCTCCCGAACCCAGATGATGGTGTTGTAAGTGTTTATTCTTCCATTCACATTTCTGTGTCGCCTCATCTGTGAACATCCAGCGATTCAAATAGGTTGGGTCCGTTTCAATGTGACTCAAGATTGCGGAATAAAGGTGTAGGTGCTTTTCTCGTTGAATGTCAGTCAGAGCTTGTACACGATGAATATAGTAGGGGTGCAGTCTAAGATAATAGATAAGGAAAACGACAGGAGACGCAAAGAATTTCCCGAACTTCGCTGCAGTGCTTCATTAAGTGTCTGGATTGTTTTATCGTACACAGGCGGTCTCCCATTGTTTTTACAAAGTAAAATGCTCTTAGTCTGAGAAAAGTAATGAGACTGAAAATATATCTATAAAAATGTCAATGCAATCGCGCAGTAAAAACCGAAGTCATAAGCAAGCAAAATACCACCATACATCAATCTTGACGTCGCAACGTGAATAAAGATCTCTAATCGTTCGTATAAACAAGCGGTACTGCTCATGGTACATGACGAAAATACAAGTATAAGCCGATTTGGAACTGTTAAATGATGATTTTTTCATTTAAAAATATAAATTTTTTTCCATATAATGAATAGCCGTCTCTCTGCGTTGTTGGCGCTGCGTTTTTCATCAGAGGGTCGAGCAGCAGTTCTTCATAGGCGACAGTAGCCATAAACCTTGAGAAAAATCTGTAAATACCACTTTTAAATCAAATTTAAATCAAATAGACCATGCACAATGCATTGTTAAAGAGACGAGACTCGACTCCATTGTTGCTGCATATTATGTTTGTTTGTGTTTATCCATTAGAGTATCCCTGCGAGAACGTTTTAAAATCGTATTCACAGGTTATTGCAACGTGGAGACACAATCGAGACGTAACTTTATATAATAGAGTATAATATATTGTACCATAATACCCTTTTATTACTTTTAAACGTTTAAATTTGTTCACATATTTGCGATCATACGCTTCGTCTGCAGCTTTCCACATCATACGCGTTCGTCAGAAAAATATTTTTAAAAATATAATTAGAAGTTTTTGTACCGTCTTTTTTACTGAAAAGTATTTACACAAATGAACAATATAATAGAATACTAACAGATAGAATAAGGTCTTATCAATGCAGAGATTATGTATTACCTGTAGATTTTTAGCCTGCGAGCCCCGTGCGCGATCTTGCAAAATTTAAAATAATTCCCATATAATTATTGATTGCATATTCGTACATAAAATCCGCAACATGAAAACATGCGAAATTAGAAGGGACTCTATATAAACATTTGAAAGTAAGAGTTCATTTTCTTTAAAAACATTTTTCTCTCCGTGGTTTACTTAAGTTTTTTCCTAACAGGATTTACAGCTCACGACTTCAACTTCAAATAAACCCTCAAAATTTGAAGTTTTCTGGAATAGAATGAGAATTTCTTTTTATTTTTAACAAGTTTCAGTAGAAGATTTCTTAAGTTTACCTTGAGGTGGCAAAATAAAACAAGTTAAAAGTTTACCCCAATTCAACATTTCTCTTCCCATAATTTCAAAGGTGAATTTTTTTTAATAAGGATGAAGGAAAGACAAATAAAACGAAATGATTTCAAAACTGCTTATTCCGTTCAACCTAATTAATTTTTCAACACTACAATTTTCTCTGTACTCATTACCATCCTGAATCCTTCCTCCATACAACTTTAAGTTTTCAAAAACCGGCTTAACAGCTTCTGTTCTTCTAATCTTCTGTCTCCTCAAATTGATTGTTTGCGGACGGTTGAAAAATTCAGAAAACAAACACTCGGCTATGCTTCCCATTGAATTTGCTGAAAATTCCATAGTAATAAAAAAAAGCAATACTGTTTTTTTTTGCTCCTACACCCCTTTTCGTTTATTTTTCATAAAAGCAAACCATAAAAACCTAAATCTCAATCCTCAAAGAGAAGCAGGCAAGAGCAATAATATTCAAAATATTCTTATTAAAGAAAAACACATTACGTGCAACAACCATTCAAGATTTCAACAACAACATATCCAAAAATCTGAAATTGTAAAACGAAGTAACAGCGGTTGCGGCAAATAGAGGTTTGAGAATCCCTATTTTTTTTTGTTTGCTTTATTTCCTTCAACTGAATATCTTAAAGCATTTTAAATACAAGAAATGAATTGATTTCCATTTGGTTTTATTAATCACATTTCATTTCTATCTAAGTCAGCTGTAGAAGGGCCAGGTTTATGAAAAAAATATATGTAGCAGATTAAATATATTGTAAAAGGATTCACCTGATTTTCCCAGATTAATTTATTCATCTCATTTACCATCCATAATCTTATTCTTAATTTGGTGTTTCTTTTTGTTTAGGCGTCTCTTCCTCTCTTTCACTAACTTGCTCCAAGCGCACATACAGTAATACAAACACTCAAAGCAAAAACATGAATTTGAATGATAATAGCACATTTTTTTAAATAAAGAAATCAAATTCATAACTGGAATTCAAAATGTAACTGACTGACTAAATTGAAAAAGATCCACTGCTTAATCAAAGAAAAAAGAAAGAAGGAAAGAAAGAAATTCAAATTCGACCATCTTCGAACTTGTTAATTACTCTTATATGAGGCCTTCCGAGCCAGAGGGGCGACGACGCTAAAAACTAGTTTTGAGTAATTAATCATTAACATAGATCTGCTAAAGTAAGTCTAATAAATTATAAACATAAAATCTAATAATACGAAGGCGGATCAAATATAAACGAGACTATCGTTGTAGAGCGCGTTCAATGGGTTGGATAATGCTGCCGCTAGATGGCGTGTTAGGCACAGGTGTCAGTAGAACTTGAGCAGACGACCGACCTGTATTCATTCCTAGCGTAGTGTACAATGTCTGAGAAAAACGTACATCCGTCGATTGCGCAATGTATTATTATAAAGTTTCTCGCTCGTGATTTTACACCGATTGACGTCACAGTTCACAGGATCAAACACTTTCAAGATCACGTGTTTTTGCCTGGTATAAGAAATTCATGGAAGAGCGCGAAGAGGTTGAAATTGAAAGCCATGAACGTCGCCCACGGACGAGCATTACGGAGCAGAACATTGAAGCCGTTTCTCACCTTCTGGAGGGTGACCGACATTCGTCTGTTTCCAAAATTTGTTCAAAAATAGGCATCAGTTACGGAAGCACTCAATCCATTATCAAAAGAGATCTAGGACTCCGTAAAGTGTTTGCCCGATGGGTCCCACGTTTTTTGATTACTGAACAGAAGTTTTGAGTCAGGTTAAACTTGCTTATCGCCACAAAAGGCGTGACCAACCAATACGTGAAGTGATTCTTCTCCATGACAATGCCAGACCCCACACTGCAGCTGTCACGAGTAAGAAATTAAGAGAAATGAGTTGGGCAGCGCTTGAACATCCTCCGTATAGCCCTGACTTATCGCCCTGTGACTTTCACCCCTTTGGGCCACTCAAAGAAGCTCTGGGAGGCCAACGATTCGACGACGATGATGCAGTGGAGGAGCTTGTGCGCAACTGAGTGCTGACACAACCAACTTCTTTTCATCATAACGGGGTCAAAAAGCTACCAATCCGCTGGCAAAAATGTGTTTCTAAATCAGGGGACTATGTCGAAAAATAATATACAATTGAATTAATTCTTACTATAAATAAAAAATTATGAAATGAAAGTCTCGTTTATATTTGATCCGCCCTCGTATAATGCTGTACACAGCTGGCCATTTCACAAGTGATAGAAAATGAATTTTCGCTGTTGTTTCAAGATAAACTAAAAAATTCAAGAAATGGCGCGGTTGCCTTTCTGGCTCGGAAGGCTTCATATATTCGTTCATGACATGTCGTTAAAGTTGTTTGATATATTACATATCATACCTAAGCATTGAAAATTTTAGGGGGGTGTCATAATGGTACCATTAGGGAACGATTCGGGCAATGAACCATATTTATCAATTGGCGAAAAAAGATTTCGAAAATCGATTATAGTCTTCGAGAAGATGGAGTTACATACGGATGGACTCATAATAGACACTTTCCCTCCAGTAATACTATAAAGAACCTTTTGGTACTTAATAACGGATCACAACTATTGGTAATTTATTTGGTTAGACATGATACAATACTTATAAAGTTTACTAGTGAAACGACTACAGCTGCTACACAATGAATATTAGAACAATTATAAATACCATTACCGAGAGCGAATAGAAGACAATTCCAATCATTTATGATTTTATAAGTCTGATTTATGGAAATTTAACATTAACGGGGGTACAAATTTATATCGTTGCTGTTTGAGAAGATGCATCAGGTCATTAGAATACGTACATAATAAAAATGGCACGGGTGGTCACGACAAAAGTTGTACAGAAAAGTAGGTAAATTCTATTAATGAACGCAGTTTCGAATTGCTCATGTAATCAGTAAACGAGATAAAAGAGGGTGGGGGGAGAGGAGCACCTGATAAGCGAACTTTTTCAACTTTCCAAAAATCACAGTAATTTGTTTTTTGTGCTGCTGTTTAATCAGCAGTCAAAATTCCAGGAACATGCCATCGAGAAAATTTGCAGCAAACTTTGCCTGGATTTTATGATCTATATGTCGTCTCGCGGAAGAACCTCAACTTGACGTTACAATCATGGTGAATTTGGAAACAGTGAATGAAAAAAGGGAATGTGTAAAGAGAGTGGAGTACCTATTCTGCGACGTTTACAGGGAGGTTTGGGTCAACGCAGACAGCGTCTGGAAGATTAGTTGAGTGGCTTTGCACTCAAGCAAACGATGAATGTGAACGATTGCAGTGAGGTAAAAAGGGAACAACCACGGGTATCTATTTTTCGAAATTAAGATCACTTCTTCACTTTCTCTATATGCCAAATTCTATCGCATTTCGAGCTATGGTGTGGCATTTTCTCTATAAGAGTGTCTATTTTAATGAAATTTAATATATAATGCATATTGTTATACGAGGGTCATGGCAACTATTTTTTCCATGCAAATGTGTTGTTATAGAAACATTTCTTAATATACATTTGAAAATACACAATGTACTTTATCAATAATGTTTGTTACATGGATTACTCAGGAAGTATTGTAGACAAGGGAGAAGAGCAAAATAAAAAAAAAATCATCTACCGTAATAAAATTTTATGCACAGTTTATGTGTTGCCAACTCCTATAGAGACCATCATCTGTCGTTCTTATGCATTGTGCGATCACGATATGGAAAAACATCGGTACGAGCAGTCGTACGGCGTCCTGTAGAGCATCGGCATGTCGGTATTTGCTATTCCTCCATGTTGGAAAGCTGCTACCTATTTTGCAACAGTTCTCTATGGGAAAAAACGACCTCCAACAGCTTCTACGAATTGTGCGTTACATTCCCTCGCGTTTTGATAGCGAAACACTGCTATTTTTAGGTAAGAAAATTGTTCTATCCGACTCACATCCATACTTGACTTTCGCGCATCCCTTCATCTTTCGTCCATGAACATCTACACCATCTAGCGGTAGCAATATGTACCATACGCTTCAATGTCATTGCTGCATATCGAAATACGTGCATCGCGGTCTGAGATTCCGCTAAAATAAATAGTTGCCATGACTTTGTAAGTGAACCTCATATTTAAAAAAGACATGATTAAATCCCATGACTCTCAGGAAACAAATCAGCTTTAGAAAGACGAGCTTAACCGTAAACTTCTCTCGAAAAAAACAAGGGTAAAGATTTTGGGACAGAAAATTCCATTCTTCCATTCTTATCCTTGCAGTGTTCTACGACGGAGGTGATATCTTGCAATTGGTCTTTCCAGGGCATTCCGAACATGCTTTTAACAAGATCAGGAAATTTAGCTGCTCACTTCGTCTTCTAAACATCCTTCATTTCAAGATATTTTTTTCAACTATTCTGATCCGTATGAACGGATGTTGTGGTACAGAAAAAAAAAGAGCTGAAGAGGTGGACGAAATTCCGTTGAAAAGCATTAGAACAGGACAATATCACTGTATTATAAAGCAATCAAGATATTTCCTGTAAATATGTAGAAACAAATACCACCCATACCCAGAATCTCAACTGTGTTATGTTTCTACCATCCTAATGGTCAATTTCTCTTATGTTAGATGAAAGATTTTAAATCTCTGGTTCTCAGAAGATATGGATTAGCTGAAGTATTTACAACTCACCACAGGCTGATTGATCTTGAGCCTAGGTCTAATTGCACCAATTCAGCCGGCTGCTGCTTTGAGAATGGTGAATTAGAAACAGACCACTGGCCCTCGAGAATAAAGACTTTACTTAGTGAATAATGTACGTATTGTTTGCCCTGATATTAATTTTCTAGATGCGAAGTGAGCTCTAGAGTGAGTTGCCTAGATAATAACATTCAAATACGTGGCTCTTGGGCGCCCTTGTCCTGGCTTTCTGGTTATTAATCCAGTTTCCTGGAAGAGTTTCCGATAATGAAGGCAATTTCCTTGGAGTTATTTCAACCTTAAAGCTTAAATGAAGCTTAAATTTTGAGAATAAGCATTTAAAATGGTCGCTTGTCTTAAACTGGATGGCAACGTCCACTTTAAGTAAATATTTAAAGTGTGCGTTCCACATTTCCATTTTCCCAAAAGTCGTTAGATTGAGATAATGATATTATTTGAAACAATGGAAAGAAAAATTCTGCGAACCAGGACTCGAGTATCAAATATCATTAACTGATGTTTGGGGAATTAACTCCAATTTTCATTCAATATTTATTATTTCGTTAGATTCAGTTTTATATTTTTTTCAATTTAATTTTGGATCCCGTATGTATTTGATAATTCAGATAATTACCCTGTTTAAACGAGAATGAAGTAAAGAACATGTTAACGCGATAAGGTTTTGATATTATTTTCACTTGCAAATATACGAGATTATTATATTTATAGAAGACCCTTGAGTGTTGCTTTTATGAGACATTTGACTGTCCTTGACCAGTCTGCCATTAGCCTAAACGAGGATATTTGGCCGTAATATCTTTCCAACGTTTCGTTCAGTTATTTCAACTAAAGTCTTTTGATGCTTCTATTCCACGCCCGCATCTACCTTCTGGATGATGCGCACACATTGCGCGTCACTTCACTCTCAGAAACTTGAAATATGGCATGTTCTTGGCTGCGAATTGTGGAATCAGTATTTTTATATACAACACTTCTATCTATCTATATGCTTTTTCTTATTTAGGAGGTTGGCGGACAATAATTTGCTTTACTGATACTCTTGAGAGGGTTAAATGCGGTGATTTCTCCTTATCTTTTGCATATTAATAAAGAGCAAACACGAACATCTATGTCCGCAGCCAGAATCGAATCCACGACTTGCTGGTCTCACGAGCTGATCACTCTATTTGATATTAGTATATCAGCATGAGTCGTATTATTTGCATATCAGATGTCGCATTTCGAGGTGGGTTCCGCGCTTCAGCACGGCTTCCACGTTTAGTAGCAAGTACCCATAACAAAGTGGTACATTCCCAGACATAAACCTATCAGCGACCAGCTGCCTGAAATTTGCATGTTTGTGATGATATTTAATAGCATTTGAACCCAAGCGAAGATAGTCATGACCTCATACGAATTACATGAGATAATGCATTACGAGTTCAGGTTGAATCATACTGTATCCAACGCCTCTCGAAACATCAATAAGGTATTCGGTGTAGGCACCATAAACGAAAGTACTGTCCAACGTTGGTTCCGAAAAATCCGGGCAGGAGTGACGGACCTAGCAAATGAGCCACGCGGCTGACTGCCCAACGTGTTGAATGAGCCTGATCTGAAGCGATCTGTGGAAGAGGACCCGTCAAAAACTGTTTGGGACCTTGCAGGGGATCATGCTGTATCAGCGTCGACTGTCAGTAGACACCTTAGGACCATCAGCAAGGTGAAAAAGCAGGACAAATGGGTGTGTACAAAAAAACATCATTTTGTTTTTTGGAGGTGTGTACAAAAAAACATGAGCGTCGGTTGGAGGTGTGTACGGAATTGCTTTTGCGGGGATTCTTGATCGCATTGTCACTTGCGACAAGAAATGGCTCCTATATGACAATCGGAAACGGTCAGCACAGTGGCTGGATGCTGATGAACCCCCGCGACAGTTCCCTAAACTCCCGTTGCACCCCAGGAAGCTCATGGTTACAGTTTGGTGGAACATCCGTGGTGTAGTGCATTACAGCTTTCTGCAGCAGGAGAGACGATCACCGCTGCGACCTACTGTCGTGAACTGCATCGTATGCACACAAAACTGTGTCGGCAACCACCTGGACTTGTGCATCGCAATGGCATCCTTCTGCTGCAAGACAACGCGCGTCCGCACGTTGCACGAACGACCGTGCAGGCGCTACAGGCTCTGGGCTACGAGGTGCTTCCACATCCCTCCCTACTCTCCGGACCTCTCCCCTACCGACTACCATCTTTTCCAGAGCCTGGACAATTTTCTCCGGAGGAAAACATCCCTAACCCAAGCAGACGTCGAAAACGCATTCCGGGAGTTTATTGAGTCCCGTGACCATGGATTCTTATCGGAGAGGGCTCGAGAAGCTGCCAAATCGTTGGCAACAATGATTGGATTGCAATGGGGGTTATTTAGAAAAGATGATCTCTGCAATTCGACATTTGATATGCAAGACCTGATATAATTTCTCGAAGTAACTACATTAGAAATGGATTAAACGAAAATCATTTGCTCTATATTTCCATTAAATAAAACGAAAAGAAGAAAAACATCGGATGCTCTGACTACTAATTAATTTGAAAAAAAAATACTAAGATATCACGACATAGAAGACGTACATACAAGGTGAGACTATTAATAAACGAGAGTGGAGCAATTCAACAAATACAAAATATATTTCTGGCAAAACTGTTTAATATTTTTCAAAATAGTTATTCTGAAGCTATACACTTATTGCCGTGTTCATACAATTTAAAATCTTCTGTCTTAACCCTTCCAAGTTCGGCCGTAACATTCTTTTTGATGCCCTCTATATTCTCAAATCTGTGTTCTTTCAGACTTGTTTTCACCTTGGAAAGAGGAAAAAATCTGGTGGAGACAAATCTGGAGAGTAGGAAGGGTGATAAAGCTCCATAATTCCGTTACTGGCTAAGAACTCCCTGACAAACACTGCTGTGTGCGGTCTGGCTTTATCGTCTATAATAACCAACTCCCTTTTGCATGAAATTATGGCCGTACTCGATGGATTCTTTTAATCAGACGCTGCAAAATCTCCCTGTAGTACTCTTTGTTGACTGTTTGTCCAGGCGAACAAACTCCTTATAGGTAATGTCAGTGCTGTCAAAGAAAGTGATGAGCATTACTTTTGTTCTTGACTTTTCAAACCGGAATTTCTGTTTACACGGGGATGTTGGGAACCGCCATTCCATCCTCTGTCGTTTTGTTTCGTGGTCATATTGATAGCACTAGATATCGCCCCTGTCACAATTGAATCCAGAAAGTTCGGGTTGGCATCTGCGGCCGCGATGAATTCCGTGCAAGTATCCACTCTGTTAAGAAATGTGACGTGGGCACACAGTTTCCTTTTGCTCAAATCTTCTGCAATGTTAGCGAATTGTATTTCGATTAATGTTTAAGGCTTCTTCCATCATTTTCAGGTTCATTCGCCGATCACTTAACAATAGTTCTCTCATCTTCTCGATCATTCCCTGTGTTAGAACAGTTTTCGGACGTTCCGTGTGTTCGTCGTCTTTCAGCTCTTCCCGGCCATTACGAAATCTAGCGAATCATTCAAAAACAAGTGCACGAGACAGTGCATCAACCCATACACTTTTTTTATCAGCTCGTAAATTTCTGTAGCGGTTTTTCCAAGTTTATAACAGAACTTAATGTTTGGCCTTTGTTCCATGTTTAATATTAGAACGTCAACTAATGGGTGGGTGCGGTTGAAGCACGAGAATATATAGACGCGCGCAACTTTATTGTTTCAACTTGTAGACACGGCAACAAGGATAGTTTATATATCGAAAAGACGCATCGTCGTGGTCGCACATGATTGAACTCGTTCAAAGTAGCGTCAGTCTCGTTATTAATTGTCGAATCTTGTATATGAGGGCTATTTTTTGTCAACTTCCGATGGGGCATAAAATAAAGACAAGTGTGAATAACAAACCGATTTTTTTTTTTTTTTACCAGAAGTCAAGTATGGTCACTGTAAAGATTGAGACATTTGTCATATCAGTGAACGAGCTTTCCATACTCTCTTCATAGAAGCATATTGAGATAGGTCTCCGCCTTGTGCGATTCCATATTTAAGAGAGGCAACATATGGAATCGTAGAATGTGCTCATAAATTTTAACGTATGTTTCAGTCAACATTGAAATGCAAATATTGACTTAGAATCCCGTACATAATCAAACACGTTGGTTAATATAAATGTTAATATACTCTAACCTAAAATATTTAATTTGATAAAAATATTATTCGTATCCGAATTTGCTATTAACGCAGTGCTAATTATATTATTCAAATGCCTGCTACGATACCCTGGAGGAAGAATGAATAAAATGGCAATGCTTGTGATTTAAATATAACGATCGCCTCTTTGAAAACGAACTATGTCGATTTTCAAAAGCGTGAACATGAAGAACTTTTGCATGATTCTTACAATATCTCATAAAGCTAAAAATATTGTGCTTTTTTCTCTTCTTTTACGCACATATACTGAGATGTCAGAGTCAGCACAGAGATTTGTTGCTGTCGCCTGTTCTTTTGCCTTTCATCCGTTCCTGCACAGCGTTGTTGCCTTCCCGTCAAGCCTTTCGGAGAATCTGAGCGGTTTGGCGTCACGCACGTCTGTTCTCCTTTAGCCCTAACCCTCATAGAAAAGAATATTGTGATAACAAAGGCAGTGGAGTTGATAAGAGGCGATTGGAATGGAGAGCGTGTAACTTGTGGGTGGCAGACAAGCGTTTTATGACCGCTGGGCCAGGCGCACCCGCGCACACCGATCAAAATGCCCCCTCCAATCCCAACTCCACCCCAACTTTATTCCTCTTTCTCTTTCTCTCTTTTCTTTTTCCTCCATTGAATACAAGTGAAGGTCATGGTCGCGAAGGACGAAGCCAAGCAAGTGGACAACGTTACTTGCCCATGCTATTGTAAAAAAAAAAAAAAAAAAACATAACCCCCCCCCCTCCCTTTCTGCCATTATCTCCGGCTATTGATTCCACTACTGGACGCCAGGTTCATGCGCTATAAACTCTTGCCCAATAGTTAGTTCTTCAGTTCGGACCAAAGAAAGAACTCGTGTTTCCGATTCATTTGATGGATCCATAAAGAGAGAAAGGAGGGCATGGATTGCCAGAACAACTTTAGAGAATGTTGCCAATTTTCAAACGACTTCCCATTTTTAAATATTTTTTATTATTTCCCCCCACAAGCCAAAAACAAATTAATGGAAATTGAGAGATTCTGTGGTCACTATATTTTATCATCCATTTATATTAATGTTGAAGATTTGCAGGGTTTTGGATTTTATTACTAATTGACAACACTATATCTATCCATTCATTATACATTCTTCTGGAAATATTACAGCTTTGTAAAGCATTACATTACTCTTCCTAAGAAATAGAAAAGAACAGAAGCATAAAGTTATAAACCAATTTACAAATTTTAATGTATCAGTTTAATTTAAAATTTCAATATAACATTCTTCTAAGGTTATTTCTTTAAAGTGCACAACAACGTATGGGCAATAATTTCAACTTAAAATCGTTTAAAAGGATTTCAGAGGGAAGAATTTCAATAAGCATTTCTTTACGAATTATTTTACTCCATCACAATTTGAAACATGTCTATGAAGTAATTTTAGTAACTAAAGTTTCGAGCCCCTTTAATGTAAAATGAACGTGAGACGCAAACTTGTTCTGATTATTCGAGTTACATAAACTCCAGAAAATTTATTGCATTGGCTATATTCAAGCAAAATGAATTTGAAAATCAAGAGGAGAGTTTCAAACTTTTACTGATTTGGTATAACTGACAGATCCATTTATTTCTTGCGACATTTCAATTCACGCTATCCAATATAACAAACAAGCATATTGTCAAAAACCAATTTTGACACGTCAACGTGTTATCAGAAATTCTTTCGTACGGTTAAAAGTTATTCACTTCACGCTATTCCACAGGAATTTGATAAGAATACTCGATTTAGAATTATGAAGTCCAATGCAGATTTAGATTTTCGTATTATAAAAGATCGACGGTTAGAATCGAATTATGAAAATCGAGTTAAATGGATTTTTCAAAAATATGTTCATTGTTGGCGTCAACGTTTAAAATAGATTCGGCTGTAAAAATCAAGCACATTTTTAATTCATAAATACTTTGTTCATTCAAATGTCATATTAAGATGCACAGTAAAATTGTTTGTAATCAATGCATATTACGTTTTGCAACTAATTTTGCATGCATTTTTTATTCTGATGGATTATTTCTCTAGAATCCAGTAGAAATTATATTTAATTGCAGTCAGGGTCAGAATGTACTGCCTATATAAATGTAGAATGGAAACAAGATTTATGTCTAATATAGTATTTTGATGATTTCCATGTAGGTAAAAAGTAAAAAACTAAACATTAAATTTAAAAACATGGAGCGCACAGTTTGGTTATATAAAATTATGTATTCAGCGTTACGTAAAATTTAGAAAACCACATCATCTTTGATTAAACATCCCATTAAACGTCCAAAATTGAAAACTGTTTAACAAAAACTGAAGATATCAACGTTACATCATGTGCATCCAAAGCATACTTTCAAAAAGAAGAAGTCATCGCCAAAGAGATGAAGAGAACAATCTATATGTGGGTTGGTGAGAATCGCACATTTTGGAAAAAGGCTGAACAATCTATAAAAAACAGTGACTCCATATAAGAGTTTTGCAACCTGTGAATACTGATGTAATTATTGTGTACGATTATTAAAAAGATGGAACAAATTTCAAACATTTTTTTCAAACAAACCATAAAAGAAAGTAAAAATATAATTTCCGGAACTGGCAAAAATGCAAATAATGCAGAGGACCGAAAACAAATTTTTATAAGGAAAAGAGTGTTTATTTCTTGCATTAGTAAACTACAAAAGACAGAAACATATTCCGCACATCATGGATTGAGCAATGTTTAAAGTTTTAAAAGGCCGCATAGAAGTTCTGTTTTATGCCACACAGTGGCAGTGTTTCTTGTTTTTAGTAAAATAGTGATGCCACAAGAGAAGTCATTTGTCGTGCTGCAGTTTGCGAAGTGTAAAACCATATTCTACGAATTTTTATTTGCCACTCGTAAATTTGCGTATGACTAGGCGACCGTTGTTGAACCGATGACGGAATTATCGTTATACATGAATAATGGAATTCACAATCGTATTATCATATTATACAGGCTTTGACAAAAGGATTGAAGCACTCTAAAATATGAACCGAGCAAAACGAAACTTCAAACCCAAAGTCTTTTCGACCGACTATGGAAATGATCAAAATTTCGCAAAAGTGTTTGACAACAGGCAGGCAGTTTGGACTGCCATTCCGTTGGAGAGTCTGCGCCACTTGCAGTCCCTTTGAGGATATTCTGTGACCTGTTGCGCTACCGTTCCTTTCTTGGCACCTGGGGCTACTGTTCAATAATGTAACTCCGGTCATATACGCACGCCTCTCCGGTTATAAACGCACGGGTTTGCGACATACAGGCTTGCCAAAACTCTCTCAATAGCCAAGATTTGGGATATGATGGGGTGTCGATACGACCAATCCAGAATATCTCGAATTTATCTCGCTAACTGCAGGATACTGGCAAGTATCGTCACAACACTTTCTGGCAACTTTATGAACCCATGTCACGTTGGTTAATAGCTTGTATGCACGCCACAGTTCGACCAACGCCATATCAATTTGCTCATTTTTGTGTAATCCATTTTGTGCAAAAAATCATCCAGTTCTTCTGAAAGCCTAATATTTTCTTTTTCGGTACATGTGCATTCAAATCTATTCAAAAGGTTTAGTACTTGCTTTTTGGCACCTTTTTTGTCGAAGAGGGCGTGGAGGCAAAATGAGGTAGCAAGCATTTATTTAATACTGTATTATAATTTAATCCAACGCCTTAAGATTTCTCGACACACGACGTTCAGTTTGAAACTAAACAGCTTTAAACAATTGAATGAGTCTCTGGAAGAAGGGCATATGTTACATTTTTCCAAAATGGTTTTTTTTTAATGGAAAAAGGTAAAATATGATGTTACAAACTTAGGTAAAATATAAAAGCATTTGCGAGTAAGAAATTTTGAAGTTTGAATCGTTATCATATTCTTGTTTTGATGAATAAATGACTGTGAATGCCTTTAGTTTTTGGAGTTTTCTGAAAAATTTTAAAAATTGTAACATATGACCTTCTTCCAGACACCCATTCAATTATTATTTCCTAGACTTATAATTCTTGTCGCAGGAGACAGCAGCAGTCATACCTCTTTTCCTTGCGACGTACCAGAACCACGGCTCACGAAACTCCAATAATTTATTACAAATAATTGCAAAAAATCTACAGATAGGTTTTAAGAAAATACAATACTAAATGAATATTGAAGCTATGCTTCAACGTTAAGTAATTAAGACTGGAAAACAAAAAAAAAGTTCCAAGATCTGGGATTAAAACAGGGACCATGAGTATCCGTCTCGCCGCCTCTGCTGAGCCACTGCGGAAAAAACATGTTTGAGAATCTTATGCTGTTTGAGAAATTGCAAAATTCATATAATACTTGAATAAATAGTTGTCGATGGCCTCGCTGATAGTTGTCGGTGGTGAGGCATAAACGTAACAAATCGATAGGTTTGATTATAGAATGGTGCATGGATTCTAAGAGAGACACGAAAAACCGTTTAATTACATACAGCTTGCCATATAAGGACACACTCTTTATAAAATGAAATAATAAGAAAAGGGCGACAGTTATTAAAATTACGGATATTTCAGTCGTGAAAAATTCATGGGACCAAAATATAATTTCTTACGGTACACTAAATTCGAGCGGCACTCAGTTCCAGTGGCTATGTACACTCAAAATTAGAGAGCAATGCCTTGCTCTGCTACCAAATTTATGTCATCTCTCGGTGCTCAAAGAAAATTCACTCCAAAATTGTAGTGGTTACGGGACGCTCGTAACTGTTATTGTTAAGATTCTTGCAGCAGATTATTGTGCGAGTTCGGGACTTTGTTTTGGCACGTTTCCTTTGTGTTTTGCGAAGCGATCTTTTCGGACTGCACTTAATGGCATTCCTTATGGCGTGCATATTTTATGCCCGACCGCGTACGTTCAATATGTATGACAGTCTTGTTAGGAGCTTTAGCAAAAACCTACTTATAAGAATGCGCCCTTGGTCTATACGTTTATCCGACCGTCCGTCCGTCCACCGTTTGCACGATAACTTGAAACGGAATAACTTTCTCAAATTCTGTTTTCAGAAATATGACCATCAAAGTCTTAGCTCGACCTTATCAACTTTTCAGAAATTTTCGTGGACCCCTTCAAGTCGAATTCACGTGCTGCAACAGTGACTGTAAAGAATACCAAGAATGAATATATTGTTACTTTCTGTTCATCTTTTAGGCATTATTGACATCGACACGCGCACGTGAAATCGCTTTGTCGACGCACGATTGCTCAAGTGCTCATAAAGTGTATCATTAAGTAGCGGAAGAATGGAGCTAGTTATTGGTTTTATGTTGTCAGTTCGTCCCCTTCATAATTTCTACATTTTTGAGGTAGAAGTTTGAAATTCGGAATGCAGCTTCCTATGGGCATGTCTATCTGCACTATTTAGTTTGGTTTTGATTGGTACACTGGGGTCGGAATTACGGGGGTGAGATTCAGAGAGGACAACATATCTATGTGCTATTTAAGTACGTAAAGGCGTGAAATTCAGTATCCAGATTCCTCTAGGCAAGATCTACATTACTATGAAGTTTAGGCCCAGTTGTTCCATTGAGGTCGGATTTGCGGGGGTGGCAGTCACTTGGTCTTTAGAACTATGGCAACATATGGCATGTGATATATCATACATTCGGAAATGATGAGAAAGGAAAGAAAATACGAGCTTTTCACATTTTCTACATATTACGTTCGAAAAAATAAATTTTTTGATTAAAAAACTTGGGGAGAGTAAAAAGTGCAGATAAAGGGGTAAAAATAGATGACTGGAGGATATGCTACTTGTCTTACACTACTTGGGGGAGGGGATTAATTTCTTTTTAATAAATGTATAAATGAATTTTGCTTCACTGCTAAAACTCCTCCTTGGAATGTTTACAAGATTTTGTTTGTCGAGATCTTGGCTTGTGTTCGGCTCTTGTTGATGACCTGGAGTGGTTTCTTGCGGTTTTTACGCGTCGATTGCGTTCAGTAAGTTTTGGGGATCGTCCGATTTGGGACGTGCATGTTCTAGTGCCTGTTGTGTTCCCTTCTTCACGAGATAACAATAGTTGAATGAGGCTGTGATAATTTTCCCGAAATTTCACGAATAGACATGTCTGCAACGTAGCACTTCTCTAAAATCATTAAGATCCCTTGGTTTAGCCATTCTCATCTACGATAAAGTTACACGAGCAAGTTACCATGCCTATACTTATAAATTATATTAGCTGTTGATGTGCGAACATGGATTCCAAATCAGATTTCTTATAAACGAAGTGTCCGTTCCATTATAGTGTAAATAGAGGAATTTCATTGGAAACGTAGCAACAACGATACTCTCCTCTTTACAAACTAACTTATCTTATATAGTCGCAAGATTTAAATTCGATTTTTAAAATGCTAAAAGTTGTTTGTACAGTTTATAACTGCTATGATTGCCGTCTACGGGGATCTGCTCGACACTTTCATCAAAATCAATTTTTGTCTTCAACGAAAACCCAGCTTCAAAAAACGCAGACGCCACACATTATAGATCACACTCTGAAAAAAAATCATTATTTTTAATGGGTAAAAGTCATCATTTGAAAGGTTTAAAATCGGGTTATACCTGAAGTTTCAGCTGAAATTTCGCTCTTGATCATGTTACTGGTTAAGAAGAAGACGACATTTACTCATTGAAAAATAATGAACTTTCATTAGAGTGTACTCTAAAAAATGAAATAAATCTAATGATATAGATTCCTTTCGATGAGAGTGTCAAGCAGTTCGAGTAGACGACAATCAGAGATTTTAAATCAGATTTTTAAATCAGTGCAGTATGTAGTCAAGTTTTTTGTATTTATATACGATTTTGAGAAGCCTAAGGAATCTGATAATTTTAAATTAATTTCAAATCGCTTTTTAATAATACTTGCGAACGGAGAGAGCTAAATATTAAAAGCAAAAAAGCAAGAGAGTGGTATTTCTGATAATTCGTTATCACTAAAGCGGTACATATATTGTCATCCTATAAAGTTGATTCCATCACCCCTTCAAGATTGAGACTTGCCGATATCAAAGTAAAAGCTCTTTTGAACAGTTTTCAGGAAAAACTTATAAGAATACACGTTTGGTCTGTACATTTATCCGTCCGGTCGTCAGTCCGCCATTTACACGATAACTTGAAAACGGATTAACTTTTTCAAATTCTGCTTTCAGAAATATGACCATCAAGGTCTTAGCTCAGCTCCTATCAACTTTTCAGGCTTTTTCGTGGACCCCTTAAAGTTGAATTCACATGCTAAAACAGTGATTATAAAGAATACCAAGATAATGGCATGTCATATAACAATCGATTCATCAAGAATGAATACACTGTTACTTTCTGTTCATCTTTAAGCATTATTGACATAGGCACGAGCACGAAATCGCTTTGTCGAGGCTCAATAACTCATTACTGCGTTGAGCAATAAAATAGACGTAATTTGGAAAGAATTAAACGAATTTTCCGTTGGTTATTAGTAACTTGACTTTAAATTCTCGAATTTAATATTACTTCTATTAAGCTAAAGCTTCTTCTTGGAATGTTTACAAGATTTTATTTGGACATCTAAAACTTGGAAATCAAACTTGGCGTAATTCTGTTACGGTTTTCCAAAATTCAGTGGAAAGCATACCTAAAAAGTCAAACAAGCAAGCGTGAAAGCACGAATAAACTTGTATAAAGGTTAAATGTGGATCAATCCGATAAAACGAGAATTAAGTAAATGAATAGTTTTAATTTAGGTTTTTATTTATAAATGTCCAGTAACTTTATGGATACTTCACTTATAAGTTTGAACAAATTAAGCAAGGTGAGAGACACATAACGGAACTTATTTTCTTAATAAAATTTTTGTGTGACAGATACTTTTTGCTTAACAGATGAGATGCTTAACAACATGTCTTTATTCCACCTCTTTTCACAGATGAAACTTTACTCTGTCTGATCGGATAAAGGGATCTTATGATCACTCTGTAATATTCGTCAATCTGAGAATGATGCAGTTTTTGTATGAAGACCGAGTTCGCTTTTACGTCATAAAATCAACATATATGTATTTCAATTTTTGTTTTGTTTGCTAGCACATATTTTACATATTTTAATATCTGCATATTTGAAATATAATATTCAATCAACGGTAAGAACGCATCTTCTATTCTACGTACATGCATGGTTTATTTTGGTTCCTTCTTTTCGCATATTAATTCCGTCCATTTATCCGTTAGAAGAATTCGAAACTACACGGATTCCATGAATATTAAAAGAGATTTTTCTTATTTTTTAAGAAAATCGATATAGACTGGAATACATTTTCAAGAGGGCAAATGAGATTTTTAAACAATTTCTCTTTTGAACACATTTAATTAAAGAGAAACTTTCATAAATATACGGATTTCCTTCTTTTAAATCAAAGTTTGATGTAGTAAGATTACGACTTTCTTAACTTTGTTCATAAATTCTAAAAATTCACGCACCCTAATTCAATATTTAAAAATTCCGTCTCATTTTTTTCCATTGAATTTAATTTCACCACAGCTCTTTCAGTATTTTAAAATATCTTAATAATAAAAATACGGCGTAGCCACGTCTGGCAAACGGGTTAAAGGGCATTGCCATTTTCTTTTAAAAATTATCATAGAGTTCGCTTACAAAACGGACCCACCGACCTTCATTCACTGTTTGGAAAGGTCAGTGAACCTTACTTTAAACGAACGAATTCATTAATGGTACCTCAAAATTTACCAGGGAGCAAGCAAAAATTTCACCTTCTAATGATTTCAGAAGGGTAAACAAAAATTAACTTCAGTAAACAGACATTCGTAATTTAAAACTGCTCAATATCAATTACACGTCATTCAAACCACGAATTGCCATCATTATCGCAAAGCCGGTTTCAGCGTCGTTTCTTTTAATAATATCAAAACTAATTAAATGCTGCTGCATATAGAGAGCAATTTTGAGAGTCAATTTGAAAGCCATAAGCCCTAATTTTCTACGATTATAATTAACAAGACCAAAGTTTCGTGTTTTTAATATAAACGTAAAGAAAATTTAGTCGAGATATATTGATAAAATTTTTGAAATGAGGACAGACCATGCTGTTATTAAAAAAAAGGGATCAATGCAATTTAAATTATAATATGTTGAAATTATTGCTATTTTGTTATATCAGGGGAAATCAATGTTAAGGTGATAAACTCTTAGTAAAAAAGAGAGAAGGATGGGTTCTTGATAAAGAATTGTATTGCTTAATCCTATTCTCTTGAAACGTATATAGCGATACTAGATCAAACATGGACATCTTTCTAATTATAAGTGACACAAAAACCTAAAAAATACAATCTCTATCACCATTCAAGCGATTATGCATCCTTTATCAGTGCTTGGAAACCTGCATCATAGAAGTGCTTGATCAATCACATTTATACCTCCAGTTGAACCTGTCATCCATAAAACGATTAACACCTAGCGTACCAATTGATCAATTTTCAGGTGGGTTAATCGATCGAGTCATGTGAGATTAACGTCAATTGACATCGTGATGAAGTGGTGCTCCTTTAGTCAGAGGGCCTGAAGTATTACTGTTATGTTGAATCATTATCACTTCACATTTAGAAATAGGCTAACATCACTTGTTGAAAATTCCAAAACAACTATGAGCAACCTTTTCTGATGATATAATTCGAAATTTATTTGTTGAAGGTGAAGTGCACTGAAATATCTTCGATTCGGGTTAATCGTCCTCAGTAAGTATCATTTAAACAGGTCTTTTTCATTTGGTTAATAAGCGCTGTTGTAAGAAGATCTGTTGGCTTTATTTGGTTGATTTTGGGTTCCTGAGTCACTTCTTTAAAGTCAAAAGAAACTCAAGCGATCGTGCACAGCAATTCAAGCGATCGTGCAAATAATCTGAACTGCATTATTTGGTCGTACAAATGAATACAAAAATTTGTGTGGAAAAAAAAAGACGGCATGTAGGATCGTAAGTTTTTGTTTTCAACAACTGCGAAACCCCAAGTGCAAGTTTAACAACAGTTGGTAAGTGTTGCATCACGTGAGAAAGAACGATATCTCCCACTTCGAAGCTCTGCGAGTGATCGCTTCGTCCAAACAACAAAATGGAGTCAACGAAACAGGAATAGAGAGCAGTAATTCGTTTTTTGACATGTGAAGGAGTTTCAGTTTCTGAAATTCATCTTTGTATGCAGAACGTCTATGGAAATTACTGCCTTACCATCACTCGTGTTTGGGAATGGAGCAAGAGGTTTTCGGAGAGACGGTCATCATTGCAAGACGATCAACGACCTGGACAAGCAAACCGCGCCATCACGGATGATTCCAAAGCCAAAATTGACGCTGTCTTAAAGGAAAACAGAAGAGTGACAGTCGATGTCGTGGTTGCTAAAACTGGCCTTAGTCGTGGAACTGTTCACTTCATTATCAGGAACCATCTGCATTACAGAAAAATTTGTGCAGAATGGGTCCCGCATCATTTGACAGCAGAACAACTTGAAGTTCGAATGGCCATGTCCCTGCAACATTTGACTCTCTATGAACAGGAAAGAGAGAGTTTTCTCGACAGAGTCGTTACAGGGGATGAAACTTCGTGCTTTCATTACCAGCCCGAAAGCAAACGTCAAAGTCGTCAATGGAAGCATTATGGGTCTCCACCCACGAAAAAATCAAAAAAATTCGCAAACCTCACGAGGAAGGTGATGTTGACCGTGTTTTTTGATCGCAAAGGCCCGATTTTACTGGACTTTCTTGAAAACGGCACCACAGTTAACGCAGCACGATATGGGGAAACATTGAAGGCACTGCGCGCGGCCATCAAATTCAAGCGTCCTGCACTTCTTACATAAGGAGTGCTTCTTCTACACGACAACGCGCGTCCTCACACCTCGAAAGCACCTGGGAAGCAAAAACTTCAACTGGGAAGCACCTTAAAAAGTTCAACTGGGAAGCAATGCAGCATCCACCTTACAGCCCTGACTTATCCCCACGTGATTTTCACGTGCTTGGCGATCTCAAGAAACATCTGAAAGGCCGCAGGTTTCAGTCGGACGATGAAGTGAAGGAAGAGGTTTTGGAATGGTTCCACACGCAACCGAAAGACTTGTTCCATAAAGGAATTACACGCCTTGTTACACAGTGGGATAAATGCCTTTACGCATTTGGAGAGTATTTTTAAATTCCTTGTATACATGGTGGATAAAATAAATAATTTTCGTTTTCATTTGTGCGACCCTTATATTTGGAGATTGAAGGTACAGGCAAAGTCAACTGATGGCAATATGAAGTGAACAGGGCGATCCAGAGCTGGTATGCAGGATGATTCAAAATGATGTCCGGCATTTCAAAATTTTACTATGCGTTTATTTTATCACATAAACTAACCAGACAGGGTTTAAAATAAGGAAAACTCAAATATTAATTGATTCTAGCATTACAAATGTTCTGTGCGATTCCCTTGAGTCACCCGGACAATGTCAAGACGATAGTCAATCTCATCCCAAACTCCTTTCAGCATGTTTGCTGTTACCAGTCCGAGAGCAGAAATGTTTACAAAGACATCCAGTTTCCAGAAATTGATCATACTACTTACGGATGCCTTTGTCAATAGGGCAATCTTTATGAAATTGGCTACGAAATGCCCGCTGGACTAAAATTATCATTTGTTTTTGCGCAATATGCCTTTTCATTCACAGCCGCCATTTTTACTTTTATCGCGACACAAGAGCCACGGCAGCCTCCAATTGCGGGAATGTTAAAAATATTTGAGTTTTCCTGCATTTTAAACCCGGTCTGGTTAAAAATTTTGAAATGCCGGACATCATTTTGATTCACCCTGTATATTCTCTATTGAAAAAAAACAAAAAACAAACGACCAGGACGCCCAAAAGCTACCACCAACCATGATGACAAAACCATTCATCGTCTTGCTGATTCACAGAAACTTTCAGTTCGTCATATAAAAAATCTTTCCGCCCCTAAAAGTATCTGAAGATACTATACACAGTGAATAGTCTCAATTCGTGTAGAAGAAAAAGATCAAAAAACAATCGTTAACCTCAAAGAAAATCGAAGAGAGATTATCACTGATACGGAATCACGTGAATTCGAAGGATGAATAGGTAATTATGTATGTAGTGATAAAAAAGTGGAACTTAAAGTGATGGTCACGGATGAGGTAAAACGGATACAACACTCTAACAGATTACGTTAAAACTGAATTTAGTGGCTCCAACTAGTGGTTGCAGTAGAAAATTAAAAGTGTTCCTGGCAGCCTAATTTCAGGGGCAGCTTAATAGTATTCTTGGCAGCCAACTTTCAGGGGCTGCTTATAAACACTCCTCGCAGCCTACTCCACAAATTAAATATGTTTTTTTAATTATTACATATATTTAATTTATATGCTCATTTGATTAAGTTATTTATTTTTGTAAACTTCATTAATTAAATTTTTGTAGTCAATACAAACAAATTTCTTTCGAATAAAATAATTTTATTAAATATAACATACAATTCTATCGCTTACACATGCAAATTTTTGCATATCATATTTTACGCTACATAGCACATTTAATAAAATTTTAATAATAAGAGTTATTTTAAAAACTTCTAATTTACTTTAAAAAGTATTTGCTAACCTTTCCTATTTTATCTTATAAAATGTAGAATATATTTTCAAGTACAACTAATTGAATTTAATATCTCCATACCTAACTTCACCTAAACTAAAAATTAATAAACAACTCAACAAATAAAACTTTCTTAGTGGTTCAAATTATTCATGAAATACTTTTCTTCGAAATGCTGTGCACTTTTCCAACAAACGAAAAAACAATGGTGTGTTGTTAAATTCCAAGATGGAGACAATGAAGGTTGGATTATAGTTAGAAGATTTCTCAGTGCCTAGGCCTGTCTCTCTCGTCGGCTGCGAGTTCCCCTCTAGTGGTTGCAGTAGAAAATCACTTAAAATTAGTTTGAAAAATCGGGCGAGTTGCGCATCCGTTTTATGTCATCCGTCGTGATGGTGTTGACATTATATTGGCGTGACCTTCGAAAGGAGACAACAAAGAGGTGATTCGGTGATAGTTTGGGAGGATATTTGGATTCAGTGATACAAACAACATTGCCTTCTGAGTGGCTGGCAAACAGCAGTAAGTTATCAAGAATCCTTTAAGGATTATATTTTACCTGCTTGTGAGCAACTGGGTGGTCCAGACATCATTTTTCAGCAAGATAATGCCTCTCTTCATAATGCTGTATAAACAACACAATGGTTGTGTAAACAAATTTAAACTTTAATAAGTAGCAAGGCAAAAGCCGGAGTAAAACCCAATGAAAATCTGTTGAGGGATTATGATCCGAAAGTATCCAAAAATTGTCGTCAATTTTCATCACTGTAAGAGCTAAAGAGAGCCACTGAAGTGTTTGCACAATTTGAAACCTGAAATATAGTTTGAATTAATTAATTCGACGCCAGAGTGGTGTATATTAATTAAGGCAAATGGACAGTAGACTTTCTGTCTAGAGTGGGTTAAGTAGGGAAAACTTAATTATAACAATCCTGTATATTAAAAAATTTTGTAATTTTTCGTGGACAATTTCTCCCCTAAAAACACGAGTCTTTAAACTTTAGAAACGCACATTAGAGTTGGAGTAAGTTGGATTGTGATGCCATCTAAAAGACACATTACCTTTCATTACTATCTATCCTATAACTATTTGTAACATATTTGCTGACTTACCCGTGTATCCATCTTGCCAAAGAGAAGGACTTAAATTATACGTCGTATTTTAGTATCAAACGTCTGGAATTCAAGAGGAACACAACACGATTCTCTAATAGGAAAAGCTTTAGCATTTGTGCTTGTCTATTAATCGTAGCGTATTGGATGGATTTTTCAATAGGCCGTAGTATTTCACGTTATTCTCAAGTGTCACCAACAAAGTGGAGTCTAGTTCAATATTTCATCATAGTTCCGAGAGCCTTCACTCCAGGTCCTGGACGTGAAAGTAAATTGTTGATGAACAGCTTGAAAATCTAGTTTGTGTTCTGTGTTCTGGTCTGTTTTCATGTACTCTACCTTTAAATATTTTTCTTTCTTGAAATTCTAAAGCTGATATGATTAGTCCTGTCATAAGTAACATTTTAAAAATTCGTTAAGCCTTATTCTTCTTAAGGGATAGCAATAATAATCGCTGTCACTCATGCCTTCTTTACGGTCATAAACAGAAGCTATTTTGTTGCTTTTCAATTATCTGCTTCACGTAAGTTTCTCTACTATGATTTCTACTGCTTAATTTAAACATAAAAACTTAAAGTGTGATATGAATAAATATTAAAGCTTAAAATGCGATTTAATTTTTTACAAGATTTGGCTTTCATTTCATGATAACAATTAGATCGGGTATTTCGAAAAAAAAAACTTTTAGGGGACAAAAATTCATATTAAACGACTAGATGGAAAATGAGGTTCTGGATCATTTTCCATTTTTAACTAGGGAGAAAATGAAAACACGTGCGCTCATTTTCAGTAAGGAAATTTAATTAATCTCACGCTGATTACGAACATGCAATCCGTTTTTCGATATCTCAAAGGGGGTTTGAATTTCTTTGCCTTTTATATTTGACTATTTTTCTACTGTCAACGTATTTAAGAAGGCAAAATAGAAGATTTTCTATTAAAAGATAACCAGATGCCGTAGCTGGCTAATTAAAATACAATTTATATTACAACAAGTGCCGGCGTGTTGGCCGAGATCGCTGAGGCGCAGATCTTATCGCTCTCGTAACCAGCAAGTCGCGGGTTCGAATCCCGCTTGGGGCATGGATGTTTGTGATTGTCCTTTATTATAAAAAGAAAACCTCGTGTTGGGCTTCGGCCTGTTGCGGGACAACCCGCGGGTTGTTTAGAATTGAATTGAATGAATAAATAAATATTTATAATAAGTTATGGTTACATATTGCAACAAAAAGCTGGGATTCGATATAATAGTGACGTGATACATATTTCAAATTAAATATCCAGGAAGTGGCTCAGAAGACCGACCTTCGTAAGATATATCAAAATGATTTTCATTAACCAGAAATATTACGAGATATCGAAGTTCGAAGTCACAAACTCGAAAAATCGAGACTTCGGTCGATCCATTGATAATATTTTTCTGAGCTGACACCGGTCCGGCCTTTCAAGATTTGCAATGTTCGAGATACAAACTATAAGGAAATTTAGGTTTGTGGTCGATATCTCGAAAACTATTTGGAATAAAAACAAAGTAAATCCTGATTAAAAATCCGAAATCGAATCTAGAAGATTCATCGACTGTAGGAAAACAAACAAAGAAAGCACCAGAAAATTAAAGGCTTGTCTGTAGGTTTGGTTACCATATGGTTTCCAAGAGAGGATGCACTCCCTTTTCATTGTAATCAATACTATTTTTCTCTTGGGCAACAAATTTAATAAAGAATGAATGCATTAATCGGTATATGCTTTCAAGAAGTTTTCAAAATTAACAGTGCGAATATCGCAGCATTTTGCTTGTGCATAACAATCTCGACCCTTGGAAAAGATGGCTAATATTATGAGGGATGAACTTTCGTCGTGATTTAGTATCAAAAGTAGCATTATTAACTGTCGATTATCATAAAACAAACATAAGATTAAAATAAACCTGCCATTATACGAGTAAAGCTAAAATTAGAGAATGGGACAGGCCTACAGATATTCAAAATTTCACAAACTTCGTTATAAAATTTTGGTTTCGAATTAAGGAAAAGTTTGCCCATTTAGGCAATTTTTGAACACGCAAAATTTCAATCACTTAACGATCACGACAATATAATGAGCATATGTTGATGATAACACGGTTACTTTTAAAGTTTGCACTTTATATATGAGAATATTTGCGTTTTGCCCGCAAGAACTTTATCCAGAAAAAAAATCCAAGATTGCAGACTAATCAGCAATGCTACAGCGACATTAAGAGCTACTAAAAGCCATTATCCGTAATATATTAAGTTTATAGATAAGTTTTTATTTAATTTTGTGTCATCAGCATTGCCTTAGGGCTATCTCGTGACAAACCATCCATCCTTTAAAGGGACGGAGACTCCTTTATTTTAATGCATCCGGGCAGCGGCAAGCAGCTCTCCAAGTGCTCGTTGTTTCTCTCTTCCGCTCTCCGTAGTTTATCTCTTGAGTGACGGCATTCACAGCCAGTTGAGAAAGGCTCGTTGTTGAAATCGTCGCCGACCTATCAGCGCAAACAACGGATGGTGTATCCGACTTCATCAGCTAATCCCCAGATGGCGACGGTGCCGAAATAATTCAGCAGCGGTTGGTGATTCTCGTGACGGTGGAAAGTGCGAGAGAAAGAAGGGGGAAATACTCTACCACAGCGCGCTGATTGAATAACACTGATTAAAGGGATATGAACAAGGACTAAGGTGAAGTGATATCCATTTACATGAGATCGTGGAAAGGTTATGCTTGCAGATGAACAGAAAGTATTTGTATATATTATTAAAGAAGCGCAATTTTTTAAGTTCAAGTAACATTCAAAAATTGCAATGTTGTAAACGACAATGAAAAAATACTTTTAATATTTATTATCAAAGGTGATTTCTTATTTTGCATGCATCAATGGTAGCTTTAGGTGAGTAACTTATTTAAATTTGGCGCGAAACTGAGAGGTACAGGTTCGTATGGCTCCCTAGTAAGTCAGCTCTTTTACGGTACGAAATGTTGCAGTAATTCTTCCGAAGATATGCAAGTTCTATGTGTTAAAAAATTATTTTGGATCAGATTGATCCGTGTTTACGGTTCAAGTAACTTTTTTTCTGAATAATGGCACTTAGAAGTAACTTAACAGCTGTAAATGAAATGTTGAACAGACTTGTAACGTTGAAGTTATTGTTACATTTGAAAACGTATGGAAAAAAGGCAAAGAAAAATTCTATAGTAAGAACTTTTTATTGATATTCAGTTATTCAGACAATATTTCCAATATGCATTAAAATCAATTAGTATGCAAATAAATCAATTAAATATCTGCTATACCTTTGTTTAAATACTTTTACATTGCAGTTTACTAAAACAATGCTATTAAAAATGTATCTATTTCTGTAAAAAAATTTGAGTCACAATGACCGTGGAATACAATCTACGTTACGCAGACACAGGTGGTCATAAAGTCATTATAATCGGCCGGAAGACAGATCGGGTGACGCTGCTTGGTGGTAGCGTCAGTCCTTCTCCACATATGCACCTCCCAGGGCCACAAACATTTCCCAACGATGGACGACTTGCTGGATGCCATTTTTATAGAAGTCCTCCTTTTGGCTGTGGAGGAACTGCTCAGAATGTACTGGCGCGTTGTCGTGCAGAAGTCTCACCCCTTTGAACACCTCGCCTCGCCGCTTCGGCTTGATAACCTCCCGTAACTTCTGCAGGAGTCCCGGTAGTACCCTCCCGTGATTGTCTTGTCTTTCCTCTGCAATTTGTGGCTCGTCACAGATGGAGGGACGTCCGCTCCGAGATTCGTCTTCCCCGCACTAGAAACGTCGACGCCATGGAGCATTGTCACCGTAAACTGCCACTAACTCCTCATGGATTTGTTTAGAGTTTCCCCTTTCAAATGCAGGAACCTTGTCACGGCTCGCACCTCAAATTTTCCGACTGGTTGTGCCATGTTGCTCTCGACTTTCTGGAAGCGTTTAGCGGTACTGCACCAAACGCCGCTTTGTATCCTCCAGCACTCGAAGGATGCCGCTTCCCATCGGGACCACACATTTTCAAAAGCGGTCGTTCTTTCATGTTGATTGTAATGACCGCCCTCGTATATTTCTAGGGTTAAGGCAAATATAGTCAACAGCAGTATATAAAATCATTTGGCTGCCCACTGCTGAATTGCAAACTACTAGACTTGATCCTGAATAATAAATGTGGGGTTAACGTATGTCAGTAAGTTTAAAATTACTGCATTAATAAATAAAAAAGTAAGCAAATTAAACAGAATAAATCATTTTCACCTCATTAAAAATATATTTTAAATGCAAATATACGAATGATATTCATTTAAGCGTACAATACTTTTTACAAATTAGCAGCTCTAGATCATTAGGTTATGCTCTAGGTCAATAGGTTATGCTAATTTCATTCAGAAAAAATCTATTTCGCGTGCTTTAAATTAAACATCTCGCTACACATTTCATTACATATGAAACAAAAACCCTGGAATTACATTTATGAATTTTAAATAAAGGCTACAATAGGGCAACGACAATAAACATAATAATCATACGGATCTACTCATGTTTCAAAATTTCGCAACTCGGTAACGAATCAAAAAATAGTGGGCTCCGAAATATTAAATTCATTTTTTTTCCGAGTCCTCCCCCCCTCCAGACAACAAATGTGAAAAAGACTTTCTAGGAGGGCAAATCTGGGCTATATGCTAAATTTTGATGTTTCCCACCTAAATTTAAATAGGCAAACCTGACGATTTTCGCAGTGTAGGGAGCGGATGTTATCGCGAAGAACGATTCCCGCAATGAGCAACTCCGCCGATTTGGATTTAATTGATGCTTTGATGCTCGCAAGCAGCGGGACTTAGTGTTTCCGTGGGCAAGACCTTGTTCAACAGTAAGCCTTGGGTTCGAAAAAATCACCATGATCTTTCGGGAACTTATCTGCATTCGTTTTGGCTTTTTTTGGTGGCGTATATAATTTGTTTCCATTGGCTAATGATGAAACCGTGAATTTTTTTTTTGATACGATGTCATTCTATACAAAGTTCCAAATTGCGTGGCACCCACTGCGTGGGTAATGGTGTGCACAGAGTCCCAACTCTGATTGCATCTTTCTCGGCAATGGATTCCACCATGGGTCTTCTATCTTCCCAACACAGACTGTCATCTTCCGCAACGAAAATTGATAGCACACTTCGAGTCACAATTCAACGACAACCGGAACACCTTGCTCCAAACTTTAATATGTGACTACGAGAAAAAGGCGTGCACTTTTTGTACACGTGACAAACTCATGCGATGACGGGTTTCTATATGCTGCGATTAAAAAAAATGAATTACTGCTCCTGTACAAACGTTAATTGATCCAATCATGATATTCTGATCAAAGGCAGACTGCACTCTCGTCGCGCGATCTGAGCATAAAAACACTACAGTTTTGTGTCGAAGTTTCACAATAACCGACTAAGTATTTTTGTATGCACTTTGAACATTTTCATTTGAATCACCCTTATACGTGTAATAAAACACACACCAAAGGCACAGTACATAATATATGACTTCATGAGAGGATTCGTTTTTCATTGGATTTAAAAAAAATTTAAATAAAAATTAACATTTTTTAAATATGCAATGCAAAACAGTTAAAGCTTATTACGGCTTTATCAACAATGAGAACATTTACCCAATGGCAGGAGTAAATGTTCAAATAGGCACCGTTGTCCAGACACTTATGAAGAATATGCAATCCAAGATGGAGAATCATGAAAATACTGGGGTAGCATATTTAACGTAGCATAAATTTGATTAACGATCCAAGAACACGGTATTTATAAGGAAATAGAGCATAGAACAACCAATTACAAAATTACAACAACCAAACTCAGAAAAGAAAGCAACCAATCCAGCTATTCCAGAGTGAATACGCAAAACGAATACAACAAGAATAAACAAGAATGATTTTACCGCCAAAGCGGATAAAGGGAGCACATTTTCTATTTCTAGCATCGTACATGGATATATAGAATTAACCAACATTTTAAAACACTTGAGAGTAAATAAATAAATATGAAAACTAAATTGTAAATTACTATTTAAATAGGCTAACGTATAGAGAGAATTTAAAAGAATAAACTTGAAGAATGAAAGGTAAATGGAGAGTGAAGTTATTCCTCATACACTTAAAAAATAAAAGTTCTTTAATTTGTAAGAATTCTCACATAATGTTAAACGAAGTGAGCCTCAATTGCTGAAGCGTTATGTGTAAGCATCTATTAGATTTTCATATTAAATTACTAAACTCTTATTGAAGCAAGCGATTAACTACTAATAAATTAATTAGTAATGAGTTTTAAATACCATTAAGCCTAAGAGTACTATACTCTTGATTCAAATAAGCTATGGATAACAAAAGATCTAATAACGCGTAAGGAGTTGGTTGATATATTACACGCCATATCTTAGCATTAAAAGTTCTATAAATTCTGTATTGTACCATTAGGGCACGTGCTACAAAACCAATTGCCACTATCATTATTTACTCGTGATAGTCACTCATGGCACGTTGTTACGGGTCGTTTGATATATTACATGCCATATCTTAGCATTGAAAGTTCCAAGGTTACCATATGGTACCATAGGGCACCATTAGGGCACGTGCTACTAAACCAATAACTATTATCATTATTTACACGTGATATTCACTCATGGCACGTTATTACGAGTCGTTTGATCTATTACATGCCATATCTTAGCATTGAAATTACCAATTGTACCATATGGTTCCATAGGGCACCATTAGGGCACGTGCTAGTAAACCAATAACCATTATCATTATTTTCTCGTGATATTCACTCATTACATGTTGTTACGAGTCGTTTGATATATTATATGCCATGTGTTAGTATTGAAACTTCCAATGGTACCATATCATGCCATGGGGCACCATTAGGGCACGTGCTACTAAGCTGTTAACCATTATCATTATTTTCTCGTGATAGTCACTCATGGCACGTTGTTACGACTCGTTTGATATTATACATGCCATATCTTAGCATTGAAACTCCCAAGGTTACCATATGGTATCATAGGGCACCATTAGGGCACGTGCTACTAAACCAATAACCATTATCATTATTTTCTCGTGATATTCAGTCATGGCACCTTGTTACGAGTCGTTTGATATATTACATGCCATATCTTAGCATTGAAAGTTCCAATGGTTTCATTGGGCACCATTAGGGCACGTGCTACTAAACCAATAACTATGATCATTATTTTCTCGTGATATTCACTCATGGCACGTTATTACGAGTGGTTTGATATATTAATGCCATATCCTAGCATTGAAAGTTCCAATGGTACCACTTGGTACCCTTAAAACACGTACTACTAAACAATTCAGACATCACTATATACCGTTATATTCATTCATGAGACATCCTTGCACGTACACGTGCCATTAGACCGATACTTGCTATCACTAGTTACTCTTTTATATTCGTTCATGATATGTTGTGACTATTTGTTTGATATATTACTTGCCATATCTTGTTACAGGAAATGTTTAAGAGGGTATCATAATGGTACTATTTAAGCACGTGCTATTAGAGCACGTACTTATTCCTGCTATCTCACGTTCGTACTTCTGCGTACTCTGTTCCATTTTAATGGATTGGTGAAAACAGACTGTGAAAAAGTTAATTCGTTTTCAAGTTATCGTAATAAATGCTAAGCTCCCTAGGAATAAAAAAATTCTCTTGATTTAGGGAGCGAACTGCCCTTTTAATAATCGTCAAACACGTGCATCCTGCACGCACACCATCTCATTAATGTTTAGAGCACGCGCAGAACCGAACCCATGTTCTCAACACGCGTTTTACCAAATGCGAGGATAATTCGTTTCTTCCAGCAATTCAAGACATGATTGAATGAATTGTGAGATTTGCAATACATGCAATTCAATACATGCAACGCAATGAATTGTGGGATTGTCTACAGACGGACGGACGGACGGACGGACAGCTGGACAAACCGATCACATAAGCACATTTCTATATATAGTAAATGTGCTAAAAAAAGACCCTACTGTTATAAGAGCCTACTCCGTGTCACATAGTGATGCGACAATCGACGGTGTGATGCTCCCAGCAGACGACGTCCACTGGGAAGCAATGTCGGAAATCGGGTGCCGCCATCCACTGACACAATAGGAAAGGAGTTTGATAAATCTCCAACGAGCGCGAGGAAAAAGGAACTGCATAGCGAGAGCAGCAGGAAGAGGCGCAGAAGGAAGCGCGGTTTTCAAACTAAAAATCGGGAGGGCGCTTGCTTGAGGAGGGCGAGCTGGGTCTTAGATGAGTGCACATCGGTTACGAGAAATCGGATATGTGGAAATTTAAAAAATTCGTCGCCGAGGCCGTGCGCAGACTAGAGTGAAAAAGTACAGCGTGATACCGACGAGGAAGGTCAGCGTTTAGATTCGAGGACTTTCCAGCGGCGTGAAACACGCTTCCTTCATAGCATTAGATATACTAACCCATATTTCTCGTTAGAACTTTCTCTAGGAAAACAGCGCAGGAACTCCGACGAGGTTTCAGCCACGAGAAACGGCCCGTCTCCGTCGAAGGAAAGCCCTCCTGTTAATCGTGAATGTATTGCTGAGAAGACTCCAGTTTCCCAGCCGGTTGCCTTCGTTATTTCTCGAAATTTGGTGCTCTATCGCCTGCCAGTGACTGTCTCTGTTGCTCGAACGCTCACCGTCGTGGTCGACATTGCAGCCAAGTCTCTGTGGCCGATATTGCAACGAGGTGGAGTGGAAAAAGAAACCAGTGCCCGAAGGGTTGTCCTCGTAAACCCCTGCTCGTTTATCGTCTTCCCACGGCTCATACGTCCAGTACCAAAGGTAAGCAGAAACTGTTATGCTTACTAGTTTTGCTCTCTCTCGCTCACGCCTAAAATAGTCTCCCGAGTGCGTAAAGCTTGTTTAGCTTAGGCCTGTTTAGCGCGTAATATTTTTTTTCTTGACTCATAATATTTTAGCCTAGTTAATTGCATTATTGCAGATAGTTTTGTATAGACGAGCGCTAGGTTAATTTAACTGAGCCCAATCCTTTATTGCTTATTAGTAAGGCCATGCTACTTCTTCGTAAAGAGGAGCATTGACTAATCCTGCTTTCTTGTCTCTTCTCTTTTAGTTATGCCACATTACAAAAATTAAATAAACGCATTGCGTCGCCGCATACTAGGGTTGAGCGGTACGTAAAGCCCGTTTCTCATGAAGATTGAAGCGGTTAAATTTGCATCTGGTCAAGGTAGCCCAGACGATTGTCGGATCAACTTTCATCCAGTATCGGCTTTCCTGACGTGAAATTTTGATACAGTTTATGCTTTTGCTAAACCCGTTATCGCGTACATTCTTTCAACTATCAAGAAGTTGATGTAATTTCTTTATCCTTAACTTAATACATAATTTTCTACGTGTCAGTAGAATTTCTTGATACAATTTGTTATTAACTCACGTTTTTGTCATTATTTTTGACTCTAATAAAATTGTTCGTTACGCATAAAATTTATGTTTTGTGTCTAACGTTTCTACTTAGTAGCTTCCACTGCGACATATGCTGAAACTTATACGTAACACTCCGCAAATAGGAGCCCTATTACTTAACAATAAACTTTGAGAGGGGGTAGCCAATCTACTACTGGCATTGGGCCGTCATCACTGTTCAATAACTGATTAGTTGCCTTGTTTTTCACAATTTCCATACACTCAAAAAAACATAACAGTCTGGTATTTTTACACGTGTGAATGATTTGAAATAGATCAGACGTATAATTATGTTTCTCTTCCAATATGTGATCTGCAAAAGACGAAACACCTGTTTTTGCATTTTTTTTCAGTCTTCCGTTTAGCGACACCTCTCTGTGAACTGCCCAAATAAAAGCGCCCATACGTGGCGCATCCAAACTTGTAGACAACTGCACATTCCTCAGCGGGAATTTTGTTCTTCACATTACTCAATTTTCTCTTAAGAGTGTTTGTACTCTTGAAGGCCACTTTTACATTGAAGTCCTTGCACAGTTTTTTTTCACTCTTTGGTTGTTGTAATTTTGTGATTAGCTTGTCTATGCTGTATTTCCTTATAAATTCCGTGTTAATCACTCACTGACGAAGGGATCGTAGACCCGAAACGTTCATCTGAGGCAGTAAAAATTATGCATTGTTGATTTGTGGTTTCGTTGCTTTTGCTGGTTAATTGTAAGTCGTACTTACGGCGCGAGGCAATCATAACGAAATTTTCTCTTTATGTACCCTAAAGAAATAACTTTGATATGTTTATTATCAAAACGTTGTGAAGACATTGTTTCACGAGTTTATCCACTGAAAGCACTTAGGCGGTTTCCGTAAGGTAAAATTTAATTTCGGTATTGAGATCTGGTTCACTGATAATGGGTCAGATCTCATCGAGACTCGAGCGTAAGATTTTAGCTATTATTACGCCTTTATGTACTCTGTTTCTTCTATTAACCTGATTTCCTTTTCATTAGGCCATATAGTAGATATTGCTATTCGCCGATTTTTAATTAATATTCTTATTAGTAATCTCATGGCTCCGTTCTTCTTGGAGAACATTGGCTTTATTACTTCCAGAATTACAAACAGCTCTTTCCTTTCTCTCTCCATTAGTTTTTATAGATCTAACTTGAAGCACAGGAACTTAAGATTTAAGTTCGCGTTAAATTTTAATAAATATAGTGAGTTTTTAAACTTCTACTCTTAATTCTGTTTGTCTTTCTTTAACCTTTCATTAACCCTGTGCTTGGGCTTAGTTGCCTGTTAGGATTATAATAGCCATTCGCCAGGTTGATACGCTAGTATTCAAAGGCCTTTCCACTGTATTGAAAATCCGCTTTGACATCACTTACTCTTTATTATTTTAAATTAAAAGTAAAAAATAAAAACTAACTAACTAAATAAATAAATAATAAAAAAACTAAATAATAATCTTTATTATTTTATACTGCAAAATACGTACATTTCCGTTGCTGATACCATACCACTGCATGCAAAATTCAATGAGCGCCGCTGATTTATAATAAAGGGTGTCCAAAAAGTCTGGTAACATGGCAGATATCTCAAAGCTGCGAGATAGGCGAGATCTAATGACTGTGGTTTATAGGTAATAGGGGGGGGGGGTGAGGAATTCAATGCCGCACTCGAATTTGACTTTGACCCCCAAATTTAAGGTCATCCATTTGCTAACTCGAAAAATATTAAAGATAGAGAACTTTTTCATGACTCTTTCTCGCCCATTTTCTCAAAATCTTTCAAGGAGAAGGGTGTGACTAAAATTGTTTTTAGACTAATGTGGTGTTGCTCTACAGGGTAGCAATCGGAAATTTTTCTCTATCTTTAATAGTATAGGTGTCTTTTATATATTACCTATAAACTACACCCATCAGATCTCGCCTACCTGGCAGCTTTGAGATATCTGCCTGTTACCAGACTTTTTGGACACACTGTATAAAATCTAGTCACTCTTTCTAAGAGAATGTATGAAAGAAATACACGCCTCTTTTGGGGGAGTCGGCAAGTGGAGGGAATCTATAATTTTCATTGTTTTATACTGATGATCAAATTTTATTTACCGTATTGTTATTGAAATAAGGAAGTACCACCTACTCGCGTGAAGCCTTCTTTGAGATTATGGAGGAAGGTTTAAAATGCGTATTCTTTTAAAAGTAATAATACCTTTCGCCACCACTTTCACCGCTTTGTTTTCTTCGGGGGCGGGTCCACTATACGCTAGCGGGGAAGCTGACTATCCACTAACGGACAACTTTTCCGTTTTCTTTAATTAACTGCAATTTTTAATGCAACAATGTGCTTTAAAGAAATGTGAGTGTACTATGTCAGAAGCCTGTTCAAAAACTATTCCTCAATCGTTGTTGTGCGTTTCGTATGTAAATAGAAAAAGGAGTGTTGACATAAGAAATAATATGTAAAGAATCAGATTCACTTTTAAGACGATTTGAGAAGAAATCAAAGAGCGATCTTTTTATGAAAGGTTTTATGTTTAGCATATTTTATGTGTGATTAATTTAGAATTGCCAGAAGTTTCGTAATATAACAAATGTTTATGATGGAGTTCAATTCCGTATTTAGTTTCCTTTCAAAGATTTTATTATGTTTAGTTGATAAGTTGTGTGTTAGGAAGTGTTTAAAATTAGTCGCAGTCTATAAAATAAAAGTTAACTTTAAACAGCTATTCTATTTAACTTCTAATTAATCTTAATAAGCGTTTAATAAGTATTAAATTTTTATGTCCCAATTTACGTATGCTAAGCTCCTCAGAGCAATTTTGCTTCAGCCATATGCTAATTTCTTTAGTCTTAAACAATTTATCGACTATTTACAAAATGAAAATGCAATAATTAGTAGGTTGGTGCAAAATTAATGGCCTATTGCCTTTTGTAGATGTAGACGAGTCGATATGCAAATTCTTTGTCGACTAATACACCCATGTGATACATATTTTAAAGCTGTAGTTCTTCTCTTTAAGCTGATGCTAAAAACTTGTTCAAACGCCTTATCAATTTTCTAAATGCTATCTACATAAGAGATACGCATCATTTTGTTGCATGAGTTCAAATTTGGCCATAATGCTGCTGAAGCAACTCGAAATGTCATCAAAGCGCAAATGGTTTGAAAAATTCCGTGGCGGCAATATCACCCTTGAAAATGAGCGTGGTCGCGGCCGTCCATCAAAAGCTGACGACAACCAATTGAAAACATTAATCGAAGCCGAACCGCGTAAATTCGCACGAGAAGTTGCCGAAGACCATCGTTCGCGACTTGAAGCAAATTGGAAAGGTGAAAAAGCTCGATAAGTGGGTGCTCAAGTTACACCAAAAGAAGGCGTTTGGTGGTCTGCAACTTGCTCATTCATTACAGCTTCCTGAATCAGAGTGAAACTATACTGCGCGGTCATAAGTTCAAGAAATCGATGACATGCACTAGAAATTTCAACAACAACGACCATTCGGAAAGGTTCCATATTGTTTCCCGACAACGCTCGGCCGCACGTCGCAATGGTCATCTGACAGAAATTAAATGATCTTGACTATGAAACTCTTGATCATCCAGCATACTCACCAGCATATTCGCCTACCGACTACCACTTTTTAAAGAACCTCGAGTATTTCTTGCATGGGAGATGCTTTAAAAACCACGAGGATGCGAAAACTGTCTTCAAGGAATTCGTCGCCTCCAGAAGTCCAGAATTCTACGCTACCGGAATTAATATGCCTGTGTCTCGTTGGGAAAAGTGTGTTGACTCTGCTGGATGTTACTTCGATTAATAAAGTGTTGTTTGAAACGAGCTATTGCATTATAAAGTAGTTCACTACACATCGACCATTAATTTTGCGCAAACCTAATAAATAGAAATAAACATTACTGCTTGATGTTCCGTTTCGCTTATCTATAGCAAATAATTAAAATATTTTCATAATGCCCGAATGGAAACGGAGATTCTAATCATGTAATAGTAAATAATTTTCAGTAAACATTTCATTTCGGGGTAATGAAAACTTCCATGCATTGCACATAGAAATACGGGATATTAAATCGTTAAAACTATTAAATATTTTCACGATGAACGAAATTATTTCACTTAAACGATCCAAAAATTTTAGTTATTATGTATTATTAATTTGTACTTTTTCTAAATGTAAATACTTATAATGATTCTGTAGTGAAAGCAATTGACGAGCTCACCTTCAACACCTAAAACGCACCACAGCTAACAAAATTACCAATAAAGAACAACAAAAAGCAGCTTGGAGAAAATTTTTGAAAGCAACGTATAAATTATTTGCATTTACATTAATGTTTGTTTTTAAATTACAGACAACAGACATTTGAAGTTACGTTAAAGACTTTCAGTTGCCGAATACGAGAGCCGTTCGTGCGTTCTAAACAGACATTACTCTGGAAATAATACTGAGGAGCTCGTATAAGCGTGAACCACAAATTGGCTTACATAGGCGAACCGTTTTTGAATAGGGCTTCAAATGTGGGAATTTTAATAGCAAAGGCAGCTGGGTTTGTTTCCTTGAAAATAAATTTCTTTCTTCATTTATATCGAATATAAAAGCTGAGCGCGTTTTCGAGACAGTTCGTTCCTTTCTCAGCTCGAGGTGAATTTGATGGACTTTCTCAGAAGGCTCAATTCAAAGCGAAAAACAGACGGAATAAGACTAAATAAGAAAGTACGAGTGAGCAAGGATGAAAAAGGGTTGAAATTGATATTAAGTTGAGAAGAAAAGCATAGCAAGAACGTGAAGCGCAACATGCCAAGCACACTGAAAGGACTGATGAAACAATAACCAAAGGGCGATTAAAAAATTAAGTTTGGTTAAAAAATAAATAAAAAATTCAAAAAATGTTAAAAGTTTGCAAGCTGCGTATTTTGAAATGATTTAAAATTCGGCTATTGAATGTTTTTTATATGAAATGCTCATATTTAATGCTCAAGTGTAATTCTCAAATTAAGAAGAAAGCTAATACGATTACTACTTGCATATGTAGAGTTTTCTCATCATCCATGATTTCTAAATTTTTATCACTTGCAAATAACGTCCTCAAATAGTTTCTCTCCTGAAAGTTTTAAGAACCAGACTTGAGAGTTTTGAGGCTTGCATATTTAAAGACAAAATTTACGTATACAAAATTTTGCATGGTTTTTCGATGTAGTCACCTTGGCAAAATAGGCGTCGGCCCACTGATAAGGTTTTATTTCCATAACGAGTTTTCGTACGCTACCACTGCATTTGGCAATTTCAATCCGCTTTCGTTCGGCATCTGGGAATTTTAATCCACGCATTTTATCTGTCATACACGGACTAAATAGAAATCAAAATGTGCTAGGTTTGGACAGTACGGTGGATAAGTGAATTATTAAAAAAATTCGATTAAAAAATCGATTGCCCGACTAGTTGTATGAGAGAAAGTATTGTCTCGATGCAAGCTGATCCTGCGTTTTGGTCGTTTTTCGTAAAGACTGTTAGGAAATAAACGATGGTATACAAAATATTCAATATTGACTTTACGAGATCCTCTAAGGCGCAGGCCTCATCCCACCGAAGAAAAAGGCGATCATTTTTCGGGTAGTGCTTCGGCTGCGTCTAATCTTCATTGGGTTCTCTTCATTTGGGAAAAACCCATTGAATCAACTGACGCTTGCTTTTAAACTGTAAACATTATATCCATGATTCGTCAGTTATGACGATGTCACGAAAGTAGATTAACCGGCATCTGTTAAATTTGACAAGTACAGCCTGTTTGCCTATTTAGGTTCCACTGTAAAGGTGCATTACCATTATCTTGCTAGAGCTTTAAAGCGATGCTTGAGCTTAATAGAAAATTCTACTCGCGAGAAAAATGTAGCAGTTGATTGCAGGCTTTTCAAAGCTAAAGTGTCTCGCGAGAAATCGCAAGCAGAATTAAAAAAAACAAGGCAAAAATATGTTTTTTGTTGATTTTAAGGATGCTATTTGTAATCAAATCTACAACTGTAAAAAGCATAAGAGACAGTATTTCCAATTTAGTAGCAATACGTTATACTTATTTTTATTTTCACTGACGCGTTTTGTAACAACTACACTAAATAAAATAAAATGAAATAAAACAAAACCAACTAAAATTAAATAAATAAATTAATTAAATAAATAAAAAAATCAATAATTACTATAAACGAATTAAAATGAATATAATTTATATTAATAAATAGAAAGAAAATAAATTAAAAGAAAATAAAATGAAAATAAATAAATAAATAAACAAATAAATTAATAAAATAATAAATAAATAAATTAAATAAAAGAAATAAATAATTAATAAATTATTAATAAAATTTTTTTTAAATGTAATAACGTAATTGCAGACATTAGCGAAAGTCATGTAGTGCATATGCGCCTCGGTCATTTCCAAGCAGCAAGTTGCTTTAAAATCAAACTGACCTAGATATCCGCTTGAAGCCAAGAGCAGCTTGAAAATCACGCAACTAGAGCATCTAAACTTGGTGTTTAGGATAGCATGAGCTTGAAAAATCACATCCAAAACGTTAAAAGCTTCAAGCTTCAAGCAAAAAACGAGCTATGGTAATGCACCTAAAGGTGCGTTCCCATAGCTCGCTTGAGCTTTGAAGCAAATTCTACTCGCTAGAAAAATATGGCTTGAAAAGTCAAGCTAGCGTTGAAGCTATCCCATAGCTAACGTGTTTCGCGAGAAATCGCAGGCGTGAATTTCAAAAAACATAGCACCTTCAATGCACGAAAACCTTTGTTGTTACTGAAAAGGAATTTAATTTTAAAAAGCTATTGCTAATTAATTTAAAAAGTATTTTGATACAAAAATTACTGAATTTATCTTATTTGATTTTTCTTTTATGTTGTGGTATTATGATTATTGCCAATTTATTGCTCTGTTATTGAAAAATAAATAAATAAATAAATAAATAAATAAATAAATTTTGTAAAAACGGATAAAATATTTCCAATTTAGCAAAACGTGATATTTATTTTTATTTTCGATAAGGCTGCAAAAAATGGAATAAATAAATAAAATAAAATAAAATAAAACAACTAAATTTAAATAAACAAACCTATTAATTAAATAAATAAACTTAAGTAATAAATAAATTAAAATAATACATAAATTAATAAAAAGAATAGTAAAATAACAAATAAATATAATAAATTCAATAAAAATTTAATGGAATAAAATTAAATTAATGAATATTATATACAGGATTGAGTCACTGAATTATAACCACATACATAACAATCCGAATAGCCTCTTTTTGCAGCCAAAACAGCAGCTAGGCGACGGGGCATAGATCAGTGAGTGCTTGGAAGGTGGCAACAGGTATCTGTGTCCATGCGAACAGCAGAGCATCACGAACTCATGAGGATTCCGTGGTGGAGGGTCTCGCAGCCTGACGTGTCGATCCAGATGTTCCCACATATCCTCGCAAAGATTAAGATCTGGAAAGTTTGGAGGCCAGGATAGTAAGTGGAATTCATCCTCATGCTCCTCGAACCATGCACGGCAAATTTTGGCCAAGTGGCATGTGGTATTATCCTGTTGAAAGATGCCATCATTCGCAGGATGCACATTTGCCAGGTAGGTATGCACCTGGTCGGCAACGATGGATAAATTTGCACAGCTATTGATGATACTTTCCAGTAATGGACCCAAAACATGCCACGAAAACATGCCCCAGGCCATTACACGGCCTCCTCCAGCTTGTTGCCGCTCAACAATGGTTTCGGGCAGTTTGTATTCGGATGTCTCCCGGCGGATACGCGAGTGCCCATCGATACGATGCAGTAAAAAATGCGACTCATCGGAAAATGCAACCTTTTTCCACTGGTCTAAAATCCAATGTTTGTAAAGCAATGCAAACGCACGTCGTTTCTTGCGATGCACACTTGTCAAATGGGTACTGGAACCAGACGTTTGCTGCGAAGGCCAAGACGCAACACGGTGCGTTTCACAGTTGTTTTCGATAGCTTCTTGGTGCATTCCTCGTTCATTTGGGCTGTCATGATGGTCATGTAACTAGCTGTCGCAAGCGTCGCTCACCCCGTTCATTAATGGCCCATAGTCCTCTATAGTTTCTACGCCTGGAATGAACATCTTGTCCATTCTTCCACTCATTGTACATCTTCACTACGGCACTACACGAACAGTTCACGAAAACTGCGGTTTCCGAAATGATCATACCATTTTCAAGGCTTGTTAGGTCGCATACTTTACCCATGACGTCGACGACTGCTGTACGAAATGTTCCTCTGAAATCATCTTTATATATCTTCCAACAGGCAGGTTTATCCGCCCCCCCCCTCCCCCTGTGAATGAGCACAACCGTATTTACATATACCTACGTGGCGGTCATAATTCAGTGACTCGACTCTGTATAATAAATGAATATAATAAATTAATTAAAATAAATTGATAATAAAATAAAAATAAATATAAAATAAGAAATTAAAACTTATATAAAATAAACTCAATTAAATGTAATAAAATAAATAAGCAAATAAATAATAAATAAATTAAATTAAGTAAATAAAATAAAAGAAATAAATATTAATAAATTATTAATAAAAATTTTTAAAACCATACTATAATACTCAAAGAAGAAATAATAATAAAATGAAGATTTTCTTCAAAGAAATCATGAATACAAAGGAGAAAAAAGAAACGAATACAAATCGCGGAATTCTTCCTTCCCTTTTCTCCTTTATATTCACACTAAAATGTACAGCAGTCATCAGGGAAACGTATGTAGTGCGCATGTGCCTCGGGCATTTCCAAGCAGCAAGTTGCTTTAAAATCAAACTGAGCTAAATGTACGCTTGAAGCAAAAAGCAGCTTAAAAATCCTCTTGCTTCACGCAACTAGCGCATATCAGCTTGATGTTTAGGATAGCTTGAGCTTGAAAAATCACATGCAATACGCTTAAAGCTTCAAGCTTCACGCTCCAAGCGAGCTATGGGAACGCACCTTTAGACTGGATGATAGCCAACGAGTATATGATTTCTTGACGTCTAGACAACCGTGGAGAAAATTTTTTTTGGTATTTGAACTCTTTGAATGCTTGAACATCATTCTTAGTATTTCTCCTGCTTTTCTTTATCATGCGTTTCGTCGATTATGGCTTTCGCTGGCAGCTCTTCACAGAATTCTTCGCTTTTCCACGATCAAATTCAGCGAATCACCATTCCACATGTTGAGAGATGAGTTGTCATTAAAGCGCCTCTAAAGGCATACAGGGTGATTCAGTCAATTTCTGACCATTTCACTCTAATGACGTGCATTAGGGATAAACAATTGAAGGAATATGAGCGCCATATCGAATTTCTAAAGAGTCGGATTTGTATTGTTGCAACGGCGCTGCATGAAAATCGTATTGTTTAAAAATGGCGCCCGCTTTATCAACAGAGCAGAAATGCAAGGTTGTCGAATGGTATTTCGAGACAAAATCACCTGTAACCGTGCAAAGAAAGTTCCGGAAGGAGTATAAGTGTCGAGACGCACCAGGCAGGCAAGCAATCATGGATTTTGTCAAGCAATTTCGTGCCACTGGATGTGTTAAAGGTAAGAAAAAAGGCGGGAGCGAAGCTCGTGTTTGAACGGCCGAAGTTGTCGAAAATGTTCGCACAAGGTTGGTCGATTCCCCTACCAAAAAATCTGTTCGCCGCCTTTTGGCGATTGAGTTACTGCGTTGTGGCTTCAATGAAGTTTATTTGGATATCTTGTAACAGCAAAGCTGTTCATATCCGCGGTTGCTCAGTTGGTTAGAGCAGTGCCAGCGATAGGCATGGTCCCCGATTCGAATCTGGGTCGCGGAATTTTTCCTTCCCTTTTCAATTTGTCTATAAGACCCATGTTTATCAGGAGTTAACAGACACTGGAAGACAGAAGCGACAACAATTTGCGATAGAGTTTAGAGCAGAAATGGAAGCCAATCAGGACATTGTGGACAACCTGTGGGTGTCAGATGAGGCCTTCTTCCATCTGTCAGGTGACGTTAATAAACACAACGTTCGTTTTTGGGGTTCCCAGCACCCTCATGAGATCCATAATTCACCTCTTCATCCACCGGCTTGGTGCGCGATTTCCAAAAGAGGCATCATTGGTCCGTTCTTTATTGAGGGCACCGTAACGTCACAGGCTTACCTTAACATGTTGGAAACCTTCTTCATCCCCGAGCTGCGAAGGAGGCGTATACCGCTTCGACATCCATGGTTTCAACAGGATGGAGCTAGGCCTAACACCACTAATGAAGTGCTAGACTTTCTCAATCAGAAATTCGAAAATCGTGTCATTTCAAACAGGTTTCCAGATCGATTCGGGGGTGGCTTTCTTTGGCCCCCCTACGAGTCCTGACCTAAACCCAAGTGATTTTTATCTCTGGGGGCTCCTTAAAGACAGTGTGTTCAATACAGCACCAAGAACCCTAGACCAGCTGCGACAAAGCATTGTCGACTGCTGCACCCTTGTGGATGCAGAAATCCTGGATAGAGTTATGAACAACTTCACCATTCGGCTGCGAGCAGTTCAAAACGTTCTTGGTGGCCACATTGAGCATATCATCAAGACTTTTCCACGGGAATAAAAACTCCGAACTGCCTAAAATATCATACTGAAATGCTAAGTTTGTAAACATTAATGGGTCATTAAATCATAGTACTGAAATGGTCAGAAATTGAATGAATCACCCTGTAGATTAACCCTTTCTGCATATTGTTTCTTTGTCAGTCATGATTTAAAATAGCAGAAAATTATGGCTCGAAGATGTTCCTTAATCAAATCATTAATTGGATGAGAGAGCAACTTTAACTTAGCACCAAAAATTATTGGGAAAAAATATTAACATCCGTGTGCGCAGTTAGTTCAAAACTGTCATCTGCTACCAGCAGAACAGAACACTTTGGTTAATAATGACTGAGTTATAGTATATTAATTATTAATCTTTATTAACAAAACAATTGAACGTCCGATTATTGATGCAAACGGTTAAATATACTTCAAATTACCTCAAATATCACTTCCCTAAATTAACGTTTCGCACTACCAAACGTCCAGTAATGACTATAAATTTTGAAGAGCATTTAATCAAAAATTAAAACATTACAAAACAATTTTCTGGAAGTTCGAGTCGCCGATGAGTTGGAAATAACTTGTTGCTATATAAAGTCCTTTTTGTTTCATTATCACATCAAAGATATTTCTACTTATTCCCGTGCAATCCAAAATAAAAATTAAGTAAAATGAAGCAATAAATTTATGTTAATGAGCACTGGAAATGATATGTACTTGTTGCAGAACATCTAGACTCAATGAGAGTGTTTGGAATCCCCCTAAAACTTTGAAGAATTTCTTCAGCAGTAAATATGAATAAACGTCCAGGATAAATATATATTAAAAGTATAATTTTTATTTCCTCAACTAAACAATGAACGCAAAAATGAATGAATAATTGCATTAAAGGTTATCTTCTTATATACTAAAACTCTTGCGTGTATTTATTTATCTATCTGTAATTCTATCTCCTCCTAGACGGTTTGAGCTAGCGACTTGAAATTTTCAGGGCAGGCTTATCAATAAAGGACCTGCTCTATCGACAAAAATCAGCCCCTACGATCCCCCCGCCTTCCCCACTTTCTGGGGTTTTCATTTAAAATTATCTGCTTTTGCTTTGTAATTCCCCTCAACAGATGGCGCGGGCGGGCGAAGCCGCGGGTAACAACTAGTTAAAAACTAATACATAAATGATAGGGAGAAAAAATTTAAAAGACCAAAGATAGCCGTATAAAACTGTTTATACGAAGGGATATCAGAAAGTAATGCCATTTATTTTTTAACGGAGGAAATATAGTCGCTGTGTAAAAGTTAACATTGCCGAAAAGAAGGCTGAGTACATGCACAGGCATTGCATAATAGAATTCATCCTGCGCACGCGCGCCACGTGCTATAGTCGTTTAAAAAATGGCCGCTACTATCACACCGTCTAAAGTGAAAGAACTGCGAGTTGTTATAATATTTCTTTTCTCAAAAGTTAAGAAACTCGTTGAAATTTATGGGGAAATAGTAGAAGTTTACGGTGCCAACTGTCTGGACTATTCAATGAGTGCAAATGGTGTAATCCACGTGATCCAGACGAGTTCATTCATCAATGTAGTGATGGTCATAATACTTTGGCTCTTCAGTGTATAGACGTATGTAAATTAAGTGACTGCCCCTGTTTATCACCAAAAGGATAACCTCTAATCCACAAGGAGATCGAGAAGCCATACAGAACAAAAAATAAGTAAATAATGTGGAATGGAATGACCAAAAAGGAAAACCTCTAATGCCTTCTTGAATGAAATAAAAAGTTTGAAAAATAAAATAAATTAAGTCAGGCTGCAAAGGATTAAATAAACTCTTCTAAGTTCTTTGTTCGATAAATATAACCATCGTATGTTATTTCTTATATTCTTTAAAATTGAAGGATGTAATTTCAAATAAGATTGCTAAATAAATTATAAATACATTAAAAAAGTAAATTTTATTTTCTCAACTTCATAATGAAGTAAAGAAATTATTAAAGAACATAAAAAAAAAAAATGGATTCCTATGGGCAAGGAGGAAGAAATTTTGAAAAAAGAAAATAATATTATAAAAGTGCTTATAAATTTTTTATCTTTCAAGAATTCATTTAATACTGTGGAATGGAATAGCCAAAAAGGAAAGTTTCTAATCCACAAGGAGGTGTACAAAAAATAAGTAAATATTGTGCTGCTCTTAAAAAACAGAAACGCCATTAACCCCGCAACTGATATTGTGAAAACAGGTATTAAAACCTGCCCCTGAGGTCCGCACTTTAATTTCTAAGTAACTTTAGAAAAATAAAAAAATGGAGAAATAAGCAAAAAAATAAAATAAAAAGTGAAGTTATAGTAATTGGAGGTTAGTGTGCGTGACATGAAACTCTATCGTGAAATTGCTTTTGATGTAGAGAGACAGACATTTCAAGAGCAGAGACGACAGATGTCCGTGGAGATAATGACAGCGCAGTTGACCCGATGACATTCCTAAACCGAGTTAAACCACCGATATTTAATTTTCTTTAAATCTGGGTTTCGCCTTTCCCAGTTCATGTCAGCAACCATCGGACGACATGATATCTACAGAAGACAACGATGACGACAACGACTGAGCCTCGGAGCATTTCCTGGGCAAAAAGCAAAAACATCCGAAATGAATGGCTGGTGAACTCAAAAAGACTCCAGCGACAAAGGAATCTCTGTTCTTTAGTAAATAAAAAGAATCGCACACACATTTTGTTCTTCTAACAGACAAGGAAAAAGAAGAAAGAGGTGATTACACCCTTTAAAAAAAACACAAGCTCTTGCCAAATTAAATGCTCGTAATTCTGGCTACACCTAATTTACCTTCCACAAACACAGAAACTAATTAGACAGCTTTTCGCTTGAATTGGACTTAACCTTAATGAATTCCTTCGTACAAGCGATTCGATCAAAGTAATGGCTATAAAAATTCCGGCCAATGCTATTAGGAGGTTTCCATTGGCCGTTTATCTTCTTTTCTGCACACTAAATGGGTTCCGTTCATAAAAGATAGGAGGGGGGAAAGGAAGGAGAGAAAGAGGGTGGGAAGAACGGTTGTTGGAGCCACAAAGGGTCACTGGCAGGTGGAGTACATTAAACCACCCACCAACGCCGACGATTTATCCTTCAACGAAAGGAATTTCCAGCCGGTTTGAAGGCGCAAGATAAGCAAGGACCGACCAGGCCAACCATAGTGGAAAAGAAAAAGGGGAAAAATATTCAAACGTGAAAGGACAAGGAAAAACTTGAACTAACCTCTGACTCAGCAAAATAAAATGAATTGAACAAGTTCACCAAATAAGTGCCAAGACGCATAAGCCAACAAAACAATGGCCGTTGGCTACAAGTAAGTGCGCTGTAGCGTAAATAAGGAGCCGTGAATGTGGATGAAAATCAGCTTTAAGAACTTAAAAATTTTGAATTAAAAATAAGTTTATAAACATAGGACTTAGCCTTTAATATCGTGAAACGTGGGCTACAATATGTAGATGTCGCCATTAAAAATTAATATTGCAGACTTTCAGTGAAGAGAGCAATGTCTAATTAAAAATATCAGCTAAAGGGCGTTTGCATTTAATAATCATTCCTACATTATTATGAAGAGCAAAATTTCAGAGTTTTAAAGTTTTTAATCGCTCGAGGATTTTTCATTTTATTTTAGCCGATATCTAAACATAGAAAAAAAAACCTCAACGAAATCATCCACATAACACGAGACAGTCAGGTTTTTATGTACATAATCGAATAATAAATATCATTTGCTAATCTAGAGGGCCGCTCAAAGTTTTACCGGAAACTATTTCTTCAAAAAAGTATGAAAATTATCCACAATATACGTTAATGTTTCCTTTACATATACAACTTTCCCACATAATCCTCTTCAATTTGTACGGCTTCACGTAGCCATGTTCTTATTGCAAGTATCACGCCCTCGTTTTCTTCAAACTTTATGCCGCGCAGTGCATCTTTATTTAAATGGATGAAACGGATGAGAATCAGAGAGAGCCATATCGGGACTATCGGTGAAAGTGAGAAGTGTGGTTCAGCCCAATTAGGCGATTGCATTCCAAATGGAAATCGCATTTCCACTGCTACCTGAAAGCTTTAGGTTTAATTGGCGACTCGTTATGGTTCAACATGTCTGAACAGGATGACTAGAGCGTTTCCGATCATGTGGATCCATCTCTGCACTTATGAAACTTTAACCACATCAACGATGCTCCTATCGACTGCACAACTTCCATAATGGCACATACAAGGTGTTGCTGAATCGTCTGTACAAACTTTCAGGATATGTTCGAAGGGCCAAAACAAGAAGAAAATGTCATATGGGTTGAAAATGCTCGTTTCTAGAATTGTAACAGTTTGAAGACACAGACGAAATTAACGTTAAAGCGTATAGGAGTTGGAAATTCTGTGATTTATTTCTAAATTATTATTTATTTGGAACATATACTGACAGTTTGTACAAACCATTCAGAAACACCCTGTATACGTTTAAGAATGTCCATGAACGGTAGTTTCTTTCTCCGCAACTAAGAATCAATTAGAACTTTTGTTTGTAAGCACTGATGTCATTTGAAGAAATTATTACAGTGCGCTATTTGCTATGTCGCGCAATAATTATAAAAAAAATTCGGTTCTCTATCAGTATCAATTTATCGTGTGACGTTAACATTATTCTGAATCGTCTATAGAAGGTGCCAAGTTTGATATCGGAAAAAAACTATGGGAATAATTAGGCGATAAGACTTCAAAGGGAATTTAATTATTTTAATTTATTATTGAAAAAACACCATTTTATAACTATATATTACAAAATACAAAAACAGAAATTAATAAAGTTGATAAGGTTTTAAAATTAATACTTCAGATAGTCAGATCCTTTAATTATTGTTTACTCTTCTTAAAACAATACATCGGGCCCTTCGTCAATATAAATGTTTTTTATTTTTTTTTATTTTTAACTCCAAACTGTATAATTGAATTTAAGGAAAGTAAATCATAAAGCATTCCCTTTTCCTCTAGTTTAATATACAGGGTAAGTCAAAATGATGGACCCGATTTCAGACTTTTATTCTGTGATATCTAATGAATGTATCGTAATGTGAGACATGTGCTTCGAAAGGTTAACTTTCACAGTTTAGTTTCCACGCAGTGTTTTCACTGCAGCCATTGTTACGAAAGGTTTGGCAGGAGATAGACTATCGGCTTCATGTGTGTCGGGTTACGCAAGGCACTCACATAGAGCACATGAAGCCGATGAAGAAAATTTTGAACGTTTACCTTTCGTAATACACGTACTTGTCTCACAATACCATATGTTCATTAGATTTCACAGAGTAAACTTCTGAAATCGGGTCCATCATTGTAATATACACTGTATACATACTTCAATTAAGATTGCATGTTCAGTCTGACACAATTATCAGAATCATATTATCTTCAATGGAATTCAATTGGTTATCTAGCCAATTGGAATAGATTATCAAGTCAAAGATAACGAGGGATATTTACAAACCGCTAAATGAACCAAGTCAACCAAAACTTATGCTAATCCCCTTTAACATCAAAATTAAACATGGAATCAACCAACTATTAAGTTTATAACATTAACGTCTTAATACTCCAAGCGTCGATTTCAAATAATTAAACTAAACAGCTCTTGAACCAAAAGAGCATATATTAGGCTTACAAAGAAAAAAAGAAAAAATACACACAAAAAAACTAAAATGTGATTTCATTACATCACAATTGGTTGAGGAAGACCTTATTTTCTGGGTAATCTTTATATTTAGAATGTATGATAGGTCAAGTTCCTGAATTTATGAATTTAGTATGTGCATAATAATTGGAAAATTGGCGTGGCTCTTCAGAATGCTGAAAACAAGTCACATACTGCATGGTTCAGCATCACAATGCGAATGCTTCTGGTAAAATGTTAATTATTTAAGATAATCTCTGTCAATCTGAAAAGGTTGACAAAAAGTATTTTATAGTCTAAATACGAAAGTGAGTCAAATTAAAATTCCAAATTTTGCCCACAGTGTTGTAATTCTGCAGATCCGTTAAAAATGTATTGTAGAAATATCCGGTGGGTGGCAGGAAAGTAGAGACAAACAAACAACTTCACAGCAGCAGCTTAAAGATGGCCGTCCCACTTCAAACATGTACCAGTAATGATTGGTGATGCATGTTTGTCACAGCGGCAAGTTTGTGAAATTGACAAATGGTGTGACAGCAGTATCAGACGCCCCTCGCCCGGATCAGGGCAAACCACCTCTACTCAAAGCCTGAGCTCGAAAACGTCATGCATTGTTACATCACCTACGGTAGGGTATTGTTAATCTACCAATAATAAACCCGAAATTGTCCTTACCGTAGGTGACGCAACAATGTATGATTTTTCCGTGAGCAGGCTTTCTCTCTAAGCGGTATTGGTCAGGCACAACGAATTGTGACGCCAGAGAATATTGCAACAGTTGAAGACTTAGTGTTGGAAAATCGCCGAGTAATGATTGATGAAATTGCAGAATTGTTAGACATTAGTCATGGTTCAGCTCACCAAATCATTTCATTAGGTTTCACGCCTTCACTACTCAAAAATCGGATAACTGAACGCTGTTCTTCTTTGTTGAATGTTTGAAGTGGAGCGGCCATCTTTAAACTGCTTTTGTGACGTTGTTTGCTTGTCTCTACTTTCCTGTCACCCACCGGATATTTCTACAACTCATTTTAACGGATCTGCAAAATTACAACACTGTGGGGCGAAATTTGGAATTTTAATTATAATTTTGCGGTTTTCATTTGACTCACCCTCGTAAAATCTTGTAAAATAATTAGTAGAGGAAAGTGACCGAAAGCGGGCCCCCTTAATTTCTCCTCTGTACGATGTTGCAACACAGCAATGAAAGATTGAGGTAGTAGTTTATGCAACTGCCTACTGTAGTACCAGCGCCCAAGCCGTTTATTTAATCTGTTTTTTTTTCAATGACGACACATTTTTTGTGAATATCGGAACTTTTTATGCTCCTCAGTTTCACGCGTTTTGTGCCAGGATTTTGAGAGTAAGTGATTTAACTGTTATACTTACTTATTATAATAGCTACGTATTAGTGTAAGTTTGAAGTACTAGTAGTTAACATGCATAGTTATCGAAAAATATTAATTCAAAAAATGTATGAAGAGGTTCTAATCCGGGCACTCACGCTATTCCTAAAGCGAGCCTCCATATTTTTATAGATTACTAATTCTCAAGTTCTTGGAATTTTGTTGTAGAATCCAAGGTGTATACTACTACAAAAAGTTACTAAGAAAAAATAAGCCTTTATTTTTTTTAATCTAAGATTCCTTAGAACTAATTGAACAACTGATATTTCATTAAAATTATGAATTTGCTATTCCTGATTGTTTTTATAAGAAATAAATGATCCTCTTTCATTCAAAATTTAGTTTGTCCTTTTAATATCTAATTTCATGAAATGTTTTGAAAAGAGTAATTTTGAAAAGTTTGAAAAGTTCTGAGAAGAGTATTTCCTCCGTTTAATTCACTTTTTTGTAATGTTTTGGAAAAAAAAATCTGTTTTTTAATCGATTTATTTTATGGTACTTTTAATAGTGTTACCTATAAAGTAACTTATATATGTGTTCCACATTTTTTCAGATGGCTGTTGACAATGATTTTTGCGAACAATTATTGAAGCTGATCCGCGTAAAACTTCTCGAGAAGTTTCAGAAGAAATGGGCATCGGTCAGCTCAGTGGTTGGATGTAGGAAAGAATCTCCAAAATCGTTTCCAAAGCCAAATCTGCATCCGCAGAAGGTTATGGTGACAGCAGTATAGTGATCGGCAAGTGGAATCATTCCTTACAACTTCTTGAAACCGGGTGGAACAATAACAGCTGCAAAGTACTATCAAGAAATTGACAAAATGCATGAACAATTGCGGCAGCAAAGTCCAGCCAATGTCAATCAAAAGGGATCAATTCTTCTGCATGATTTCCTGAGACCACACATTGCAAAAGTGACCGTGAACAAACTCAACGAATTGGGTTATGAAGTTTTGCCTCACCCCTAATACTCACCCGACCTATTTATTACCTACTGATTACCGTTTTTTCAAGCATCTCGATAATTTTCTGAAGGGTAAGGATTCAGAAACTAGGAAGCTGCAGAAATAGCCTTCAAAGCATTCGTCGATTCCAGAACTCCAGAATTTTATGTGATAGGCATACATAAACTTGTATGCATTAGCAGAAGTGTGTAGATTCTGAAGGTTTTTATTTTGATTCAAAATGTTTATCCATTGTTAAGATATTTACTTACTTTTGACAAATAAAAACGATATTTTTCATGCACCAACCTGATATCTTCTATAATCAAAAAATAACAATCTTGCATAGCAGTTTTGAACATCGACGGTCTCGCTCATAATTCACTGTCTTTAAACCACAGTTACCTCTGAGTCATTTTAACGGTTGACTTTGGGCATGCAGAATACAGTCAGTTGCTCTGTTGTTTCAATCATGGTTACAGTTAGACGAGGATAAACAATGAGCCCACTTATTTAGGTCAATTAAATCATTCTGTTTCCCCATGCTGATCAAGTTCTATGATTAAACTTATTTCAGAAGCACACGCTTGAATCACATAATCTCAAGCAAATTTACATAAACTCCACATAAGTTAGGTGTATAATACATTGAATGGTGTGTATAGTTTGCCATTACTTTATTTACAACCTCTGTACATATTCAGTTGAATATGATTAATTACCTAATTAAATGTATGCGCAGCCGATGAGCTGTTGTTGTTCGTTGAAAATAATAATGAAATTATTTGTCTATGAAATGAAAATTATTTTATTTATAAATTATTCCATTTGAGCAATAAATAAATAAATAATTGTACATATTCCGTAATACATGGTAACAACAAAAATATAATGCATTATACTTCCCAAAACTAGAGGATAATAAATATAGGTGCACGTCTGTCCTATCGATGTCTAACCAGGTTGCTGATCGTGTATGCTGCAAAAGGAGACCTCATAAAGTGGTGAATAGATAAGAAATGGGCGGGATAAAGAAATTCGCAGATGACAACGGAAAGCATTCCTGACATTAACCTCAAATTTCCCACAGAATATGGATTCGTGACAATACCCCGATTAAATCTAAAACTTATAGATAAAATTTAAAATGCATGAGAACATCTTATGAAACTTTTCATAAGTCTTCAAATACTTCAATTACGAAGGAAATATCTTCTTTCCTAGATGTTATACAGATTGGACATTATAAACAAGTCACATCGTAAATGAAAAAGTAGAAGCACTCCTAAAATTAACTTAATCATATAAAGGCCTCCATAACTCATTGTCTTTCCTATTTTATCTTGGAGAACGAGAAATAAGTTCATCATCCGCTCCAATTTTATTAGAGCTCACCAAAAAGAATATTGAGATCACCAGAAATGGGTCAAGAAGAAAACCAATCAGATTCCAAACAGGAAGAACAAAAGCGATTACCAGATGCCGTTTTGACGGTCAAATTTGGCAAATGGATGGACCACGTTTGTAACCTTTCCTATAACCATCATGAGAAATGTTATTAATTGATAAGGTCGTGAACAAGGCGGCTGTTTCCCGACCGAATCGATTTAGAAAATTGACTCGGAGAAGTATCAGAGCAACCGAGGAGAAATTAATTATAGAGTTGGCCACGTAAGACTGGGAGAAGAGTGGTCTTCCCTTTGTTATTGCCTTAATTGATGCTCAGTTGGAGGTCCATTCTATATATTGCCATAATTAAAGTAGCTATTTTCTTGAAGAACTAAAAATGATAGGTTGCTTTAGATGGCTGAAGCGAATATAGACTCTATTCTAACTTATATGATAAAGCAAGGAAAGGAAGTTGATACAATATTATTTGGTGAAGAATAAATGAGGCATACGTAAAAGTTATCTTATTTTATTACACGAGTGGAAGGGAAAAGCTTCATATCATCCAACTCCTGCGCCTAGATTGAATCGGACCAAATTGGATATGGTTTGTTATTTGGCAGTCATATAAATTTAACTCAAAGTTAACTGTCATACAGCCATATTTTCAACAGCTGTAGTTATCAGTAAAGCTATGGGTGATATGCTTAAAGTGTCATAAGGGAAGTCAACTCACTGTTAACAATAATACTTTAATGTTACAAATAATGTGAACAAATACATGCCGAGCATAATTGGCATGAGGCACATGTCAGCATCGTCCAGCCAAATTTTCATGTCAGCATCGTCCAGACTGTAAATGACCATAAAATGGAATCAGATCAGTTTTGCAAGGATCAGATACTGGCCCCTTCCAAGCAGACTGCAGCAAGGGAAGACATTCAGAATTTCGAATAGACGATTGGTATCGAATACATTAACTACAATAATGCAACGGTAAATTATCGCCATAAAACATGGGAAACAGGCTGCCTAAAATTGTTCCTATGCAGTGTGTACATTTTACATAACACCACAGACAACGAAGACTTGCCTGGTTTAAAACCGCATGTACAAGCACACTCTAGAAATTCCTGCCAAATCGAGTTCTGGAAAACCCATTACCATGTATACTAGAGTCATTTCTCGCCATCACATTGGGCAAATTGCGCGAGAAAAAAAGTTGCGAGAGTTTTCTGTTTGAAACAAAAAAAAAGCAAAGCTCTCGCACGCAAATGCCAGAGAGTGCCTAGATCCCAGCAATCCAACATGAAAATACAAATAAATGAAGACAAGCCTACGGATTTAGGTTTTCCTTTCTGTTCCTTGATATGTATCCAGTTATCCCATAGATAATGTTTAAGATGCTATGGGAATGGGTTACATTCATACCAGCCCAATTAGAAACTTTCAAGAATTAAGGGTGTGTCTAACAAGTCCGACTGGTCGCGACCGGTCGAAGCACGTCGCGAACAGCCTGTCCATAAAATGACGACCGGTCGTAGTGAGCTTGACGAAAATGGCGCAACACCTGCTCTGATTCCAATAAACGTAACACAATCCAAGGAAATGCAAATGTCATTATTATCTATTTTTTAATATTACAGTAATTTTTTGTCAGGCTGGTTCTACATGAATCACCTGTATAACCATGAATATTTTTTTGTCCGGTTAATGAATGCATATTCGAAAAGTTTCAGACAGTTATTCTTCATTTGGTCATTATTTCTCTCTACTTTCTTTTCGTTTTTCTCCGTGTAATTTATTGGTTGCTTCGAAGGTTTCTCCATTTATCTTCTTCGTTTTGGTTCCTTGAATGAAGCAAAGACAACATCACTGGTGCGTACACTCCACTTGGGTCGGCGTATTTTAATGAAGTGCCAGAAACGCTTGTGCAGGTAATGATTCACTTAAAGGAGTAAATTTAATTTTAAAAATTAGACGAAAATTCCCAAATTCCCTCCATTAAAATGAAAGTCGCGATCATCGACACTATCCCCACCTCCTTCTCATTAGAATGTTTATTTGTTTATTCGTATAATAAGCTAATTTTAATTTCCATAGAATGCCTAAAAGGATTTGCAGAGAGTGTTATCAATACGTTCCATTATCAACTATTAGGATTATCGAAGAGAAATGAATTATTCCTTATTTTATTCATAAGCAGAAATCCTTATGTATGATCAGAAATTATGGCGTCTTTTTGCCATTACATTTTCAAAGGAGTTTAAAAAATGATATAAGGCGTGTCAAAAATATTGAGCATTATTTTTTCAGGAATGAAATCACCAACTGTGGACAATATGTTAATTACAACGTGGGTTCCAAAAATGCCTTCAAAACAATGATATCAGATAATTAGATGTTAACAAGCCTTTCGAGAACAGCATTTGATATAAGATTTTAAAGAAATTTTCAAATTCTACAAATCTGTACAACGGTATATATCATGGAATCAATGGAGTTTAACCAAAGGATTTAATAGGTATCAGCTAAATGAACCATTGGTCGAGGGTATTGGATCGATTGTTCTCCTGCTTTCTCGGATCTTTAACCTGCTTTGTTATTACTTTATCCCTCATTGCTGTTCAGTAGTCGTTTGGTTTATCTACGAATTTAAAGAGGTTCTTACCCAGCAGTGTTAGATTTAATGATATTGACGAAAACTGAAGCTATATTCACAAAAAGACGAAAACACTTGTCTCACTGAAGTAAACAATTGTGCCTTTAAAGGATTAGGAAAACGAGGTTGCCGAGAGATTTTCAGTATGTGAATGTTGTATTGCTATAAAACCGCATGATTTATCAACGACTTCGAAAAAGGGTTAGATAATAGTAGGTGCTCGTACGACTGGTGCGAGTATCTCAAATACAGCAAGAGTGCTCAATGAGTGGTCCGAAAAGTAAAAAACAAGCAGCGGCAGATCCTCCTGCGGGCGAAACACCTGGTCGATGATCGCGAGCAAAGCGACTAAAGAAGATCATAAAAGAGGACACACGTGCAACCATTCGTCAATAACCACTCGCCGCATGATGTCACGAATGAGATATAACGGCAGGCGAATAATCCGAGTCCCACTACTGAAATACGAAAAATTCATTTACATTGGGGACGAGAAGATCGAAAATGGACCGAAACAAACTAGCCTCCTCTGATGAATCATGATTACAGTTGAAGCATACAGACGGAAGGAGCAGAAAATTGCTATTCAGAGCTGAATTTATGTATAATAAAGCCCGGTGGAGGTGCTGTTTTCTTTGAAGGCCCTTGTTACATTAATACCTACAGAACACACGCAGAGGTGTGCCCGATCAGCAGTGATGTAGTTTTGAAAGCCAAGGGTGGTCCAAAGCGTTGTTAACTTAAAGGTAAACTCCACACCCAAAACAACTTTGTTTAAAATGAAAGATGAAAGTCTCAATAACAACGTAGAATGTATAAAAATTTTCAATTCGTACTCAAAATTGATAAAATATATAAAAAACTTTTTTTCCCTCCCCGTGTGATAGACACTGGCGCCTGTTACGTCACAAGTTGCCGAGAAGTGCGAAGGAGTTTCGAATTCGTGACGTCACACATTCGACGCTATGGGTTAGTTGTCCCGTCAGTTGGGCATCGCAATGGACTATGAATATGTAACAAGACCGGTAGTGACGACTGCGATTTTGATAACGGTGACAGCGATATATAAAGCCCGTTAGCAGAATTAAATGCTACTGCAACTTCTGCGATATACAGCTCTATGCATTAAACCGTGAAACGGGATCTTCTGCTTGCCGCGACGGCGTGTGCACATTAGGGCGGCGTGTGCCTTACACAGCAGATAGGCTTACCTCCTCATTCCTTCGGCGTTTAACGAGTGCTATTGCGATCGTTGTTCTTGAAGAACGCCAGGCCTGTTAGAGTCGGAAGAGCATCTAGTTCCACCTTATACGTGATCTAGTTTTAGCGAATTTCTTGTTTGAATCGATACTGAATTTAAAACGGCGGATGCGTAGACAAAGCAAGACGCTTCAAAATGAGCTGAACACACGATGCTGTTTGGAGTTGGATACCAGTTCCCTCGCTGTCAAAAATCAATCCACTGTTATTTAATCGATTCTGATTCTGGAAATCTATGAAATGTGAAATTTCTATCCGACTGTTTATTTACACATCCAAACAGCGAACAAATTGGAGGCATTCCGATATAAAACAGGTTAGCAAAATCTTACGATATGTAAAATCATTCTAAGCGACTAGAATATCGGCGACGAAATTCCCCGAGGTTCTCGCGGCAGGAAATGACATCTTATTCCGCAGTGTTCTGTGGAGAAGGAATGGAAGATCCCACGCAAATTTTCCATTTTCGGAGGCATTTTTCTTAAGAAAATATTAGGAAAAATCGAAAAATTGTGAATGATAAATACTCTATTAACCTGGATTAATGTTAAGATGCAAAAAAAATAAAGTCGATTTTTTCCGTGGAGTTTACCTTTAAAAATTTGCAAAGTCACATATTTAAAGGATCTCTTTATACGATGAAGACAATAATGTTGGAATAATAATGCTGCTATCGAGGTTGCATTGGCGCCTGAAAGATATGCACATCATACAATGATAAATGTTTCTACGAGAATGAGGTATTTATTCCTAAAAAAGAATACAACCAAACGTATACTTGCTTCTAGGTTGCAAAATAGAGAAAATCAGAAGAATTTACTTGCAAAGCAAAATAGAGAAAATGGTTAAAAAAAATTTTACCATTTGAGCCATTAAAAGTTGGGGCCATTTTGGCAACGTTATTTTTAATCACTTAATTCAAATGATTTGTTTGACCCAAACTTTTCCGTCTGATTTTAAAAGGACGCTCATTATTCTGTGAAAAACTAATATTCGCCAGGCTAGCCACTTTGTTGTGGGCTAGCATCCCTAGAAATCAATTTGGGGGGCGACCTCAGACCCCAACAATGTATTCTGTGCTGACAATCCTTGACTTTCTTATTCATGCAATTGACAAGGGAATGTCTTGCTTTGTAATAAACACAGACATTTCCAAAGCTTTTAATACAATCCAAAGAGGTGCTCTAGTTAGACAATTAAAACATTATGGTGTAGACTCGGTAACGATAAACCTTCTACAGAATTACTTTACGGATAGGATTAACTAAATGGAATTTGAAAAAATGACTTTCGAACACCAATCCACTTTGGGTCTTTTACAGGGCTCTCCAACCGCTACAGCCTTATATGCTGCAGCTACTGCTGAAATTTTTAATTTACCCTTGCATTGAAACATAATTTCGTTCGTTGATGATAATTTTCTTTACATGGCCTTTCCACAGTCTGATTATACCCGTGCCTATAACCAGGTTCAGGAGGACATTCAGACATTGAAAAGGTGGTACCTGTCGCAGGGACTGAAATTCAATGAAGCTAAAACTACTATCATGTTGTTTAACAATCAGAATGTTAGTCCCTCGTCCACTGGTAAAATTTTAGGTTTAGAGTTAAACATGAAGTTATCATGTAAAGAAATCATTGAGTCTTTATTAATTGAACTTAATCGCCTTAAATTTCTCTTTTACAATTTAAGAAGGACTTTATCTAACAAAGAGATTGTGCAAACTATAAAAACAATTTTAGTCCCGAAAATTGAATATGGCGTTTTAGTGTGGCGTCTACTGCCTTCAAAATACATATTACTAGAGTTTCAGTCGCATATAATAATGTAGTTCGTGCTGCTCTTGCCTTATCTAAGTATGCCTCTATGTCTGAAGTATTCTCAAAGTATAACATACCGTCTTTATACTGCATAATAAACATTGCTCGTTTAAAAGAATTATATCGAGCTTTTAGTGATATTAATCATCCGGTCCACTATGTCAAATCATGGCTTACTGATTCGTTGAATACCCGATCTACTCAAAAATATAAACTTAGGCCAAAGTTAGTGGTCTCTAATTTTCTTGAATCCTTTTTTCCCTATAATGTTTGTTCACTTTGGAATAACCTACTTTTTAATATTAGGAATGAAATTTTGAATTGTACTCGAGAATCCTGTCCAAATCACAGGTTTCATGTCTATAACTTAATACAAAATGTAAGTGTAGTTAAATAATTTTATGGATATTTTAGGGCCAAATTGTGCAGATTATGTATTTCTTGGACCCTCCTATTTCCCTCTCAATTATAAGAAAGGATCTGTTAACCTCCATTACTGTTTCATGTTTAAATCGTATATTAACTCGTCTCATCATGTTAGATTACTTAAATAACCTGTTTGTAACCTCTTGTACTTGTCCCATTGGGATGTAAAGTTGTAAATAAATAAAAATAAAATAAAAATAAAATAAAATCAGAAGAATTTACCAATGACCGTAGACGAATGCTGGTTATAAGCGGCGCTTTTCACGGTAGATATGCTGGAAAAATACTCCAATATCCATTAATAGGCGAAAATGTGGTGCTGTACGTTTAGAAATTGGTACTTACACAGGGTGCCCGAAAGCCTACCTACCAAAATTAAATGTCAACTTCTCAGCTTGTAGTAAGAGTAATTGTTTGTAAATTGTGTGATTTGCTCATGGCATCAAGACATTTTGTTTAATGTGTTTTTGTATCATTTCGCAGGATTGAAAAACTGATCGCCTACACCGAACAGCGGGCTTTCACCGAGGAATACATTCGAACATCCGAAAGTCCAGAACGCGTGAGATGAGCATCCCAAGTGAAAACTGGAGTCATAGTTGACCCAGACATTTATATAATAACCAACCCAGTGAACAAATTCAGGACGGCTGCGCGAATGGTACAAAAAAAAAAGTTAAACGAAATGCCTTGATCCTACATATATAATCATGCAATTTTTAAACAATTCCACTTAGAACTAGCTGAGAAATTTATGTTTAATCTTGCTACGTGGATTTTGGGCGACCTGTAGTTGAATCTACCTGTTGTCCTCTTTATCGTACAGTACATGAATTTTGAAGTTACGATGATTACATTCTTATCTCTAAATTAGAAGCACGAAGAAAAATTACACGACAACGAAATTTACTATTTTGGTTGTTGTTAAAGAGTTTCACAAACTAATTCTATTAATTTTATCAGCAAAAATTTTATCACAAATATTTTACCGCAGCATTTCAAATTGATTTCCTACAGCGAAACCAGATAAGAATGATTGAGTGATCTTGTCCGTGATCTTCTCCGCGATGAATATATTTATTCAGAAAAAGAAGATAAGCAATTCCAGGAAATTTTATGCTGCGTATTTTTTTTTTAATATCAAGAAAGTTGATATTCAGAAAACCTTTGTTTGTCCAAAAATATTTATTTATCTTTTGCTTATTTTTATACTTTTGTTATTAATATATTTAATATAATTATTAATATAATAAATTAATTTATTCAAGCACTTAAAATGTGTTTAATTCGCAAAAAAACAAATATCCATATCGCTCGGAATTATTTTTCGGAGTTATTATCAACGGAATAAAAAAATAGTCACTATATATTGCTTATAAATTTTGAAAATACCATTCGTCTTTCCAAGAATTTAACTCTCGCATATGAAAATAATTGACAAGCAATTTTAGAAAAAAGAAAGAAGGTTTTATTCATGAGCAATAATGTCTTATTTCTTCTTTTATTCAAATTTCTTTCTTTCTTTTCTCTTTATATCAGGGAGTGCGAAATGTGTTGCAGGAGGCGAATGTTGTTTGTCATTGGCGATCAATGGGGACTTTGTCAGCTATGATGCAGAGCAAAATAGGAGACTGATAAATAAAATGGAAAAGAATGAAGGAGAGCAGAAGGAGGGGGTAAGGGGGAAAATGGGGAGAAAATAACACCAGTTGTGCAACTATTTGCCATTTCAACCCCGGAGCAGCTGAATGTGACGGATCCATCTCAAATAATGAAACGGGCAGCAGACAGGAAAGACACAAGCAAAACGAGAAAATCAAAATCAAAATCGATAGCGACCCTGTTGAACGCACAATTACGAAATTCAGACTTCTATTTCCCTCTTTTTTGCCATGTTCCCTGTCATTTTTTTTCTTCTCTCTCTCTCTCTTTCTCTCCTTTTAATTCTTTTTTCTTTCAATTTTGCTTGTGAATTCTGTTTTTAACAGATTTATCGCTTTCAAACTAACAAATGAAAGTGTTTTTCATTTTTTTATAGGTTCACATATATTGAGGTGTGCAAATATTAACACTCAAACAAGGAATTGAAAAAAATTTCTGTATTTTTTTTATAAAACAATATTTACGTCATTCTCTTAATAGATCCGCAACCAAGGATAACAGATCTGATGATGTTCTTATAACTTCGCTTCTCAAGAATCTGAACACTGGTCTAAATAAAGCAGAAAATACCTGCTTAGAACTAAGAAAAGTTGAAGTAGCACTAAAAACAGTTAAGTTGACCACATTTTATTATGATAAGCGCTTAATGAATTAGACAATAACAGACCAAGCAAAAGAGTGGCGGAAGACTATTAATGAGCAAAGCAGTCTGAATACAATAATCGACAATCGACAATCGAACAGTGCAGAGGAAACGAAACGAGCGGTCCGTAAGCAAAGCTTTCACTGGCATACTCGTCCAGAAAGTAAGCAGGGGATGTACACTGAACTAGGCAAGAAGCCACATGAAACTAGGATAAGATGGAGGACCTTTGAGGGAAATTTTGTTTCATAAAATTTTTGGTAAAGAAAGGGTCTGACGAAGATTTTTGTTAAAGAGAGGGTCTGTAACCATAGGTAACACACAAAGACATCATTGCATTACAAACCAGTCTTAACTTGAAGCCAGTAAGATATGACAACTACAAAAATGCAAATTTCTTGTGGTGGGTCTAATAATTTACACGCCTCTTGCACAAGATACTTCAGATTTGCTTCATTCAAAAAGCCCAAGTTTATTCCATCTCAATTTTTGTCCAAGCCCAAGTTAATTGGACGGAACAAATTATTTCCCATCTTTTAACACAGATGTGAATAGAAATTTATTTAAAAATGTAAATTTTTAAATTTGCCATCACAACTTCACCAGTTGTTCTCTTCAAGTGCATTGTCTGTAGTTAACATCAGAATTCCAACAAGCTTTCTCACATGGACAATTCTTCTGAAGTACACAACAACTAAAGTGAAGTAAATGTAAAAGAACCGACAGGTGATATCAACCCGCCAATTTTTTGAGCTTTGGGTGAACTTTACTAATTGCAATAGTCTCCTTGTTTCATATTAAACAAGGAGACTATTTTTATCAACTTACAAGGGAACCCCACATAGCCTTTTTTTTGCGCGCAAGCACACCGTGGAAGTGATAGTGTTGCGCGGCAGTGAAGCGCTCCGGAAGTGCGCAGAGTTCAACAAACATGGCGGAAAGAGGGGGAAGCGAACTTGTTAGCGGCGATCGCAAAAGAATTGCAGTTAGAGCACTGCTATTAAGCATAAAACCTTAATTTTGCTGTACAATTATTCGTCTCGAAATAATTTATAAGATGAGGTAGACATCCATGAATACTATTTTTATTTAAAATTATAAAGCACCTCGATACATACCCCCTCACCTATGCAACGTATTACTCGACGTTGCACATGAAGCCAGCCCCGTGTTTGATTACCGAATTACTTAATAAAATGAAATAATAAATTAAGGAAATGGTTATTAATTACTATAGACATTTTGTACTGGAAGGCAATTAGCTAATTGTAATAATCTATTTTTAAAAACTAAGTTTGTTTAGAAACTTGAGAAGCCATTCAATTGCCGTCTGCTGCTGTCTATTTCATCTGAAGTGAATTCGTGCTTATTGCTGTGAGTAGTGAAAGAAAGAAGTTCCGTTAAGCGCATTAATACATCGCTTTAACAATAGAGTCCTTGTATGAATATGTGTGCTCAAATTTTTTCGTTTTCGTGGTTTATTTTGAAAGAAACAAAATTTCGCACTCTCTTATTTTGCAAGCATCTATTGTAGCTTCAATTGAGTAACATATTTCAATTTGGTGGAAATCTGTGACATACATGTTCGAGGGATTCCCTTGTTAGTGACAGAATTACTTCCTTATTTATTAATTTTATTTAAAAAATGGCTTTATTTTTATGCAATAAAAGCTTAATTGTATTTTACATAATTAAGTTGAGAGGAAACGTTACTTAAAATCTTTAAAATAAATTCATTTTTTTAATAACTAATGAAAATCACATCCAAAATAATTAAACCATTTTATATTATAATTTAACTTAATTTCTATATAAATTTAGAAATTTCTATTTCTATATTTGGAATTTTATTAAGTTTAATTGCATAATACAAGCAGTGTGTGTACCGAGAAATTGAAAAGCGAAACAGAGGGGATATTTTTCATCCAATTCTAGTGAAATTATGATTAATCGGAAATTAACAAGAACTCAGAGCAAAGAGTGTGTAATAAAGTAATACTTAAACTTTGCTTGCGTAGCTGACTCGTTTCGAATTAATTTCATCATTGAAGTTAACGAATACAAAGTGAAGATGTTTTACTCATATGGATAGATCAGATTTAAGAGTCGCTTTACCATTGTCGAACGCGTAGAATAATACTGACAAATACATATTTAATTATATAAGAAATTATTTAATTTTGAAGTGCTACTGATTTATTTTATAGTCTTAGTCGTAGAATTTTACTTTCGTATTTTACAAACATTTTCCCCAAAAGATAATGCTAATTCTAAAATATACATTATCAAATAATAAGACAGTAAAAGCAATACGCAATTAATGTATAAATAAAAGAAATTAAAGTGAAAACAATAATTATTATAGTTTAAATAATAGTTGAGGAAAAGTAAGAAGTATTATGTATAATTACCGAAGTCAAAATTTCCTCGAAGAATAGTTTGGGTTTAGATGCTCTTCATCAGAGTTAAACCAAAGGCGAAACTGCAAATAACAAAAGCTTTCATTAGATATGTATGTTAGATAATTTATAATTTTCTTAACATTCACGAGAAGTGTTCAATAGAAACACGTTTAGAGGTTGGGAAGCAATTTTTATTCAAGTAATTTAAAAATAATGTTCATGAATATTACGGCATGAGTCCCAGTTGTTGGCGGAACTATTGCGTAACAGCATACTCTATCTCAGTGTTGGCGGAAACCACCCTGATGCTCAACATTTAGAAAGTTCCCTAATGTTAGTAGCCTATAGGCAAGTAAAGCAATTTTATCCGATTCCCTTTCTTCTCGAAATTTCTTGCACCATCCAACCAGTGGTGTATGAGAATAACTATGATCGCCGTATATAGTTGTCATTCTCGTGAAAATTTCCTTTGGCTTACGTCCTTCAGTGGCCAATAAATTGAATAGCAGCACTCAGATTATCTATGGACGGATTGTTACCACGAATGTCAACTTCCAACTTAATCACAACTCTTAGAACCTTCGCGGATGCGAAGTCCAAACGTGTTTCTATAGAACAATCCTCGTATGAATATTTGAACATTTTAACAAAAAATAAACGATTCAATCTAGGTGGACAACAGGTTTTTCTTTTCTTCCTTCATTCAATTCAAATTGAGTTAAAAATTTTATGGATTTTATTTCTTAAATGATAACTAAGATGAATAATATAGGAATCAATAAATCTGAGATTTAATGGAAAAATGTTAAATGAGCAAAGATGTTATTCTTGCTGTAAATTTAAAAATACACAATAATACACAATGTATTTTTTATTTAAACAGTTCGCTTGGGTTAGTAAAAACATTTAAGCAGGCGAGAATTCGATTTATAACAAGGAATAAATATTTTTATATGTTAAAACTGGGATAAGTAAACAATAAGAATAAGAAAATAAAAATACAAACAAAATCAAAAAAATAAGACACTGTATAATACAGTATTAAAGAAATGACCTCTTTTCTTCTGAAATCATTGGATTATTTTTTGGATGCAGATTTCAATTTTATCTGGGACTGATAAGAAATAAGATATCAACATAAACCATCAACGTTAAATTTCGAGAGTTATTCACGCGCAATAATTTTCCTCTTACTTCACATTAACTTATTTTAAGCATTTTACGCGTCATTGCTAAGGTTGTATTGCGTTGCTTTGTGAGCTTTAGTGTTGCGCACTCTCCTTGCGGCGACGACAAATCACTTGGATTAGGAAATAGGAAATCTGAAGCCCACATCATCATAATGGGCATTACAATAATTATTATGGTGTATGAACAGGCAGATTCCTGAACAGGCAGCTCGTAATTAAAATGTCTCTTAACTTGTTAAGAAGTGAGGTAATTATTTCAGAACCCTAGGCGGTAATTAAAAACGAGTGATTTTAGTCATTTAAATTCTGCAGCGATATACAGATGCTTATAACTGGCCCTGAAGATCTTTCAAAATTGTATAGGTTTAGCTGCCGTGTTAGTTACTTTTTTTTTAAATATAGAGTAGTATATTAAAATAACTGTTATTGCCCTGCAGTATCACTTGTATGAATCGAAAACAGAAACCAAAATTATCTCGTACTTGAAGCATCATGAAAATTTACACAATTAATGAAACAACTTCTTAAAAATTGCATATCTAATTTGGAATTACCAGCGGATTGTCAGTGAAGCATGAATAGAAATTACGCTGTTACACGTTTTTAAAGACGACGCTATAGTTATGTTTTGTTATTGAATGCTTGTGATTCATAGTTACCTTTGAGAGTCTTAGAAAAGAAAAGAGAATATTACTACGCTGATGAAGACGACATTGTCGTTCGAAATGCGTATTCGTATGTAAAATTTTATTGTGGAAAAGTGTTTCCTTTTTTTTTCTATAGTTTAATCCACAATTTCGGTGACTTTTTATTAACGTTATTAATATTCGAGTTTGAATGTAACGCCAGTTTACCGTCTTTAATTATTCAATATAAATAATTATTAGTAAAGTAGTTTCATTAATTAACTTATATATTCATTTAAGGAAGAAACGCGAGCATAAATGCTGGCAGAAAGATTCGGTGATACAGTGACCCAGTGAAAATTTACTTTTGTAAAACAAATATAAACATTACTTTTTTTGTATCCATTCGTGTGAGTATTAATATGTAAACTATATGAAGGGTTCGGGACAAAATAGTGCTAACCATCAGTTTTATCCATTTTGATTTTGGCACGCGAAAACAATACACTGTTCTCGTTCTACGGTCTCGCAGGAAGAGTTTTCTCTAATGCCCAACGGATGACAGGAAAATGCCCATGCACTATTTGGCATGCTCGTAATACACCGAACTTTCTCGAGCGAAAACAGTGCTAACCTTTACTGTGAAATGAAAGGAAGTTCAGTTACGAATGGTGTTGGCTGCAATAAGCGACTTTTTTCATCAAGATGGCGATTCAGAGGACTTTTCAGATGATTCTCTTAAGGATCCTGATTTTGTATTAACGAGTTCTGATACTAAAGATGAAGAGGTGAGATTGGTTAGCACTGTTTTGACCCTAAAATAACCTCAGAGGTTTGAAGGTTAGGTTTTCTTCTTTTTCATTGCTCTTACAGAAATAATATTTTAAATATTTTCATTCTATAATTAACAACGAACTATTAAATGCCATTTTTCTTTAATTATTTAATGAACAGGAAAGAGAGGAATTACATGTTTGTTTGTTTGTTTGTTTATGGGATTGAATTGTTTTGTCCCTTCCAAATGCTCATTTGTGAATCATACAATAAATAAGATGAAACTCATTATTATTCTGCTTACATGTATTCTACATGTTTTATGAGGTGTATACAGTAAGTTTCAGGCTACAGGCTTATCCTGACAATTGATGTTCAGAATATAAACGAATTTTACGGAAAACACACGTAAATATATGGTGAAGATGTTGTTTACGTGCATTTGTCGCTACATGATGGTGTGATGGGAACAAACAGCCCAATATTGCTGCAGAGGTTGATGTGAGTTTCACAACTGTTCACTCAATTATCACGGAAACATTACATTATCGCCATGTATGTGCGAAATGGGTGCCCCATTATTTGGAATCAGCCAAGAAGCCTTCCACATGGTCATGTCATTGGAGTTTTTTGAGCGCTATCATGATGAGGATTTCTTGTCAAGAATTGCCATGGGTGAAGAGAGCTGGTGCAACCATTATGAATTTGAATCCAAGCGCCAAAGTCTGCAATGAAAGTCAATCCGCAGTAGTGGACCCAGATTTCATATGGACGGGGAGGTGCAAAAGACGGTTCGGAATTGGTTCAAGCAATAACCCAAGACCTTTTATGAGAAGGATATTTTGCGCCTGGTATCACAGTGGGATAATTACTTGAACCACCACAGTCAATATTTTTGAAATAAATTCATTTGTTTAGTCCCCATTGCTTTCGGCCTGTGACTTATTGAATACACCTCACATTAGATTCAGAGTAGAGTTTGCTCCAGCGAGTTCATCGTCTCAATTTAATATTTCTACTCCAAATAACAGCAGATTGCTGCTCCGTATCCCTCAGAGGACTTCTTCCAAGGAAAGAGGATCAATGGTAAATCCACTTTCAGATAAAAAGATCCATTGAAATGAAGGAAGGGAGTATAAAACAGTTAAACGATTAACAATTCCTCTTCGTCAAATTGTACTCTTAACTGTTATGAAAAACTTGAAAGTGAAAAAGAACTGTCATATTAATACTTTCTGGGACCTTAGTGATTTTGATAAGCAAGCAGATGTGAAAGCAGAGTGACATTGGGTTGCAGTTGTAAAAATGGTTAGATAATGATAAAGCACTATATTGTAAAAATTGTTAGTTTCTATATGTTATAAAAACCCTGCGACATTTCCACAAGTTTGTATTACTTGCATCATCTTATTAAGTTACTGTTGATAATATATAGGGTGTTCATCAAAGATCTGACACATTTTATCTGTGTATTACCAAAAAACTAATAAAGATAAACAGAAACGGATTTCAACGGATAGAGTGCGGGAACTGTAAATCCGGGTTATTAAAACAAAAGTTGGCTACTCCACAGGAGTGAGCACGGACAGTGTATTGGTTTATCGAAACGAAATCGGTGACTCAGACACAGAAATTTTCGAAGACAATTTAATAAGGATCCACTATCTTGGATTGGGAGAAGAGATTTTTGGAAACAGGCAGCATGCTTTGTGCAAAAAAAAAAAAAAAAAAAAAAGTTCAAGCCACCCAAGCATAGCAGATGAGGATGTGGAAAGATTAGAGAGGCGTTTGATCGGAGCCCTAAAAAACTTTTGGTTTGAAGACACCTTCCAGAGAATAGGGGTTGCCTAAATCCACGGTACATAAAATCGTACGTAAGACGTTACAATTGTATCCATACAAGATTCAGCTTGTACACCTCATAACAAAAGCGTTTTCACTTAGATGAATAATATTCAGCCTCTTTGCAAAACATTAACCCGGCGTCACTCGCGCGAGCGGTGTTTACACCGCACTTTTTGATTTTTTTGATTTAGCTCATCATACAGTGGCACTACCTTGTGATGACTTGCATGTATTCCAAGTACAACTTATTGGCAAGAGCTAGCACCAATAAAAAATGTTAAAATTAAAAATAAAAAAGGTTAAACTTAACAAATTAGAATGCAAAAATTAAAAAAAAAGCTACGATTTTGGCATAAATTTATAAAAGTATAATAAAAATCATTTTGTTATTTTATCTCACTGAGTTCTTTTTTATCAAATAAAATCACTTTTAAAAAGTGCGGTGTAAACACCGCAGCGCGGGTAGTGCTGTTATAAAATTTGGCGCGAGTGACGCCGGGCTACACCAGTGAAATTAATCATTCAAGCAAGAACTCGAGTTTTAGTGGCTTGATGTATTGCAAGGAAGCCGAATATCATTTCACCTATGGGAAAACGCTTTTGGGATGAGATGTACAAGCTCTCCAACCAGATGACAAACTGAAACGTACGAAGTTTGCTGTATACATGTTAAACAGGATTGAAGACGATGGAGATTTTCTTCATCGTGTTGTGTTTTCCGACGAGGCGACATTCCACGTTTCCGGACATGTTAACCGCCATAATATTCGCATTTGGGGATCTGAAAAAATATGCACTGTGTCCGTGAAATGGAGAGAGACAGCCCAAAAGTCAACGTCTGGTGCGGGCTTATGCACGATCGCGTACTAGGACCCTTCTTCTTTGCGGAACCAACCGTTACTTCCATTACGTATCTGGACATATTGTTGCAGAATTTTGTATTCCCGCAATTAAATGAACGATGGTCCGATATTCTCTTCTAATAGTATGGAGCACACCACACTGGGAACAATTGTTCGTGCCGCTTTGGACGAAAAATTTCCATGTCATTGGATAGAAAGAGATGGACCTATCTCTTGGCGTCCCTGGATCACCCGACATTACGCCACTGAACTTTTTCTTGTGGGGGTTCGCGAAGTACCAGATGTTCAAGACAAAAGTTAAAGACATAGTGGATTTGAAACGCCGAATCACTGTTGCTATTAACAAGGTGGATGTCGATATGCTTAAAAGAACATGGCAAGAAATTGATTATCGGCTGGATATTTTCCGTGGTGACCCAAGGAGCACACGTTGGGGTCTACTAACTTGATTTAATAAAACTTTTTCAGTTACAATTTCATATGTTGAAATCCGTTTCTGTTTATCTTTATTAGTTTAGGAAAATATTGCTATCCCACGATATCTAAACATTATTTGAAAAGTTCATGAATAAATACAAAATAAAAATAAATTGGTATGGCGGAATGGTACATTCGCACAGGCCTACCACGAGATAATGATACGGAATCAAAAAAAAATTACGGGGCTGTGTTGGGACACGGCCGCTAGTTAAATCGTAGAATACGTCTTGAGGCCACATGGCGAATAAGAAAGAACTTTGTGCAATACAATTTAAAAAATTTAATTTCTGATATAAAATGTTCAAACAAAAAAATGTACTTACAATTCATCATAAATTTTTAACCAAACCTTTATGGCATTCCCAACTTACAAATCACTGGTCAATGATAAGAGGAGTATGTTAGAAATGGCAACAGATAAGAACCAATATTTCGCGCAAACATCAAATTTATAGTACTGCCAATGTAATAGGTGATTCGATGAGTTTGAAATCTAAATTAAAATGATTCTTCATAAAGATAAGAGCGTATAAATTTAATGTAGCATCTACATTGATAATGTTAAATGTCATGATTGCAATATTAATATCCACCTCCATTTTGTCACTGACTGGTCTAGTTGTTGGTGAATATTTCATTATCGCACTGAACAACATCATTTCCATATCAGATCTTGACACTTTTTTTAGGATGAATATACACTGAGTGGCTAGATTATTATGACCACCCCATCAGTACTTCGTTGGGCCACCTTCTGCCTTCAATACTGCGGCGATTCGCATTTACTCCACGAGATGCTGAAAGGTGATGCGAGAAATCTGACACCATGAATGCTGTTATCTTGTGCTTTCTGGCCACAATCCGCTTCAAACCCCTTCAGTCTCTATCAGTGAGCTTCGGGCAATGTTGTGCTTGGCAGATGATGTCTTTCCCTGCTTCTTATAGGCTGTCATAACAGTCTTTGCCTGATGAATAGCACTATCCTGTTGTGTGAAATTTGTTGTTTTGGAACCACCTGCCTGATGGCTCTTTCAACTTTCTCCCAAAAATGCTCAATTGGATTGAGATTTGGTCATTATGGGGGGGGGGGCATCTAAGCCAGGTTCGTCTTCGTTCGTGGCGATTGCAACAAGCAAAGGTGTTCGAACTGGCCTTCGGCTCCCATATTCCGTACTATGCAGTGTATGGCGAACAGTGAGTCCAGAGATCATTTGAGAGGATCCCTGATAAAGATCAGCAGTAATTTGATGCGCTGTTGTCCTTCTATTGTTTTGTACCAGTCTTGCCACTCTCCTTTCTGCTCGAACATTGATGGCCACAGCTGGCACGTTCAGACCCAGTTTTGCGGCAGACAATCCAGTCTGTAACAATTTAACAGCAGCTGCTCTTGAACATTTAACGAATGCAGCCGTTTTGCTGATATTAGCTCCATAGCTCCGAGCGCCAACAATCATCAAAGGCTGCTAAATATCGTCGTTTACCTATAATCTTCTGAAAAAAATCACTTCCAATGTCGTGGTAAACAACCTGCTTGCCTATTTACACTAGTCCGGCTCTTTAGCAACTTCAGCGCGAAATCAGAGCTAATTTGCCGCGAAATTATTCACTTTTGATTTTGGACATCTTAGTTTCCGAGATATTCAGTTGTCTCAAGAGAAATGCCTCATCCTGTATATCGCTCCGTACATAAATCGCATCTGATGAAGATGCTGCTAATGTTGACGGTTATGGCTCATTATAGACCTCCATGGGTTGGATTTTATCACTCGGTGTTGAAACGTTTATATCATCAGATATGTTATTTGCGTCGAACTGATCAGTGGATGTTATTGGCGCATTCGTATCGGGCTATAGTTCACTTTGGCGGCACCACGGGTCAAATTTCCGTCGTTCCTGCTGAGCCCGTAGACGTTCAACATCAGACATCTGGGTCTTGATGGATTCCCCATCTCTCGATCTGTTTACCTGTGACGTTTTCTATAATTTTCTGGCGTTTATTATGCATAAACTTGGAAATTCTGTAATTTTTGCAAAATTTCCACAATTCGAAGGCCGATATCTTAGAAACTATTAATTACTGTGGTTTAATGTTTAAGCTGCTTTATAAAGCGAAAAAAGATAAAACAAATGATACCTAAAAAGTCGTGCTATCACAAAGGAAGCCGTAGCTAGACTAAATTAATCTCCGCCAGAGAGCAGATTTTCTGACTCGATTGCATCAGCCGATGACTTCAGCATGAAGTCGGTCAAAGTCTAAGCATGCTTTGTTTTATATACTATCGAATGCAATATCATACATTTTTCTATCATTAATAGCAAGAGCTCATAAGGAGCTCTCCTTATGAGCTCTTGTTAATAGTTTTGACGTTATTAAGATTTTCGTGATCAACATTTTTCGTGACATTCAGCATTTAAGCGTGGCATCCCAGTATCGAAAGAAAATTGTATATTTCAATAAGAGGAAGCTCTTCATGCCATTTATATTGTGTTTGGAGCTTTGAAATGAATGTTTCTGCCAGTTCTTTATTTTTTCAAAAAAAATTAATTCTCTAAAAAGGCTTAGTCCATTTCCATAAAAAATAGTAAATGTATAGTTTAAGAACCCCTCTGTCTGAATTTCTAAGAAATAAAAAATAAATAAAATAAAATAAAAAAAATTGATGGGGGGGGGGGGCCCCTGAAGGAGGGGATAGTAAATAACTCCAAAACGGCTCATCTTAGCCAAACAAGTCATTTACAAAAATAATTCGCCTTAATGAGAGGAGTACGTACATGTCGAGTTTATTGAGTTTGGTTCGCTGGTTTGAACGCTACAGCCATGTTTTAATTTTTAGAAAATAATTAATATCTCGAAAAAGGCTTACCCAATTAACATAAAATATATGCTAAGGCACAATTTAAGGAATCCTCTAAGTATGTATAATTTTTATTTGGTTCAACTATTTGCCGTTTCAGAGGAGTTAGTTGCACAAAATTGGTCACATACGTACATACATACATACGTACAGACGGAAAATTTTTTATTCAAAATTTCAACATATCTTTACGAATCATGAATTTTTAAGTCGATTTCAGCAAAAAAAAATTTTGAATTTCTGAAACGAAAACAAAGGCCTTCACTCTTAGAGAGTGGTAGGCCAAAAATGTAGTTAGATATTGTATTGGTGACTTATTTTGGAAATTTATGCAATATTTAATTCCAGATTTATGGATTTAAACAAATTTTCTTTTTTCTCTAGCTTAAAATTTGAAGAAGGGAGGTTAGTACTACTTTGTCCCGGCCTCTTCATATACATCGACATAAAACGAGAAGTAAGGCTTCAATTTTATGATGTTAATGAAAATTGTTAGTGCAGTGAGTGCAATATTTGAAAGTACATCTGATTTTTTTTTTTAAAGTAACAAATATTAAAATGTTAAAAAATTTTTCAAAATTTATTTAGTTGGATAAAAAGAAAACGAAGTCCTTTTTTGCAGAGCATCGCAAACAGGAAGAAAAAGTGAAAATCGTTTTCTGTGTTCTGTAAGCGTTGATGTTTTTTCCTCCCTTGTTTCTTCTAGACAATGATCAAGGAAATACAATTTAAGTGAGACGAGTTAAAAAAGGTCCCATCTAAGTGCATTACTCTGTAAGCAATCAAAAAACACTCACGCTTATTGTGAATTTTCCGCGAGACACAGTTTTAAGCCAGAAAGGACGCCACTTTAACGAGTGTTGTCATGGCGACGGAGCCTTTTTGGCGACCCACATTTTTTTTTTTTGGAGGTTCCTCCGAGTATTTGTAATAGTCGCTGATGTAACGTTGTCTCGTAACAAATGGCTTGGGCGAAAACGGCAGTGTCTGTCCCTGAGTCGTTCGACTCCTTCTTGGCTGCATTCAAGAAAGGAGAGGAGGGTAACTTCATATCGAAGGTTTGAGTTCCTTTGATCTTTTGCCTCCGCTACACTTGAAACATGTGGAAAAATCAATGGCCACAACCCCAAAGGTCAGTGCGAAATGAAGCAGAACTGATTTTTTTTTATTCTGTCTGTCTTTCTCTTCCTCAACTGTCACTCTTTTCTTTCGCAAGTTTCGGTGTGTGTGTGTGTGTGTGTGTGTGTGTGTGTGTATGGCTGTGCAGGAGATTCTTCTCCCCCCTTCCGTGAATCTGTCCCTTCACATCTTGGAATGACTCCTCCCTTTCCCCGAACGAACGTAGCCGCAAGGCCGTGTTGACAGTGGCAACACTTCCGCAGTCTTCATGCTTCAATTAGGCACGAAACCTCCAGATCTGCAGAAGGAGTAATATCTTGGCAGGAATCCATTCTGTCAGCAAGAAGAGTCTCGAGTGAAAAGAACAAAGAGCGAGAGTCAGAGAGAGAAGCAGAAAAGCAGAGCCTCACACCAACCGTTGCATGTACAAAGTAAGCTTGGAACGGATATCGTTAAGCCCCTAGATACTCGAATGCAACAGAGCAAAACCGTCATTAGCCTTTCAAATTTAATTGTGCGTTCACTGTCTTATCCCAAATGAAGCAGAGGCATAGAGTCAACTCGATTCGTGGAAAAGAAGAAAACAGGAGAAAGAAGAAAATAAGGAAAGAAGAACTGATGAGGAATAAAACAAAAAGCTCGAGTTTTTCTTTGTTTCGACAGTCTATGGATCTTTTAGAGATTGAAGAGTTGAGTAAAAAGAATCTAACGTTAAAGTTTTTAAATATCCGATTTACCATAAAAATGCATCAAAAGGAGAAAATAAATCTTTTGGACCTCAGCCATTGAAAGCATTCCTGGCTATCCGACAAACTGGTGACAAAACATTCTTCTGTGCTTAATAATACAATAGGTCACGTCAGTCGTGACGACATCAGCACGTCATCCGTGCTAGAAAGTTTAATAACGACCTAGTTCCGGTTCAAGATTTGGAAGTTAAAAAAAGAACTTTCGTTTTTTTTTGCCTTTATTATTGCGGTATTTTTTTTTAAATTAAAAACTGAGCTATTACGTACAGTTATTTATAAAGTTAGAATGATACCAGAAATACTTCAACCCCTGCTACATGTAACAAAAAATTTCTGTTTAAGCTGTGAAAAACATTGAAATTAAACTAACATCAGTTTATAGAAAGACATATGTAAATAGATTTCAGTTATAAAGAGTCAATTTCAAGTTTTAAATAAATATAAAAAAAATACCAAATCAATGATGGAATTACTAGTTTCGGGAGCAGAAATGCGATGGGAGAGATAGACTTCCTTTGCGTGTACTTTAAGTTATTTCAAAGTTAGTCAAACATTCATTTTTAACAGAATCAGTAATTCTCGTATTTTGACTCTTTTTAATTAGCAATATTCTTTTATTCTCATTGCGTTAGCTATCACTTTAGCAATTCGTAATTGTTTTAGCTTAACATTTCTTACAGAAGATATAAGAATGTTCAATATACAATATATAAAGACTGCTTGCAAATAATGCCTCACACTTTTTTTTCTCAACCAATAATGAGGATAGAAGAGTGAAAGTTTGCGCTGTGCAAATTTGAAGTTACCCGCGTTTTGGAAATTTTTACAATATTGATAACACGATATGATCGTCCGTGGTCATTATCAAGGCATTAAAACACTTATGATAAAGAATATATTAAACTGAACGGATTAAATACATGATTATGTATAGTAATTAACTTTTTACTGATCATATTATGATTTGATTGCATTGTAGTCGCATTTTACTTGAAGAGCTACGGAAATGGACCCAGTCTTTATACAGGATGATTCAGAAAGGTAGGTCAAGAATGAAATACCATATACAGTTTGTAGCGGGGAACAATATTTTTCCTATAAACATGGGTCCGGAAATGCATCCTTACAGAGATAATGCAACTTGTATGAGATAGGAATGGATGTGCGTTACCCGGACGGCAATGGTAGGGTCCATGTAAATTAGGATCTAAACATGTAAATTGGGAGAGGAAGCCCGGTCTCCTGACTTTACACTTCTGCAGTTGGTGTATGCCACACCAGTCGACAATCCCGATGACCTTGTAGCTAAAATTGTTACAGCGTGTGAAGTCAGTGATTCTCCGGACATCTTCACCAGAGTTCGCGAGAATCTCGTCCGCAGACTAAACACCTGCATCGAGGCTCAGGGTCGGCATTTTGAACACCTACTGTAATGTCATTCCTACCTCGTACAAGGATAAGAATTATTGTTATTACCTGAAGTACCATAAGTAATGGTATGCATCTCCTTTGCCCGCAGGAGGTTTGGCATGCACTCTACCAATCGGCGGAAGTCCTCTGAAGAGATGTTCAGTCATACAGTCTCGATACCCAGTGAGTATTGAAGGTGTCGGCTCTTGTGTACGAATGGACCGTTCGATCATACCCCAAATTTTTTCGACGAGGTTCATGTCTGGAGGACCTAAATGACCAATTTTGTTCAGAATGCTCTTCAAACCAATTGCGTGTAACGTTGGCCCGGCGACATGGCGCATTGTCCTCCTGGAATATCCCATTTTTGTTAAAGTACATGAAGGCGTGCTATAAAGGCACTCTTATCGCTCTTCTGCTGCCATATTCCATCAGTACCAAATTTCGCTACACTGATCTCATATACACGTTTCTAATACGCCTCTCATTGAAAGTGGCTGTTAATGGTCTGTTACAAAGGACCATTCTGCTCAGATATCGCTGATCACGAGAATTTAGCAGACGTGGTTGGTCATGGTGGGAGGTAATGACTGAAATGAGGTATTCTCTGTACACCGTGGATCGAGAACTGTTGAATGCCCGTACCACTTCAGAAATGGTACGTTCCATGCGTCTAGCTTCAACTGTCATTCCGCGTTCAAACTCTGATAATTCTCTTCGTGTAGCCATAATCAAGTTACAAGACGTTTTAGCAAACGACTGCTAACAGTCGAATTTACAGCACTGATACCGCTCTTGAATACACGTTTTACGCAAAGCAAGCGACACATGAAAATTTGCAAACAAACGGTCCCATGACTTTTGGCACTTTTGTGTATATCAATCATTATGGAAGGTCTATTTTTCCTGGAAAGCCCCAATATTAAGCTAATCATAATAACCGGTGTAAATATTCGGCAGTATCTTTCGAGATAGCGCTCAAGGCATACGTGTTTTTTTTTATTATGCAATGGACAAATGTTATTCGTTAACAAAAATATTATTTTTCAAAGAACTTTATTAAGAATATTATTAAATAAAACGTGTTATTGTAAATTTCTTTAATTTTTATTTTAATCTTTTACTAAATAATTTTAAATAATTTAAAATTTTAATAATTTAATAATTTGATTTTAATAATATTATTTTAGTTATACCAGAGTTAAGATTCGCAATAAAAACGGAAAAAATAAAGATTTTTTGTAATCTAGTAATAATCATCTATAATAAGTAAGCTGTTAAAATGGCTTCTGTGAAATTCGCATTTAATTCTTGGTTGTGGGTGAAAGAAATTATGATGAACATTCAATTAAGCTTTGTGCCTGTATCTAGACGTTGAGCAGTTGATAGGAACACCTGGTTAATGGGCTCAGAGATTGAAACTTAAGAAGTGGAGAGACCGAGCTGGATGATCGGAGAGGTAAGACAGGCATGTCATGTGCTTTTTTTCCACATAAATTGATGAGAATTTTTGATATAGGAAACCAATTTTATGTTAAAATATTTCTTAATTTGAACAAATGTTTTACAAGAAAAAACATTGTGGGGCATTACTTTTTTGAGCAACCCTCGTAACTGACACAACCTAGACAAAGATAAGTTGAAATATTTATGGTGACACACTTTAACTAGAAGCAGGTCGATGACGTTATTCGTGGTAAAAACCCGGTTCATTCTTGCCTGATTGTCGGATACCTTTTAAGGTGTTCAGTATCTTAGATTTACAATAACAAACATAGAGCAGACAGAATCTACTTTTTTTTAAACCTGTAGAAGCATTTTTTTTTTTTCGTGTGAACTCAATAAATTTCAAAACGGCTAGATTGCGCCATACAAAGAGGATATTTCAACAAGCACGCGGAAGATGGCGTTAAAAGTTGAAGTGTGTATGAAGTATTTTTTTAAAATCTAATTTAAGCTAAGTGAAATCGAGCTAATGGGGAAAGAAAGAAAGAAAGAAAGAAAGAAAGAAAGAAAGAAAGAAAGACAATAAATCACAAACGTTCAACTTAACGCTTGACACTATTTTTGAAATCACGGTGGTCTTTCCTTCACGTGAAAAACTGATGTTAATGCTTTGGTATAAGCGTAAGAAGATTACATCCACGTAGAAAAAAGAAAAAGTATGGGAAAGTGATGGAAGAAATAAAAGAAATAAAAAGGCAGAGACTGAAGAAGCTTAAAATATTATCACTTAAATGGCGTTCAAGCACTCGCTTTGTAAATAGAAATAAACGAACAAAGAAGTTGGTCGATTTTCACATAAATGTCATAAAATAAAAAAAAAAAATGATTGGAAATCATTATCAACTACACACGTCGTTCAAGTTATAAATCTCTACGAGTGAAAGAAAGCTTATGAAAACTTTCAGAAGTATAAAAAAAAGAGGGGAGAAAAGAAATCTCTAAAAAAATTCGATCAGAGAAAGACGCCGTTTTAAAACACGAGAAGAAGGAAAAGTGCCTTTTGGGATTTTTATTGACCTTTATATAAGAACACCGAATGTAACAAGCAAGTTTTCTTACAAAAAATGAGTTTTTCTTTTTCTTACATGAGATTTTATTGTTATTGTTATGAAAATAAAATTTTCGAAGAAGGAATCTGCTTGAGCTGAGGGAATTCAGTTAATTAAATTCAGCTTTTAAACAAATACCGCCTAAGGGATTTTTATGTTTTGCCCAAGTTATAGATATATTGGAAATGTTATATCATGTCTTGACCTCATCAATAAACATAAAAATATGCAAAAAATCAAATTCGTAATTTAACTTCAAATAAACCACCGTAAGATTTTATTAAGCCTGTTGTTACGTTGATAATTAAATAAAACAAAAACAGTGGAGATAGATGTTTTAATGAGATTTGCCCAAAGGTGTCGTGAATTCGATTCTGCTGTTTTTCATGTTTCCCTGGAGTAAATCGACGACAAAATCCAACACGAAGGTAGAAGATGTTATCATTTTAGCAATCAGCGGAATGACGGCAGACTTCGGGGACATCTATTAAATAGCTGGAGACGAATTTTGCGCCTTCCTTTCAAATTCGATCAAAATTATAACGGTAAACTTATCTTTCGCATAAACCAGTTACGACGTCAAAGAAATCTTATCTTGGTTAAGAGGGAGCGCATCTAGAGCGAAGAATGAATGATCTTTTTTCCTTTCCAACCAATGAGCGATAAGAGGTCGGTGATGGACGGGCGGATTAAAACCACCAACGCTTAAATCACCGAATCACCGTATTCGATCCGTTGGCATTTCATTTGGGAAGGGCTTTTTACAGCTTTCTTGTTGCGCTTTTCGAGACCTTTCCTTCCTTTCTACTCGTGAAACAGCTCGACCACTTGGAATTTCCAAAAGTAGCACGTTCTAAAATGAATTTCCCAATGCATTTAGCGGTGCGAAAGAACATTTGTGGACGTAGATTGGTTTCTGCGGAGAAAGGGTCAGAGTTAATCTTGAGTGAAAAGAAGATCAAGACGAGGAAAATGGGTCAAAATTCTTTTCCTTCGTGGCGACATTTGTCGACTATCTTAAAGGATATATGCCTGCGTTAGGAGAATTCAACTTATTCAAAAGAAATTATTTTTATAAAAATTTTAAACGCTCTTTCTCTTTCTCTCTCCCAGTCTCTTCACTAAAATTAATTAAAGCCAAGCAATTCTCTTTGATTAAGGGAAACAAGGTTTTCAAATCATCTTTAGCGATTATTCCTTAGATTTTCTTGAAAAACTTTCTTTCTTTTCGAATGAAAAGATGACTATTGAATGTAGAACTTTAGACCGATATAACTTGGGTTACAGTTCAAAGCGAAGAAAAGCTCCAAAGAACTGAAAGGAAATGGGAAACGGTGTTCTAGACTCTTCTCAAGGAATGATCTTCTAGATACTATCGGATGGGGTTTGAGCGAATGGGAATCCTTCGAAAAAGATTCATTTCTCCGTCTCAAATGGATTCATTGATTGCAGAGACTATTCAAAATCTGAAGAGAAAAATGAGTTTTCTTTTTTCTTACCCTTTGCATGGGACGCGGGATTTCTTTTCCTTTCGATCTTATTAAACCCAATGTAATTGCAAGGGCACAGGGCCAAACCATCCCTTGTGGCCCATCCATAAACGGTTTTTATAGTGCTAAGCGGAATGACTCAACGGCTTCCATCCCAGAATGCCACTCAAATAGACAGACCATTTCACCACTTTAATGACGTCGACTAGCACTTGAATCAACGGTGCAACCATCCTCGAAGAAAATACTAAAAAATATACGAATGCTCTTTCTCCGCAAAAAAGGGAGAAATTTTGAGGGGCACATGAGAAAAAGGATCTACAAATTCTTTGCAAATAACATTTCCATATAAATCATTCATATATACCTTTTTAAACTTAAATATTTCAGGTTGTCTAGTATTTGTTGATTCAATAGATGTTTGTAGAGTGCGCTTTCACGATAATGGTATGGGTGAGAGAAATTCATTTTGATTCAATAAAAATTTAATGAACACTAAATATTAATTTAAGGCCCATATATATTTAAGGAAGATTTTATGGTTTCAAAAGATAAACTCTTCTAATGTACAAATCATTTTATAATCGTAATTTGATCATCATTTTCAGCTAATATCAATCTAGTTGCCCTCCTGCAGAACATCAAGAGATATCTTTCACTATCCAAAGTTCCATTCTGAATATCATTGATTTAGATAAACAAATAGTTTGTACTTTTCGGCATAACAAAAATCTATTTTTTTTTAAACAGTGATACCATCTATACCGGAAATGTGTTAAATCCGGCATTGTATAAAATCCCTAGAGAATATATAGAATGCCTGAAGTTTATAATTCACATATTTCCCAGGCATTCTATACATTGCCAAAGGGCCAGCCGGCAGAGTATAAAAGAATGCTGCTAATCATCAATAATTACCAAATATTAGCGGGGGATGTGAAAAAGGCTAAGATGATCACTAAAGAGATAACAAAGAACTACTGGCTACTGAAACACTATGATATAATGGTGGTAGAGAACAAAAGTAACTTGATTTATCCTGTTACAGAAGGCGTCAGCGTTATTCAGTTATGTCACGGACTCTGAATTATTTGACGTACTTCATGAGGCTAATTTAGCCGTTGAACATGGAGGACGCGACAGAATTTGAAAGAACTTTTACACAAGTATAAGAGCATTGAATGTTATTGAACTGTACATTCGCTTTTATGAGCCAAACCAGAAAAAATAAAAAAAATTCTCAAAAAGGTATTGTGATCAAGCTTATAAAGAGTAACAGAAGACTGCTTTTATCGACTTGGAACCGACAAGGAGTCTTGAAACAACTCTATGCGAGATCACAATCTACTGTAGTCCCAAGGACTCATTGGGAGTTGAAAGCGTCCATGACCACGAAATAACTCTTCCTCGTATGTGAAAGATCAACTGCCAAAACATGAAGTGTTTTTGTATGAAAAAGAATTTTTTGTATAATGCAAAATGTAATTCTAGCTTTCCTTGCTGGAACATGTTTTTCTGGTAAAAACGCCCTTTGCTTAATGTCGTAGTTCTTCCTTCATTTCCAAAATCCTGTTCAGTGCCAATAAAGGCAATAAAGGCGTGTTTTGCCGAGAGTGTTCTTGCCATTCTTTATAACATCTAGGTAATGTATAAAATGTCTAGAGAAAGTATGCAACATAACCACAAAAACCAAACATTTTATACCTTGCCCACAAACTTCAGGCATTCTATATATTCCCTAGCCATTCTATACAGTACCTGTTTTCACACATTGTCGGTAACATATAATCATGGGTGTATAAAATTCATTGTGAAAATATCTGTATGTCGCTTCTGCTTGTGAAATTCATTAATATTTTCAGGCAAAATCGTTCTATTTTTTTTATTAAATTAACTTCTCCTACGCGTTCATTTATCGTGCACAACTTTTTTGTTTTTCTAGTAGACATACGAGATCTCTCTCTCTCACTCGCTCAATCTCTTATAAATATGCATTTGTGTTTGTGTTTGCGCGCGTGTGTGTGTCTGTGTGTGTTTGTGTGATGTGTGTGTGATTGTTGTCGTCCTTTGTTACTTCGTTGTTTGAATTTAAAATCCCCCCAAGCTTAGACTTTAAATTTCCGGTTACATACAATTTTTGAGATTATGGGTCTCTTTTGTAAGAGCCTTTTTGTATTAAGCTCTTTTGTAAAAGCCGCATTGCATAGTCTAATTTGAGTAGACAGTTTTTCTCGCAGTCGTTGCAATGGGGGCCATTTCTTGTGATAAATACTTTATGTTAAGTACATGTTCCTGCAAGACCGTCTCAATCATCTAAATAATGTATCCTATACATCACATAGTGCTTTCATGTTCGTTGCCGTTGTTGTTTATTTTATGAGCTTCCCGTCGGCACTGTCTACAAACTGAATACTTATGGTACTATACAAGGAAGATCGAACCGAATGTCAACGAATAGTTCTTGCGTTGCTCAATTTTTTATGTTTTTTTTCGAATATGCTTTAAAGGTGAATTCGTCCGTCATTAGTAGTTTGTTCATTATATGTTGTACATTTTGTTCTTCTATATGAGTACTTAGGCTATAATAAAAACAATTAATATTTCATAAAGAAACTCTGAACATTTAAGATCGGAGTTTTGAGATATTAATACAACTGAATCCTTTCACCATCCATTTTTTTTTTAGCTTCAGTGAAAAAAAAAATCGAACGACTTTACCGTTATATATTTTTAAGAAATAGTAAGAGACAAGCAGTTTTAGGGGAAGGGGGGGGGGAGAAAATGCCTTTTAAAAAATGTTGATATTTTGTTATCATATTCTATACTATTAATTTTTATACAAGATGGAGGGGAAAGTCTGGTCCTCCTCAAATTGCTCAAGAATCAAGATAGGTATCTGAAATCTGTCAATGCAGACTAATTTTATGCTCTCCAATTTTGTAATTCGAAGTAAATGCAATTTGAATTTGGCTTAATTTTTATATCCAGGATCTCTCTGATTGGGCTATCAGATCGGCCATCCAATAATGTCTGCATTGAAAGAGTTCCGATACCTCTCTTCTTTCTCGAGTTATTTGAGGATAATCAGATTTTCCTTTCCACCCTGTATGCCACCAGTCAAATAACCAAATTCTGCATTGTTTCGAATTATTAACTTCAGTGCTTAAAACTTTTTGTAGTTTGCAGAACAATAATTGTCCATGTTCAATGACATTCATTACATTATACACGTCTGCTTAAAATGCGTTTTCTTAGATACAGTATAGCGGGTGCACATAACAGTTTTGTGCAATAACTTTGGAACGTAATAACAAGTATAGTTACAGCATTTTACAAAGAAACTCCAAAAGTTTTATCTGATTTATTTGTTTATTGCAAAAACTTCTTATAAGAGGCATCAGCATCGACAGAACAAAAGATGGCCTCTACCAAAACGAAGCGCAGTGTGTAATGTCTTGCCTGAACAAAGTCATCGATATAGGCTAACTTACGGTAAATAAACACGAGATAAAACGCCGATTGATGTTTGGATGTAAACCTTTTTGGAGATTTTTTTGAAACGTGATTTTGTTTCAGTAGCCACCATCTTTTGGTTTGTCGATGTCAGTCCCTTTTATGAGCAGTTTCTGCAATAAACGAATAGATCAGATATAAAACCTTTGAAGTTTGTTTTTAACACGCTAAAAATGTTAATATGTTCAAAGTTTATTGTTATGATACAAATCTTTTATCGAAACCCTGTACTCCGGTTATATGTAGGTGAATTGGTCATTCCTACAGAGTCGAGTCACATTATTATGACCACCAGCTAATATCCCGAATAACCGCCTTTAGCGGCACGGACAGCAGCTAGACGGCGTGGGAGTGAATCAATAAGATTCTGGCAGATTCCTACTGGTAGCTGTTGCCATGCAGACTGTAAAGCATCTGATACCTGCTGAAGAGTACGCAGTGGTTTTTCCATAGCACGCACATGACGATCGAGGTTCTCGATTGGGTTGAGGTCTGGGGAATTAGGGCGCCGGGTAGTACTTGGAACTCTTGGTCGTTTTGTCTTGCTGGAACGTACCATCCCCCTTTGGGAAGACAGTCGCCATGTATGGGTGTACTTGATCTGCAATTATGGATAAATAACCAAATCTGTTGAGAGTGCCTTCCACAGGTATCAGTGGGCCCAGACAATGCCATGAGAACACTCCCCATACCATGACGCTGCCACCAGCCTGGATTCGTCCAACAATGATTGCAGGATGCTTGTTCTCGGAGGTTTCTCGCGTCACCCGCCAACGGCCGTCACTTCAGTGGAACAGAAATCGTGACTCATCGGAGAAGGCATCCTTTTTCCAGTCAGAAATGGTCCAGTTTCTGTACTGTTGGGCAAATTGAAGCCATTTTTGGCGATGAACCTTCGTCAGCACGGGTGCGGTGGCCCATACATAGCAGGGTCCTCTGTAATGTGGTTTTAGAGATATGTCTGGTAGCACCCTCGTTGGTTTCACCAGAAGTTGGTCCATTGTAGCTCTTCGGTTGGCCTTCACACACCTTCGCAGCCGACGTTCACCTCTCTCATCAATGGCACGTGGTGCTCCACAGTTCCCATACCGTTTATTCTGAATGGTCCCATTTTCCAAGTCATGATACACTTTAACTACAGCAGAACGAGAACAATTCACTAACTGCGAGGTTTCCGAAATACTGCCACCTTTGGCTCGAAAGCCGATTATCATCCCCTTTTCCAGATCTGATAAATCACGTTTCTTACCCATTGCAGCAATGAGTGATATGTTTTTAACATAGCGGAAACCTACCAATTCCCAACACGTGACATAGTTCCTCGGCTGGGCAACCCGGAAGATAAACGTAGGGAGTGGTCATGATAATGTGACTCGACCCTGTAAAAGTATTACAGCATCAAGCACAATGATATTTCACATTCTCCTCTACTAAATCTTGAGTTTATCTGTAGTATATGTCGTACATACATAGGCAATCCATAGCTTTATTTTTAAAATTTATTCTTTATTTCTTGGCCCGTGAAAGAAATAGTATGATTAGTTCACACCATCTAATGTATTTTGCATTTTATCTAAAGAAACAGAACTATGAAATATTTCTAGCTCAAAAACAAACCCAACATTACACCTTTATGAAATTAGAAAGTCCAAACATAATATAAGTAAAGCAGAAATCATTGTTAGCAGTATGAGATTTCTATTGAAATTATTATCAAACAGGAAGCGTTGTTAAAAGATTAATTGATGAATCAGATTCTCTTTTTCTCTCCTAGAATGTTATGGGAATCGATTTAAAAAAATGCAACGTCAGCTTCAATCGAAGTCAAAAAAGCAATATTCATCGATCAATTGATGACGTCGGTTGGCTCTTTTGCTGACGATCAACAAAGAGAAGAAGAACGAAAGAAGAAGATAAAAAGAAATAGATCTTCTTATCCTTTATCTGGCTCGTGTATAATTTCAGAGTTCCTCGTTTTTTAGTTCCTTGCTGGCTCGTTTTTTAAATTTCAGTAGATTTCACGAGCAAATCAAGTTACCTGAGCCTATAAAATAAATGATCTGATTATTCATTCGGTTTATTAAAATTTAACACGTGCATCATATTTCAGAGATATTTTGGATTGGTTTTGAAAAACAGGGACGAAATAATTTTATTAGGCAAGCAATTCAAAACTCTAACGTCAAACATAAAATTAAAATTAAAAAATTGAATTGAAATCTTCTTCTGGGATTTGCCTTTCTGTAAACATTTTGCAAATACATATGAAGTCAGTTATTTTTAAAATTACGATCTCCATTTCATAATGTATTAATAAGTAGTCGAATTGCTTTCATGTTTAATTATGTAGAATTTTATAACGAAGAACATTCGAACTGTTTGTTTGCAAGATGACGACAAATTTCCGCCTTTGCTCCTACTGTAAATAACGTATCTCGCAAATTTCATTAAAAATTTCAACATCAAAAGCGTCGGTTGCAATTGATCTCCCAGTTCAGAGGAATTCATTGAAATCATACGCGAGAACTGTGTTAGCCGGTTAAAATTTTACTTCATCAATTTATGCAATTGCCTTGTATTCACGGAAGCATTCGTAAATAATTTCTGGAAAAAATCATTCAGCTGTTAAGCATTGATCAACTTAGTTCGACTGATTCGTTATGTGGCTGTTTACTTACATTTTACATAACGAATATGAACCCGTTAATCTATCCAGGTTGTATGAAAGAGGATTTCATTTTGAATCTACCATTCAGGCCTGAGATCTTTAATTACATTGGGATCAAAATTAAACGGTTTTTCTGGCACAAGTAGGAAATACAGATCCTAATAGAACTTTTCACATGTAATTCAAATATGTAAGTAGTTTTCCTTCATTGTCCTCTAGGTAAACTTTGAAAGATCCGGTTCTTTAACGCATTTCTTTGACATGTTTATTCACTATCGAACACAACATGTTAAAAGCAGACTAAAAATTTCAGGCTGTGTTTACCAGTGTTATTGACCCATCGTTGAATTATTACGAGCCTCAATTAGGCATAAGATTCCTAAATCAAATGATTCTGAATTAATAAAAGGCAACACTTTCCAGAGAGATTTCATTCAGTAAGGTCGAATGCGCTTATACGCAGAAGTAAATAACAGTTAAAGGTGACTTAAAGACAGTTTTAAAGCAGCATGGTATTAAAATTTGCAAGGGAATTAACGGCAATTTGCACTGACGGCAAAAGCTAAACACCCGTGAAGAAATCGTATGGGTACAAAGATAAGTTACAAGGTAAAGTTCTTGGAAGAAAAATTTAATTAAAATACTGGTATGTTTGTACTAATAATTGCAGCAAAGGATTCCATCAAAGTCTCTCTTCGTAATAATATAGAAATAAATAATCAACAGGTATTTAATGGCCAGCATTTTCTAATTTCAGCAGCAAATACATTAAATGATGAAATGGAATTTCATAGAAATTTAGAATGCAGAAATTTAAGAATATAAAATGAATAGAGCTACTCGTTTTAAACTGCACAACTAACTGCTTTCAATCACCAGAGGATGTCAAGACATTTTGGTAGCTACAGACAGATCGTTTTAGAGTAACCTATAATTAATTCAACACAGTCCTAATTAATTTTCCATATTATCAAATCTTACCTGATAGACTATACTCTCTTTTATTAAGTTTCTAATCAATTTCATAGCCTCCGTGTTTACCCTAGATTCTCTCTACGCACCACAAAGGGGGCAAAAGGGAATGAACTTGAAAGAGATTCGTCACATCTCTACTCGTTCAGCTAAAAGTCTTTGACGGGTGTCGTATTCAATCCAACTGCGTTGGTCACTATCATGATTGCCAAATGGCCGTTATCGCGAATCATAGTACGACCACTTGCCACCAAATTGATGGCTGGTCAGATCGGAGGCTTTCAGCAATAGTTATTGGCTCATTTTTAAAGCCCCGAAAACCACTTTACCAGAGGCTCAGTACAGCTACTCCAAAAAGCATCTTTCAACATCACGGGGAAAATGCTTGTGTGAAAACTTTTCAGAGGAAATATGCATGTTATCGCTTAAAACTTACGAAGTGCTTATTATACATGGCAACTATGCACGCATACTTTTCTTTATATTCTAGGAAAATTTTATGTCTGTTTTTATTTCTTATATAAAAATTTATTTTTGAACTTTCAGAATCACGAGTCTAAAATGGAATAAAGAAGGTTTCTATTATAAAAGGTTTTCTTAAAATAAATCTGCGTGGTGCAATAACCCACAGGAAAATATTCCCCTCATATCTCTAAATAAATGATAAGCAATATTTCGCCATAAAACGATTCCTCATAAAAATCTTTAGAGCATAAAGTTATACAAACATCCACTAAAGTACAAAGTACTGTTACTATTATTACAGAACCGAAGAAAATAATCTGAAAATTGATTTTTTGGGAATCTTAAACGAGGAGAAAAATGGAGAGAGAGAGAGAGAGACATTTGGAGGATGGGATTTTCTTCTCTCTCTCTCTCTCTCTCTCTCTCTCTCTCTCTCTCTCTCTCTCTCTCTTTTCAGTTCTTATCCATTTATCTTTATGTACTTTCGTCGATAATGAACGTCTTTTTTATTGCTTCGTGGAATCCTTTGCTGAGTGGTTCGGAAAATCAACTCTTTCGCATTGATAAAAAAATGGAAGGAAAAAAGTTGATGAAAGAAACAGACCGTCGATCTTAAAATCCTTTAATGGATCTTGTGTTTTCTCTTAAAAGCTTCTTTCAAAGAACTAGTGATGTTATTTTATTGTATTTTTTGTTAAATGAAAAAATAATTTTCTTTAATTAAAAAAAAAGAAAGAAGAGAAAGAAGAAAGAAACATTATTACTTAAGTAAATTCTTATGTAAAAGAAAAGAAAAGAATTTTCCTTAAACACCAAATTTATTAAATAACCGCAATAAATTCAATGAAGGCACGCAAATATTTCATATATTAAATGAAAGCAGTCTTGGCAATTAAATTTGGCTCGTCGAGTGGACTGTTTTATGGAATATCGATACCCGTTTTTTCAATAACAGCTAAAAGGAATGATGCTACATATGAGAAACTCGCCAGAATAAATATAGAAAAGAATTTACTGCATTTAATAAAAAAAAAGTTTTAACAACGCAGGCAAATATTTCATCTATTTTAATTTCCCTTTAAACTTTATTCTAGCGAACGCTTATCTTGCAGCGTATTAAAATTGTTTTTATTGAATAAAAACATTGTTTTTAAGAGGGTCATACAGAAAGTCTTGAGAAACAATTTTTTATGATAAAAAATTTATTAATATAGAGAAACAATTATATTATCTTAATCTATCTAGCTTACATGGCGTCAGTGGAGTCTATCAGATAACCACAAACACTAGATATTTGAAAGAAAAAAGAAGTGGCTGGCAATGATGTTTCGTTTTGTCAACGTGCTGTCATTGAATCCCTTATTAAAGAGGAAGTCCCCGCATGCTGAAATTCACCAAAGACTTCAACATGCATATGGAGTCGTGTGTATGGACGCTAGAAATATTAGGAGTTGGGTAAAACATTCCAAAGATAAAAACACGAGCATGGTTGTTAAGATCTTCCTCGTAGCGGTCGCTTCGAACTGCCTCCACTGAACGCAACAATGAAAGGGTTGACGCAATCATTAACAAAGACAGACGTATCCTAGCTTCTGAAATCGAGGCAAAACTATAATAGGACGCAGTGTCTTTGGTCAGCTCGAACGGAGTTATACCGCAAAGGAATATAACGATAGAATTTTTAAGCTTGCAAAACGATGGAAAAATTGCGTACAGAGAAAAGGGGTTTAAGTGAAAAGGGAAGAAAGTTGTATGATTAAGGTGACATTCATTTCTTTTCTGTATCAATAAATTCTGATTTGTAAAAAACTGTTGCTAACGACCTTCATTATGACCCACATAATAGAATTGTTTTTTGTCCGTAAGTCGGAGCGATGGCTTATTTTTCTTTTCAACATACATAATGTACTGTGATCATCATATTATATTGAAGCTACTTATGTTAACTCGATCTGCATCCGATCTTTGGCGGCCTAGATATGATAAGGTTAGAATTATCATATAAGATTCTCAGCTATGATAACGCAAGGAGACGACCCTTCCGAAAGGACAGTAGAAGGCGAACACTCATGCCATGGCGAGTTCGAACCCGGATCAGACGGACTCGACAATTGGACAGCCTACACCCCAAGCATTCGGCTACTTTTCTGGTATGTAATTGCCATATGGCACGTAATAAAATTTATGGACCATCAAATCACGTACAAGTGATATAAATAAAGCATTTGAAAAATTATATAGTGTATTTTATAATTTATAAAACGAATTCTTGTACCACAGATATATTCTATAAACAACAATGCTTTCCTGCAGGAGATGCTATGGCTTGATGATATTTGCTGGCAATAGTGTGTTTTTTTCATCCTTTGTTGTTATACTAGCGTCCACAGTTTTGGCTGTCATATATTTCTATTAGGGGTAAGTAGTTAAAAGTGCGAGTGTACGTTAAGTCGAGGTATGCCGGTTATACATTGTTTTTATGCACAAAAATTTAAAACAATTCAAACGTAGGAATAATTATGGACTGGACATTGTATGTTTCACGAATGGAGCACATGCTGAACTGTTTTAAATTTATTTAAAAAAAAAAAATAAACGAATGTACAGAGCCAACTTAAAGTTCTGTTCTATAGGTGATGACAGCAAATACCAAATGCTTCAGAATGGTAATTTATTCAAATACTGAAAGGTAAAGTTTTAAGAAATGAAAATTTGATGAGCGAACACGCTCCTTTTCTTTTCTATTCATTACTAAACGTTAAGTTACCGGAAAAGCGGCAAGAAAAATTTAGAAATTATTTATTATATGAATCATTTTCCTTTCATTCAAAACTTAAATAAGCTGTCATTTACAATTTATCTCCTGTAGAACAGAAGTTACTAATATTTTTATAATGAACTGTACAATTTCGATTCATTTATTATTCCTTTTTAAAATGAGATAAATAATTGATGACCACTCTGGAATACAGATTTTCTGCATTAACAGTGATGGGGAGTATGTAGAAAGTAACGAATCCAGCAATCTGACTTTATCTTATAAGGCATTTATTCCAAAACGACATACTTCAGAAAATTCCATTATATTCCATTTCCTCCATCATAAAAATTCTTTTAAACGCTGAGTTAAATTATAAGCTTATACATTATCTAAAGTTCACATAACTATTTCTAACAATTTTTAATAATGTTTATTTAAAGAGATAAACATTTTCACTAATCATATACCCATTTGACATAATGATAAGGGGATAAACGCAGCTTTATTCTTTACAACCATATGTAGATTCTTACTTTTCGAACTCATGGTCCCTATTCTAATTAAAAGAAATGATGAATATATCAAATATAAAAAAACATTTATATGTCAATTAATAATTCCATAACATAAGAACATCTTCAGCATTTAAAACTGTCGAGTTAATTCGCACTATGCTAAGAATTAGTTAAACAGAAAATTTAAGCTAAACTTGAGGATGATATTTCAGAGTAGCTTTAATAAAATTTTGAACGGATTATGAGGTCATGATCAAATTTAACTTGTTTTGCAGCGAATAGCCGCTAAAATTTGAGCCTTCGAGCTTTTCATAGTTTGCGAGATAATTTGACCACAGATAGACGGAAGGACAACGCACAACTAATGAGCCAATTCAGAAAACTGTTAAAAGTAGTTAACCATACTAGAATGCCTCATTACACGTGCAAGTTTCTGTTTAGCATAGTCTTAACGTATAAATATTTAGACTTTTTAATTAAAACCCAACTACGTATTTAATACATTCTCAGAAAAGAATGTTTATAATAAAATAATTTTTAGACGCACTTATTGCATCTACACGCATATAATAAATTATTTCAATTCTTTTATTTAGATATAATAATAAACATTTTATCAATGAATAAAAAGAGTTCGTTATTAAATCCTATATTTATGTCGATCTGCACTACTATAATGTTTTTTTCATAGCCGATTACGCATATCGCCAATAGTCCCCAAGATATCGGCCAAAAACCGAATTTTCGAAGCATAAAATCAAAAATAGTAATGCTAAAAATAAAATCAATAGATTTTTGTATTCATATTCCTACAAATACTATCGAGAAAGTCCTAACAATCTATAATCGCTATTCAATATCTCGATATATGACAGCCGATACCAATGTGACATACATGGGAATATAGTAGGCTCAATAATAACCATAAATTAGTAAAAAAATTTAAATTGGAGATATAGCAAAGGCGTGATATGAACTGCGGTAATTCACTTGTCATTCAATATGCCTTTTAAATATAACAAGGTAAACCCTATTGCAGTGAGCTACGAACAATGGTACAAAACGGGGCATATCTTATTACCAAATGCTACTTGCATGTGGTTTCGCTACTAGAAACTAACTAACCCTAGAATTTTTTAATTTATATAAATCGTACACAAATATTCAGTTTTAATGGTTTCACGTTTTATTCTTACGCACCCACTTTATACACTATCTTATACTTGTACACTATTCACCTATTCACAAACTTATGGTTATTCATATAAATCCGCTTATACATATCATTTATATAAAATCTAATTCATTCACCCATTCATGCTATCCAACATTTTTACCCAGTCATATTTTTATAATTAAAGTCTTCGCATATAAAGTTTTTAAGCTCGTTTTGATAATGATGGGTTGTGCATTTTCAACTGGTTTTTATGATGAACTTTAAAGAATGAGATGGCTGACTATGCAATTTATTATTTGACAATACATACAAAATTATTTTTAACGCGCTTACTTGTCAACCCTAAATAACTTAGCAAATATAAATTCAATAATCCATCCCACCTCTTTAAAAGCAGAATATAAAGTATTCAATGCTATTGATCGAAATTTACTCCCCCCCCCATCTTAGACCTCCCTTCCAGTATTAAATTTATTTATTTTTTTCTACGCCACTTTCTCGTCTCCCATTGATGATTGGGGCCTCGAGAGGGAATGGGCTGATAAAGGCGGCCTCCAAGTCATTTGCCGTCGTTTTTCTCCCTCTTTTGCTGCGGTTGCTCATAGTTTAATCCTCGATGGAGTGGAGGGAAGAGGGAGAGGTTGGGAAGAAGGGGATAACAGAGAGAGAAAGAGAGGGTAGGGGAGGAGGGTTTAAGGAAGGGGCGGTCGAAACGTGCCGGTCGTATCCCATTGTTTCAGGGTGCAGCTTCTGCTTGTACGCAGCGCATAATAGAATCTCAAATGAGCACCGAGTGCGCTCGTTATTAAAAGGCCCGCCGTTGTCAAGGGAGACGGTGACAGACAATATTGCGTGATTTGTCGACCAACCGCCCCCGCACTCGAATCTGGCGGCACTAGGTAGCACCCCGTCTCTCGTGGGCTCTTCTCTTCAGAAAATATGAAGGAAATAATAGATCGAGTTGGTTAGTAATAAATGAGGAGGTAATTGTAGTGTTTAAAGGGTAACGTAGGCTTTATTAACATGCGACGCACTTAGAGTTTCAAAAAGGGGTGGGATAAAAAAAATGCATCACCGTGAAGCCAAACTTTTTTAAAATATGAAAAAAAAAATCCAAACATGAGGAGTACAAAGAGGTTGTTTCTGGTTTGTAAATTGCGAAGCCAGTGAGTTCTCCCCTCCACGCCCGAAGGTGCGTGGGAGTTGAGAGGCAAATGAATGGGGCTTTAAAGGGGGCGATGAGAAGGATGACGTGACGTTTACCAGCTTCCACGGAAATGATTTAAACGGTTTTACAATGTCTTGAAATGATCCATTATGTTGTTAAATCTTGTCCGACCTGGACACATTTGTCTTCTTAGAGCCGCTTCTAACGCTGATAGAAATTGGGATTAAGCCGTAAAAGCTCGTAAATAAAATTATCCATCCACGGCAATAATAGCGGTTATTAAAAGAGATTACAAAAATTAATGAATATCAAAGATCATGGACGGGGAAAAATAAATTATATTAACTGTATTGATTTTTCCCTCCTAACGCCATCCATATTGGATTCCTATTATGTCCTCTGCTTTCTTCTTCGCCTACTTTAATACTTTTTATAATGATTATCGTTTTTTGGTGATATTATATTATTTTAATCTTCTGATATGTTAAACTTCTTGGAAAGAAATGAAAAAGAAATAATTCATTTCCTTCTCCAAGAGTTTTAATAAGATATGGATGCATGTAATCAGCTTGAAAATTGTCCAATGCAGAGTATACACCAGAAGCAATTACATGAATACAATCGGAATCGCAACTAAGGTATCTCTATATATTCGTAATTGCTGCCAAGAAATATAAATAAAATAAAAACTTATTGTAACCGATGAAAAGATAAAAACACTGAAAAACGGCAGTTCTTGGAAGACGTTAGGGAAATACGTATTTATCCAACTTTTTTTTTTATTCTAAAATGTATCGCAAATTATCTATATTTTGTTGTTGTTAGTTATCCAAAACATTGAACCGTTTTATAGAACAATTTAGAGCGTTTTTTTTTTTTTTACACTCAATCAATATACGGTATTTCATTCATTATATAGGAATTTTGTCTGAAATCGTGTTAAGCAATTAAATGAATAAATCATGAATATTAAGTGAGGGCTTTTTATTACACGCCATATCTCAGATGTTTAAATTGTTGATAAAACAGGAAAGAAAATTCTACACTCTGAACTCGAACCAGGAACCTTCGGCTAATCACGCCGACGCACAGTGGGCGAAAATGACAATCTAGCCGGAAAAAAATCATTTTGCATACTTTTAATTTTAGACTGTTTTTTCGTGGAAACGTCTCTATTAGTAGCCGATGTTACTTTATCTTACAAACAAAATGTCATTCCAACTCATTAGCGTTTTAGAATACCGAATTATACATATTTGCCACATGACTATACTTAGTTATATCGCCACAAAATAATCGAAAACATTGTACAACACAGTGTCCTCATCATTTTGAGCTGATAAGCGATAGTTGTAGGCCTTTCAGTTGTTTACATACGCATGTAATACATCCGTGTGAGAGCTGGCAGTTTACACAGACTTTTAAAAACCCGTGTCAAGGGGTGTCACAATAACATCAACTGGTCTGAGTAGAGTGTGTTGTACACATCAGACTGTGTTAAAACCATAGTGCGGTAAAGTGCGGAAAAAACTTTATTACATTTTTTGTACAATGATGTAGGCCACCGAAATTATTCATGGGGAACTTTGTGACGTTCTCCTGGATAAAACAGAGACAAAACTCTCGCTACCATCGTTTGTCATCAGGAAATAAGTTTGGAGAATTGTTCTGAAGACATTCTTGTGAGTGTGAGTAAACTAGTTCAAACTTTACATGTAAGTTCTCTTTATTACTACATCTAGTATCGTTTGAATTATTGATCATTGGTCATATCAATTATTGAATTAAGAATCATTTTTAAATTATCAGTTTATACGTATTGCAGGTATTCGGGGAAAGTTTTGATATTGAAAGGAAATGCGGTATTGATATGTGACTAATATTTCCATCACCCTGTACATACGCATAATACTGTATAGTGTTACTTACAGAGTGCTCATAGTGGTACTTATATATTAAAAATACATCCTGTGCTGAAGAATTACAAGAAAAATATTTTTTTCCGGCTAGATTGTCATTTTCGCCCACTGTGCGACGCCCTAACCAACTGAGCCATCGCACTTTCTACATATCCTTTGGGCTGGTTAGAGCACTTACATAATTGCAGATCGGGCCGACCTTTCCTAATGGCATAATATTCATTAAAGAATAACTCATGCATGTTCTATGAAGATTTTTCATCAATAAATGAATAACACTCAGTTATGTCTAAGATAACTAGTATTCAATGACATTTCGTCCAAATGATGATTTTCCAAATATCGAATTCCTCTAAATTCAACACTGAAACTTACTTTTGAGTCAGACGATAAGAGAAATTTTTCTTCTAAAATATTTGGTCTTAGTTTTTGGCAAACTAAAATATATACAAAAAATAAAAATAGACAAATCAAAGATGGAAAGGGGCGAATTATGAAAGTGGAAACAGGTGGATGATAATGGGCAAAAATTTAGAATAAGTAGGGGCTAACATTAATAATATTCAATAAATATAAGATGAATGCAATGTTATTTAGTACTTCTCACTTTGCTAGTGTCTACGTATTCTTTCATTGACTTCAGCTGTACTCATAATTCCCCATCAGCTACTGAGAAAACTTTCGCACTTTCTCACCTCCGATGTTATTTTTTTATGTGTTTTTATTTTGTTTGCACACAATTGAGACCAAACATGGTAGAAGGTAAAATTTTATTGCTGTGTTAATTTAAGGTACTATAAATAGAGCTTAAAAAAGAACTATTTAACATTATCCCAACTATTAAAAATATCGCAAAATATAAATCCGGAAAAATGCAATAAGATTAAAGGATTCAGTTTTAGTTTAATAAATAAATAAATAAAGAAATAAACTCGAATATAAGATAATTACTGAAGAAACATCTCCAAGATGTCGAAAGACAAATTGAAAAGGGAAGGAAAAATTCCGCGACCTGGGTTCGAACCAGAGCTGGCACTGCTCTTACCAACTGAGCTACCGCGGATATGAACCGCTTTGCTGTTACAAGATATCCAAATGGACTTCATTGAAGCCACATAGCAACTCAATCGGCAGAGCAGTCCCCAACTCGAAGGTCGGGAATAGTCCTTACCCTTTAACCATCAAATAAATTGATGAAAATAACTCAAATAAAAGATAATTACTGAAGAAACATCTCCAAGATTTCGAAAGACAAATTGAAATCTTGAATTTGTCTTCCTTAAATAAATAAACTGTTCATAATAACTTGTAATAATCTATCCAGTCTTATTTGTTAGACTGCAGAACCTTCATTAATTAACGTTAAATTAAACGTTAATTTTATCTTTCCTGATGTTTCCACTGGTATCACATATCTTTATTCCAAGGTGGCATAACCTAGCACAATGCTCGATCCATTCATCTGCCACATATGATGTACTCCGCTTGCACCATTTATAAATGACTGTAATTCAGATACTGAGTTGAGTTTCTAAATCCACAGAAATTGGTAACCAATCTATATGATGTTATCAATTTGAAGATATAGAACAAATCCAGTTCCTTCTTTATCAATAGTTGGAATATTGATCTTGAAGTTATTACAGCGATAAATTCTAATGTCAAATCAAAGTTTTCGAGGCAATCATCTTCAGTTTTGATATTAAATTTTTGATGGAATTAAAGTTTAACTTGTTGTTGTTTGCAATTATTTCTATTGTTTAATTTGAAACTGAATTTTCTGTTTGGGTTTGAATATTTTTTGACTTATTATTTGCCAATTATTACTTATATCTATTGAAGTTTGGGCCAAATTATTTTCATCTAATTAAATGAATGCTGGTTCTTTAAGCAATCTTTTTTTGTGATTTTTTTTCATTGCCGTAATTTTTATATGTTCGTATATTTTTCTAATTTGGATTATGATTGTTTGTTATGGAAAGATTAGCAACAAACAGAGTGGATAGATTATCATAAACATATTATGAACAATTTATTTATTTTTGTTTATTCATTATATTAAAATGGAATTCACATTAGATATTATAATAGAAGACATCCGTTTCCATTAAACAAAATAAATATTAATGGATTCCGCTATTCAAACTTATGCTTATAAAACTAAGCCGGTATTTAAAAATTCTCTCTGCTTTCAATAAACACGTAAAAACATCACAATGACAGGGATTTAAGAGACATTAAAACATTTAAAAACCTGTCAAGTCTTGTGGAAAAATTATAATGAGAAAACGTATTTGCTGAAAAGTGATTTCACCAAAAGACAAATTTGATTTCGTAAATCTTCAAGACGGAATTAAGATGACTTGAGAATGCAAAATGGGTGACAGCATTTCATTCCAGAAAAGATGACGGTCTCATTGTTTTGGACGAATCAGCTGTGGACGAATCGGCGTTGCACCAATCGTCATTGGATCAATCGTCTAAGAATCAGATACTTGCTGTTTATATTTTTTGGGCTTTTCCTCTATACAACGAAACCATTTTTTTCATCGCACAGACTTCATGGAAATGATATCTGCAAGATTTCGATGGAAATTTTCAACGAGTCAGATTACTTTAGCCAGTTAAAAATCTCTTGAATCAAAGGTAAAGAACTTAATCATGCTAAAAAATGCATTTGCTAGAAGTTGAAGAAAAGAGCCTTTAAGTATTATACGAAGAGTTGTTCTTTATTTAAGAACTGATAAGAAAGAAAGCTTACCACTAAGCATGATTTATCCTCGATGGATTTAGGCTGCTTTAGTCCATTTGCAGAAAATCACCGTTCAATAAAAGGAGATCTGATCGCTTCTACAACGGGAGGCAAGGGAACATAGGACATTTCTGGAAACATTAGTCCCGTACAGCCATGCAAAAAATTCTACATGGACACCGATGTTCATAAGGTAATGCTAAATTATTTTATTTTACCTTTCCGTCAAGATCTTTCTATTTCTCTTTAGTCTTTTCTTCAGGGTAGGGAAAATTTGGAAATCCAATATACAAGGATTGCTCTATAATGCCATACATATTTTCCCTAAACTATTTCTTCAAAAATATGAAAATTACTCACAATATGAATTAACGCTTTTTTTACATATACTTTCTTCACATAACCCCATCAATTTGTACGGTCTTTCGGCAGATACAAATGAAGGCATATCTTTGTCCTCTTGATGTAGTCATAGACTCATTGCATGAATCATGCCTCGTTTTCTTCAATTTTTTTTTCCTGCACAGTGCATCTTTAAGTGAATTTAAAAAATGAGAATCAGAAAGAGCCAGATCGGGACTACCGAAGAAATACAGGAGTATGTTTCAACCCAATTTGATCAGTCCAAATGGCGATCGCATTTCCAGTGCTGAATTGTAGATTTAATTGTCGATCAAGATCCAAACTATCGTATTAGCATGGTCCAACGTGTTTGAACTTCTCGTTGTGACAGGACGCCCAGAACTCGGCCGATCATGAAGCTACGTTTTAAGTTTCTGATACCAGTGACTAATGGTGCTCCTATCGAATGAACAACTTGTATGTGTTGCATTCAAACGTTTGTGAATTTTCCACCGGAATTTCTTTTTCTTGCAACCAAGAATTCAATTACAACTCTTTTTAACAGAGACCATTTTAACAGACCAGAACATCCGCGTAATCTTGCCGGAATTCAGTATAATTCCATGCGCCGAAAACCGTAGATTTGCAGCTTACAAAATTTCACCTTTTTCTACCTTTATTATTTGCTGAGAAAATCTGTGGGGGCATTACTTTCTCAGCATCTTCGTATTACTCCAAGAAAAAATAGCCATGCATGCTCCCCGAGGATATGACGACAGACTCAAGAGATGGAATGTCTGTGTCTCAGCTTCTCTCTTGAACAAGCTCATTTTATTTTCCCCCTCTCTTGACACTGGTGAAATTGTTGTGATTTCTTTATGATAAGAGCATACATATAAGAAATAATCAGCCCTCTTCCTGTAGTGCTAATTCTTAATGGAACATTTATCAGAAGCAATACCTCTAATCCAAAAAAAATAATGATTTATGGGATTAATGATCACCCAAGTGCGTTTAGTCTTATGAATATTAAATTTTAAATTTTAAATTTGCTAGACTGTTTTGTTTTACTTAACAAGGATAATCTGTAGAAAGAGTTCTTATCAGCTTCTCTTCATAACTAGTGAGTGACAAGGTGAAGAAAGCTCTGACTTGTTTGCAAAAGGTGAACACATGAATTACGTACAGAACTTGTTCATCTTAACACTGAATAACATCATCAATTCTTATCTTAAAGGCACAATTTTAAAATATCTGTCATTCAGTATGTGAACGGTTACATTGTCATTGATGGCATATAAACAGAGTGCAAATTTTTCATTTAAGTAGATTATTAATAAACATATTCAATAATATATTTTAGTGGTTTATATACGTCTTACGTAGTCAGAGCTAATAAACAGTGAAAAGGAATTATCATGCAGGGAAATGCTACTCCAAAAACTATTTATTGCTACAAAATTAACATAAAATATGCAAGCGCTGAATTTTTTAAATGACAGTGATATGAAATGCAAAAGTTATATTTTAATTAAGTTTTGACTTCAAACTATTAAAGATAATGATGCACTAAACCTAGCTATATTAGCGCAAAAAATATCACTGAGATGGAAATTCATTTAAATTTTGTAAAAAACAAAACACGTACGAGTTATTTAACAGAGTACCTTATTTAAACCTATTTGAAATAGAAATTATCATAATTAACCTATTACTATAACTGAATCGATATATAATGTTCAACGAAAAGTAATTAAAGCAACATGTGGTTGTTGTTGAGTTAATGGCAGCCTATAAATGAATAAGCAGGACGAGCTGCGATTGCCACTGCGGTTGATTTATATTTATACTGAAAGCGAGGAAAACAAGAAGAAAATTCAAAATCACCGAGCTGCGATTGACTTTTTGACCACGGAAGGAAATGCGACCACTAGTATTCATGAGCCATTATCAAGAGAATATAAACATGACCGAGAACCACTTAAAGATGACCTCGCCTCATTCGCGTTATTCAGATGAGGGGTGTCAGTGTCTTTTTTATTATTGTGTATGGCATATGATGAAAGAGACATCTATTTATGCATAGATAAATGCGGCTGAAGACGCTCAATTTCAACTATTAGATCAAGGTAACATACGAGAAATAGCGGAGAACAGGGGCAAACTTCAGTTGATCTAACTCCGTTACCAGAATAAATATTCTTACAGAAAATACACTGAATAATATTTTGAACATTAAGTGTGCTCTTACACACTTTAGATAAAAAACCACTAATAAAAATACATGATATGGAAGCTGTTATTTATGACTAGGGAAACGTACAGAACCTACCCAAATCTAAAATGGATGATATGCATATGCTGGAAAGCCAAAGAAGCGAAATAAGACCTGGTAATAGTAGAGAACATAGCCTGAACAAAGTGTCTTAATAAGATTGGTCCATCTAAAGGGGGGAACGTTTTTTCGGGAGCTCCCTGCTTTAGGTTACAAAAATTGGACTGATACCCATAAGAAAAAGGTTACAGTCAATGTGAAACACCATTTTGACTGATTAAAGGAAAGACTCTGCTGGTCAATGAAAAGCTGAATGTAAAACGGCGAATCATACTATAATTTCGAAATCAGATGATCTGACCTGGGTATTGCTTAAGGCATGAAAACGATGCCTACCGAAAGGGTGCTGTTTGAAGTTGGTATTGTGAAGGTCTAGACTTGTATTTCTGGATTAGTTTTGGTTAACTCAAATTTAAGTTTATATTATCAATATCATAAAAGCAAACATCCATCCGTATACTTGCTCGCGCAGGCAGTATATTATTTTACATAACATTTTAGCGTAACATCATTTTTGTCGTTCTCCTTTTAGGTAACATGATCCTTTCACTCATTTTTCATCTCTAAAAGTGGATTTTCGTCGGAAAATGAAAAATAATATCTGAGAAAAAATTTTATTTAAGCGAAACCTTCTTTTTAAAAAAAAGTTTTGCAGAATACTTTACGAATTTTTTTTTGTCCTCTCCTTGTATGAGAAGAAAAGCGTTCGATGGAGTGGCTATCGCGCTAGTGAATAAAAGGCTTCGCGTGAAGCCATCTCATAACTTGACACTTCAATAAAGAAAAGATTCAATCTATCAATAATGTGTGAAATTTAATATACCTTTGATGGGTTCACAGAGTCTCTTAAACTTCACAAAAACGTCTGTGAGAAAGTTATCGTGAAGCCATAACTTGGAGCCTGTCATAAAACTTTTTTCCTCTTATGAATATGATACAAAACGTTATGATGAATTTTTCCCCTTCACTGACATTAATTGCATTTCCTAGTACAACTTGCGAATACGAATAAAGGTGCTTATGGGGAGAAAAAAAAGCTGAAACTGGCTTTTAAAGAAGTATTCTTTACATCCCAGGAATATAAAAGTTTCCATAAGATTGTCATTTGTATTACATTCTTAAGCAAAATGGGTCTATCAGTTGTTAAACAAAAGCTAAGTTTTGACAGTCGATAAAAGTTGAATAAAGGTTGAAAACGATTCTAAAAACAATATTGTTGGCATACGAAATAATGCCTATAAGAAAAAATAGAACTAAAACGTTTTCATCTTAAACTCATTATACATTGAAAACAAATTTGACGTAATAGCTTAGACAATATTGATGTTTCCATGAATTATGTCTAGAGTTAAGAAAGTGATTTCATTGTAAGCATATAATGAATGATTAATTTCATAGGAAGCCACTCATCTTCAAAGAGTAGTTCGTTCCATTAATTACAAGGAACACACGGAGAAAATTAAACATGATGAGAATCTTGTCGAAGGATCATGCAAATTTCAGCTTATATTTAGAGAAACAAGTTATGCATGTTTTTTGCTATTTTCTCTTTTTAAAAAGTACAATAAAAAGGGGAGAAGTATTCTGCTAATTTTTGATATTTTTTTTCAAGATCACAAAAAGTGACTGCGATATTATTCAGATTAAGGAATGAAAATGCTTTTAAGACATTGTCGGCGACATTATTCGACGTTTCGTCAAGAGATGACTTTATTTGAGGTGTAATTATAGGACTACGTATAGATGATTGGTATTTACGTCGTATTGTGGCAGAAAATGAACGGGATGAACAAACTTAAGTCAAATTTGGAGACGGTGGTCTGAAAAACCCAATGTGAATCGTCTTAAGAGAGACTGGATTTGTAGACGAGCATCGCAACGTATAGGTCGATACATGCGACATCAAGCCGTATCGGTTGCACAATCCACAATTGATGATATAGAATAGAGGGGAATCTTCGTATTTAAACCGCTTCAATATATCAGTTTTTATCAAAGTGAGGAAGGTGACATTCACTAAAATGTACATAAGGCCTGTCCCAAAATGATAGAACCAACGTCTTCAAGTGTTGTAACTTTTTTATACTTTTTAAACAACTTGATAAAAATATATAATGAATTCTGATTCAACTTGATCCATTTTGTAAATGTGAATATTTTTTATTGCTTAAACTTCTTATTATATTCACAAGATTGTATTGAAAGTGACAGTTTGCTTGTGCTAGAACGATAGAGCCATCTAACAAAAAAAAAATTGGAATATTCCTGAAAATATTTATGTAAATGAAAAAAGCTACAGCACAAAGTTAAGCGTTTATTCACTGATTTTTCTGAAGTAATCTAAATTGTTTTCAAAATGTCATGGGACGATAAAAAAATTATCTGAATTTGAAAAAGGACAAATCACAGAACTGTTTAAGCAAAACATTTCTATTCGAGATACCGCAAGGAAAATTAATAAGTCCATCATGTTGCGCTAAATTTTTTAAAAACTAATAAAAATTATGGCCAAACGAAGTCCATAGTAGACTTCATACCCTGACTGTCCGCCAAAAAGAGATTATAAGGCAAATGAGCAATTACAAATGAGCATGAGCAAGTTTAAGGCAAATAGCTTCACAACCTAATAAATGTTTCCAAATCAACCGTTCAGTAACAGGATGTGACTGCAAACGCAAAACAACTCTTCCTCTAAAACAAGCATCATAAAGACAAGAGAGTGGAATGGGCCAAATATCATATCTCATGGAAGATTGAAATCCGGCAGGAAAATATGACTGACGAAAAGAAGTTTAACCTTCATGGGCAGATGGATGGAGTCATTATTGGCACGATTTAAGGAAAGAAGAATTATTGTTTTCTAAACGCCAACAAGGAGGTAGATTTGTGATGGTGTGGAAGAAGAGGAAAGACCCCAGTTGCATTCGTTTCAGGAAGGATAACAAAAAATTCTTGAAGAATATTTTCTGTCAATCTCAGACAAATTAGATGGACCGATTTTAATATTTCAACAAGATAATGCACCTGTCCACAATGCATTATCCATTTGGAAATGGACTTTGGATAATGGAATTCACGTTATGGACTAGCCACCGTGTTCTCCGGACCTCAATCCCATGGAGAACTTGTGAGGTATTCTTTCCAGAAAAGTTTACCAAGATGGACGATAAATAGATTCTGTGAGCGATTTAGGATGGGACAAAATTCAGATGTCCGATATACCAAGATTAAATCTATACCAGATAGATGTATAAAATTTTTGTATAAAATACCCATTGGTTCTATCATTCTGGGAGAAATAAACTTCACTTTCAATACAATCTTGTGAATATTGCAAGAACTTTAGATAATAAAATAATGTTCACATGTGCATACTGGTTCGAGTTGAATCAGATTCATTATAGGTTTTCATCATGTTGTTTAAGAAAGTATTAAGATATAACGACACGTGAAGACGATGGTTCAATCATTTTGGGACAGACCTTCCTTTTTGTTAATTAGAAACTATGTGGAATAGTTTTTCTCTTTGGTTGTATTTAGTCTTCATCCATAGTTTCTTTGGCATCTTATTCTGTACATATAATATAAAGGGAGCATTAGATATTGATGGAGACTATTCGTCGTAGCTTGGCGAGGCATCTCTCAATCCTGAAAATTTATACAGTTCATTTAGAAACACTTTGTATAAGTTAATGAATAAAACCTCCTACAAGTTTTAAAACAAATAGGATATCTTTATAACTAAGACCTTCTGAACTCGACATATAGTAATTTTTTTCATTTTAGAAAAAGAGTAAAATATCGTATAATGGCTCACTAACATGAACTCATAAAAGCCAGATTTTAGATAAACATGAAGTTCGGGCTTCATGAGCACGAATAAAACGTCTTCCGATACGTAAAAGAGTTCGTAAATGAGTCGACGTACAATTGGTCCAAATCGGTGAAGCATAACTCAAGATGGGAAGGACAACTACAACATACAGCTTCGTAAATATTTCAGTGTTACAAGTAAAGCGACAAAGATCATCATGATTATAAAAGAGAATTTACAAGGTTTGTTCGGAAACTTCAAACGCTCACGTGATTCTGAAAGCACTAACACTGTTTAATTCAGTGGATTTACTGGGAACCGTTACCTACTAACAGATAGTTCACAGTTCTATTTTTGAACATGAGATATAGTTTCGGATAAAGAGTATTTATAAATGTAATTTAAGAAATTTGCTTTACAGGTATTACCGATGCTTATTACCGGTATTACCGAAATACATTTTTTATTAGAAAACCAGTAATACCATCCCTAATCTACTTTAAAAGTAATCAGATAGGCAGATAGTAGTAGAATGAAATGGACTAATTACACTGCTCTCAGCTAATTTTAAAAAAAATTTTTAAAAGAAGCCTATATCCTTTCTAGATGTTTTCAAGCTACTGCAGGCTTGTTCTACAGAGAAAGTTTATTGAGTAAGACCATATAAGCGTACACAAATTCCTTTGAATTTACGCATCAATTTAATTTTCAGAACTAAACAACAACCCTTTATGGACAGGAAAAAAATACTAGAAAAAATAACAAAAACATTAAAATTATACCTAAATTTTAACAAACAAAATAACTTACAAAAGTCAGTTTTCACAACTATAATTTTAAAAAAATCATCCAAACAATGAAACTGACACTTTACCTCTCAACATCCCTTTTGTAAAAATTATGAAAATAAGGTATATGAAACATTAATAATGTAGCCTATAACACTGCTTGCCAAAATTGTGAATTCAGTTACACTGGTCAAACAAAACGCCAAATAAATATCAGAATTAAAGAACATGAACGCGCTTTCAGAAATAAAGACACAATAAATTAATATCCCATTGAATCACTAAAAACATTTTCCCAATTGGTCAAATATAAAAATCATAAATAAAGAATAAAATAATAAAAAAGAATTATAAAAGAACTATAAGTATTAATATTTAGCCCAACCTTCATATGAACTAAATAGTAATTGGCACATTTTAATTTTAAAAAATCCCAGCTAATTTCAATTTAAATCAACAATTAACTTCATTGTTTCTTCCCCAATAATCTCAACAATCAAAATTAATCTTCACCTTTCACTTCACTGTTTAATTTTTAAATCTCTTTCTTTAAATTAATCAAATATACTACTGTATATCACGGTCTATAGATATTCATGGTCATCGAGCTTCGGCCATTTTCCATTGTTTCGAGAAGCTAAGGAAAACAGAACGCGCCAGGTGCCGCATAGATCGCACCAGGGCCGACCGTGACCTGCGATAGAGGTTTTTCATTGAAACTGAAAAGGAAAGGAAAGTTTTTGTCTGTCGATAGGGCGGCGCTGCAGGCGTTTTTGGGCCGATTGTACATGCAGCGCCGATTTTCAATAGAGTTCCCGCCCTATTGGGAGCTAGAAACTTTAGCTTCATTTTAACAATGGAGCTCGATGACCATGAATATCTATAGACTTTCGTTGGAGGAAGTATTATTCGCTTCGTCTGTATGACCATAGTCTTTTAATCCCCTGGTCTGTGCACAGGCATTGAATTCCATTGTTTTAGTCCAACAATTGGATTGCTGTATTTACTGAAAAGTCGTTTTTGCCCCCTCTCTTGAATGAATTTGGCTACAGCTCAAACATAATATGCATTTTAACGATCGCACAACGTAACAAAACTGTCATCTACTATTACGTGTTCAGCAACAAAACATAACATTACCTGACAGTTTTGTTACGTTGTGCGATCGTTAAAATGCATTGTTATGTTTGAGCTGTAGCTAAATTCATTCAAGAGAGGGGGCAAAAATGACTTTTCAGTAAATACAGCAATCTAATTGCTTGTCTAAAACAATGCTGTGCACAGACCAGGGGATTAAAAGACTATGGTATGACCAACACTTCCTAGAAAGAAAGCCAAACAACTGAAAAGAACATTTCCTCAAGAACACTCAAGAATCTTCATTTCCTTCTATCTTCAAGATTTCTTCAAGTTCGACAGTTCTTCAACTCCTTCAGCATCTCCGAATTCCCTCTACAAGATATTTCTTATGCAAACAAGTCTTTTCTTTCAATAACTCAATCATATCAATATTGGTGGATTATGTATTTTATTTTATTGTATTTTAATTTAAATTATTTTAAATCTGTGAGGATGTTGTTCTCTGTACTGTTTCTAATAACAAAATTAAAAG
>JAHWFO010001556.1:3870437-4006939 GCA_023313115.1 Rhysida immarginata | reverse complement strand
CATATTAATGAGAAATATCTCATGACCAACAATGCAAGGCAAAGTTGGTACAACAATAGGTATCAACAATGGTATCAGCACGCAATTCACAAACACACTGCATGAACCAACAATATATATCTCATGACTAACAATGAAAGGAAAAGTTTGTGCAAGTGTAATTATCCCGGGCAACGCCGGGTACCTCTTCTAGTCTATCTATATATATAAAGAAGGATGTTTGTGGGTCTGTCTGTGGGTCTGTCTGTGGGTCTGTCTGTGGGTCTGTTTTTTATACAAATCTACAGTTTTATTCCGATCTTGATAAAATTTCGCATACATGACCTTTAAAGCATGAGGAAGGTCACTGTCTACCTCAGATTTCGGAAAAATAATAAATATCGATAAAAAATCGATATTCATGGTTATGGCAAGGCATATTAATGAGAAATATCGCATGACCAACAATGCAAGACAAAGTTTTTGCAACAATGGTATCAACACGCAATTCACAAACACTCTGCACGGACCAACAATATATATCTCATGATCAACAATGCAAATAAAAGTTTGTGCAACAATAGGTATCAACAATGGTTTCAACACGCAATTCACCAATAACAATGAGCTCAAAATGATGATGCAATATGGATAAGTTTCAATTTGTAACAATGCATAGAATTCCTGTTATTCAGGCTTTTCTTAGAAAAGAGAGTTCTTTGTACTTAACAATTTCTTGAAAATCTTTAAAAATGATCAGTAAATGGAGATAATGGAGAGTTAGCAGACTATTGAGAAAGAGTGGAAAGACGACAGAGGAAGCATTCCTTTAGCTCCGTGATGTATTGAGCAAATGGGAAGCAAGTAAATAGAAGAATCCGCGACCGCTAGACTGCACAAAGTGATGAATGGCCAAATTTTGCTTCAACACATCGAGAGAAGAGTGGAAATTGCAACAACACTAAGTATACATCTAAGGTAAGAATTAATGCTTAGAATTAATTATATAAATATCCTTCTTTATATATATAGATAGATAGCAGTGGCATCCTTGGAGAGGTCCAGCCATTGTGAGCCTTTAAAAAGATTTATTTCGAATTTTCATTAGGAATTTTTACTGTATTAATTCTAAGCATTTTCATGTGTTTATTTTTAAGATATTGCAAAATTTAATTTAATTTTTTGAAATTGTTCTGTTTACATCTATGTGTAATTATCCCGGGCAACGCCGGGTACCTTTGCTAGTCTTCTATATATATAAAGAAGGATGTTTGTTTGTGGGTTTGTTTTTTATACAAATCTACAGTTTTATTCCGATCTTGATGAAATTTTGCATACTTGACCATCAAAGCATGAGGAAGGTCACTGTCTACCTCAGATTTCGGAAAAATAATAAATATCGATAAAAAATCGATAATCATGGTTATGGCAAGGCATATTAATGAGACATATCTCATGACCAATAATGCAAGGCAAAGTTTGTGCAACAATAGGTATCAACAATGGTATCAGCACGCAATTCATAAACACACTGCATGGACCAACAATATAAATCTCATGACCAACAATGCAAGGAAAAGTTTGTGCAACAATAGGCCCATCGTGTTCGCATCAACAATGGTATCAACGCGCAATTCACCATTAACAATGAGCACAAAATGATGTGCAATGTTAAAGCAATCTTTCCAAGAATTATAACAATGAACATATAATGATGATGCAATATGGATAAGTTTCAATTTGTAACAATGCATAGAATTCCTGGTATTCAGGCTTTTCTTAGAAAAGAGAGTTCTTAGTACTTAACAATTTCTTGAAAATCTTTAAAAATGATCAGTAACTGGAGATAATGGAGAGTTAGCAGACTATTGAGAAAGAGTGGAAAGACAACAGAGGAAGCACTCCTTTAGCTCCGTGCTGTATTGAGCAAATGGGAAGCAAGTAAATAGAAGAATCGGCGACCACTAGACTACACAAAGTGATGAATGGCCAAGTTTTTCTTCAAGACATCGAGAGAAGAAAGGGAATTGCAACAACATCAAGTGTACATCTGAAGTAAGATTACATGAGTAAGAAATTATTTAGACTAGCAGTGGCATCCTTGGAGAGGTCCAGCCATTGTGAGCCTTTAAAAATTTTTTTTCGAATTTTCATTAAGAATTTTACTGTATTAATTCTAAGCGTTTTCATGTGTTTATTTTTAACATATTGCAATATTTAATTTAATTTTTTGAGATTGTTCTGTTTACCTACAAGTGTAATTATCCCGGACAACACCGGGTACCTTTGCTAGTGAAAAAATAAATTACGGCAGATAGATACATACGGGTTTTTGTATTATGATCCCCATCTCTAAAGGTTTTTAAACTGCTGTATAGTATGAGCGAAAGCGATGTAGGTGGCGCTAACATCGGTCATACTGAAAATGGCGTCTATGAAAGAAAGAGCTCAATGTGTTTTATGGTTTCATGAGGCTAAATCAACGATTAGTGTGCAGAGAAGATTTAGAAATGAATATAAACGCGAGTACCAACCATGGGTAATTTATCAACAAGACGGTGGCCCGTCAAATTGGGTATTATCAGTTCGTGAATTCCTCGATTCAACGTTTCCCAACCGATGGTTTGAAAGAGATGGACCCTCACGTTCTCCAGATATAACACCCTTAGACTGTTTCCTGTGGAGATATGTTAAGGATAAAGTGTTTGCTTTACCGGTCTCCCGTGTGAACACATTAAAGGCAAGAATAACAGATGAGATACTGACGGTAACAGAAGACATGCTGGCGAATACGTGGCGAGAAACTGAATATCGTCTAGAAGTTCTCAGAGCTACGAAAGGTGCATACGTTGAAATGTACTAATAATGTGAAGAAAAATTTTTTGGGATTAAGATCATAATTCAAAAACCGTATGTATCTATCTGACAGTTTTTTTTTATTAATTTTTTTATTAATTTTCTTTATCAGGGAAAGACTTTGTGCTCACCCTGTATATTTTGCTGACAAATCTCTTCAAGGATTCTCAATTTCAAAAGGATGAACAGAGTTTTGAATTAATTTTCATTCTTTCATAATTTGATTTTACTAATTTCATGCCAGGAAAATTTGCATTTTTCCCCTTCAGCCAAATTAAAACGTTTTCCCCCTTTCTTTCTCTCAATTTTTTCTATTGAGACAGTTATTGAAGCAAAGGGAACTAGTAAACCTTTCTAAAAAATGAGCGCGTTCATATTTATAGCATTTATCTCTGACCAAAACGCGGAATAAAGCGATGTTAAAAGCACAGAATTTGCATTTTTATGTCCCAGTAATGACTTGGCAAATCAGATGAACAATTTAAATAATCGCTACGGCAAACATTACAAAAATGGAAATAATTATCGATAGGGGAGTGAGTGATGCTTTACAATTTCCAGGTAATTACGTTGGAGACGTAGACGTCAGTTGCTTCCATCTCATAGACAGTGATGAATGCTCAATTGACTGATATTTGCGCGCATGCCCAATCATCTGTTAATTTAACATTGTAGCTCGTGGTAAATTACAATCACCGCTGTGACACATTAGATCATTATTAATTTAATTGACAGATTAACGTAATTTTACAACGTGTTGCCGATCCAAAAGTGATCAAACAGCTTCCGAAGGCCATTGGTTATAGGGCGATAGACGGCACTTGGAACAAGGTCCTGCGCTCGCGATTATTTGGTCGAACTGACGTTACATGCAATAAATTTCAGAATGGAAGGAACCGTCTTTACTCAACCATAGGGCCACCGGGACAATTTGGAGAGTGGGAGACCGAATGTCGAGTTCAATCACCGAAGCGAAATGACATGGTGTGCAACACAAATATCGGACGAGTCAGCGAGGAACAAATTAAAAGGTAGGGCACCGTTATCAATCTATATAAAATAATGAAATCGTATTATTACTTCTTTCGCATCCCAATGTTTATTGGTATATTTGAGAGCCTTTGTTTTTGATTAAATAGAACAGTTCCGATATTGATAGGCGACTTAAGAAAAATAATTCGTCCGAGACCGTAAGAATATATGAAGAAACATGATGACAAGAATACTGTATCAGAAAATATTCTAATCTGATATGTTCAGCAGTGCTTTTCTATATAAAAATTTTGGAATACTTTATTAGAAAATATTACCACGAGATATAAGACAGAACATTACATGCTATCTATATGGGTTTTCTGAAAGCAATTAACTTTAGATTCAACTATGATGAAAGGAAACAATACGAAATTCCCAGCAAGATTGCCATGAATTAAAGGAGGCAATCAAAGGAGCAAAGGCACAGGAAAGAGAATGCCTCATAGTCTTTTCTTATTGTCCCTTTCATCTTTAATAAACGACAGAGGACGACCACGAGCAGTAAATCATGTCCCTTATAAATCAAATATGAGTTTTCTGTAATACAGCAGAGATCTACTTGAATATTTGAAAATAAATGAAATAGTTCTGGACGGTCGTTTTCCCAGGAGGATTAGGTATGCATATTAAAGCCGAAACTATTAACAGTTTTCTGTTCAACAAAATTAATGGAAATTTTGTTGAATGATTTTTAATATGAGAGGAATCTACGTTATATATATATATTGATTTTTAGCCTAATTATGATAAGAATTCCGCATATCGCTTGAGAGCAAATCACGCAATACAGGACTACGAAATTAAACTTTATGATAGCGGGTAGATAAAACATGTCCAGTACGTGGAAAACTCCGGACTTGCGGTAAATGTTTCAATATAGATAAAGAGCGAGCAAATCAAAGCGTATTTCAAACTTTTAATAATGTCGGAAATTAATTTCCGAGGAAAAGCAACTTACTAATTAAAATGTAAGGCATAAAGTTCTGTCGGATTTACGATCGCTTAAGAGCAAATTAAAAGCGGCGTTCAAAAATTTTGCACACTGTAAGATTAAATTGAAAAAATAAATTTAATTTTATAAAATTACTTTACAAAGCCTTCAAAGTAAAGTGATGAGAATCAAAAGAGATTTTTGGAAATGGAATATGCATGATGAAATCAGGTAAAAAGGTGGAATGGGAGAAAAGAAAGTCATCAGATTCCTCTTCATAATTAATTTCAAGCAGATACCAATTGACAAAGCTGAATGAGTCGTCATATTTTTCCTGAGAAGACCAGACAAAAAGCCCCAGAGCTACTAAGGAATACGCCGCAACAATCAGCATCCAAAAAAACTTCTTTACATTATACACTGAGTGAGCATATTATGATGACTACCCTGTCAGTATCTCGTTGGGCCACCTTTTGCCTTTAATACTGCGGTGGTTCTTCGTGGCATTAATTCCACGAGATGTTGGAAGGTGGAGGGAGGAATCTAACACCATGCCTGATGGATAGCACTGTCTTGTTGTGCTAGATTGGATGGTGGTGGATCCAGCCGTCTGATGGTTCGTTCGACTTCGTCCCACAAATGCTCAATTGGACTGAGATCTGGGAATTGTGGGGGCCACCGAAGTAAGGTAAAGTCCCCCTCATGTTCCTGGAACCACTCCTGCACAATACGAGCTCTGTGGCATGGCGCATTGTCTTGCTGGAAGTAGCCATCTCCATTGGGGTACGCCATCAATATGACAGGGTGGACTTGATCGGTGACGATACGGAGATATGCTGTGCCATCCAGACGTTGTTCAACACGTATTAACGGACCCAACGCATGCCAGGAAAACATTCCCCAGACCATAACACAGCCCGCACCGGCCTGAAGGGTTGTACTCATGCATGCGGGGTCCATGCTTTCGTGCTGTTTCCGCCAGATTCTTACGCGGCCGTCTGCATGATGTAACTGGAATCGTGACTCGTCAGACCACATGATTTATTTCCACTGCTCGATAGTCCAGTCCTTGTACTCCTGAGCGAATAGCAGTCGTTTCCGCTTGTTGGCTGCAGACAGCAAAAGTGTGCGGACAGGTCTTCGGCTTCCGTATCCCATGCGATGCAGTGTGCGGCGGACAGTGCATTCAGAGACCGTTTTGGAGGACCCCTGATTAAGGTCAGCAGTGATCTGATGCACACTTGCCCTTCTGTTATCCTTTACCAGTCGTGGCAGTTCCCGTTCTGTCCGATCATCAACCATCCGCGGGCGGCCACAACGCGAACGTTCAGACCCCGTCTTCCGGCTAACCGTCCAGTCTTTAAATACTTTAACGACGGCTGCTCTTGAGCACCTACAATCATCCCGCGTTCGAAGGCTGTTAAATTGCGTCGTTTACCCATAGTTGAAGAATGGAACACGTCTACTACTGTCGACGACACTCAGCTTCCCTTTTTATATTGGTCCGGCCCGCTAGCAACATTGTGGCGACGTCCGTGCGCGCATTTGCATAAACATGTCAGGTGGTCATAATATGCTCACTCAGTGTATATGGTCAAGTTTTCACATTTTCGCTTATAGTGCACGCAAATTTTACTCCGTGTTAATGTACCAATTGACTGAAGATGCTGTTCATTCCAAGATAACTGACGATTTTACCTATTTTTCGACATATGTACCAAGTTTCTCGACACATTTTTTCCATCGGGTACAAGATTCAACACACACAGTTTTTAAAAACTCCGTTTTCTGGTTGCATAGCCACTTGCGCATGGCTAAATTTACCTCTTCATCCGAACCAAAGCGTTAGCCTCCTAGGAATTTCTTCGTTGGTTCGAAGGGGTGATAGTCAATAGTGGAGGTCTGGACTGTAGGGTGGATGTTTGAGCACCTCCCTGCTTTGTCGCTAAGTTTTCTTGACCCTACTTCGTCGCTAAATTTAAGATGTTGGTACGTTCCAGACAATCAGCACCATACACTTCTAACATATGAAAAAACTCGCATTTTTTCGTTTGGCTTACAAAAAAAACGGAATACACCTTAGTAGTTATCGGTCCTTCCGCTAGGGTGACGCCTGTCAAATCATTGCTGTCTGTAGTGAAAGATTCAACCAATCAATTTGTCAACTTTGAACATCCGGACCCTAATAATATTCCATAAAAAAAATTGTTGCGCGTTATTTTTTGATCCTCTCTCGTACACTTCCTTTTATGTACGATATGAGGATTTCCTTGACTAAGTATTCAATACGTTAAATATTCCAATTTTTAAGAGCTCTCTTCAAATACCTTTTCTAATACCCGAATGTAAATTTAGATCAGCTAAGATGATTTCCAATCACTGAAAGGAAGCAAATAACTAAAAAGAATTTACGCAAAGTGGTAAGTTTGGTAAACTTTGCTTTTGGCATGAAATCTTGAAATCAACAGTAGCATTAAAACTGTCGTATTAAATCAAAAAACTATTACAATATTGACCAAAAAGCTAATAATCATAAATCGTTCTTCGTGTCCAGGAGAGATTATACAGAAGAGACTCTTCACTGACATTAATCCTGTTATCTACTATTGAGTGCAATCGAGCGTAAGTTTTTAAACTTACTTTCACCTTCTTCAATGAAAAATTAATCTTGAGTTCATTGAATCTCCATTAATAAAAGACTTGTAATCGTATTATGTCTTTTAAGACCCTAAAGCTTAATTGAAAAGAAAATAAATTATGAAAAGGACTAATCTTGGCCTTAAGTGCGTTTAAAATATGAAACCGTTTAGTGGAAGATTTCAGCCTAAAATCTGCTTCATCATCGGATCATCGCATTGTACGACAGGAGGGAGGAAAAGGAAAATAAGAATAATATCTCTACCTCATTAATCACAGAATTAGTGCGAGTATTGTCTGCATAAAATTATTCATGACTATAATTAATAAATGCAGAGCTGAGCGAATTTAGAAAGTTTAAATTTCGTAATCTGTTTCTACGCACCTCCCTCCTATTCTCCTATATTTATAGAATTTGAGATATTAACAGGAAAAGAAGCGCTTATGAAAATTAATCGCGAATAGTAAGTATCTCAGGTTTTTATATGAAAAATTATAATTTTTTTCCATTCAATTTATGATTTATTTTTAGATTTTATTTTCACAGTTTCTTACTTAAAATCCTAAGATTTTTATTTATTCCTTACTATCTTATTTACAAAATAATTCTTTTGCATGTCAAACATGTTAACCCTTTATTACTTACAAGGGTTGAACTGAAATTTAAATATGTTGTTACCTACCCCTACTATTATATGGCATAGTAACTCATGCTAATGGGTATTAATTTACGAGGTATAACCATTTAAAATTAGTTATGTAAACTATTGATGTATATTTACAAATTCAGAGAATGAAACATTTAAGTAGTCAGAGTGGTCATGTGGGTAAGTTAATAGATTCCAATGGTAAAGGTCCCTGGTTCAAATTTTGTCCCTTCCCCATTTCATTTAATTTTTTTAAACATGTTTTTGAACAAATTATATATGAAACTAATTTTATTTATTAAAAACATATTTTTATAATTTTTTGCATTTTATATTTCATTTGAGGAAGGTAACAAATTATTTATTTTCAATAAGTTATTATTATTATTATTATATTATTAAACAGGACGGATAAGAAAATGATAAAAAAATTTCCAAAATCCGATGAACGGATCACCAACAATCACAATTTCAGAGACAGTGTAGCTTGCGATTCTGGAATTGTTCTGTCTTGTGTATGCTAACACATGCTTTTTATTTGTTTTTCTTCATGAAAGTGAGTGTTATTACGGTAATTTTTAGTAATTTCTTAATTTGCATGTTGAACATTCAAATGTCTTGTGAAGCGCATTCAGTGTCGTTCATCGGATTTTGGAAAATTTTTGTTTTGTTTTGTTCGGAATTCCTTGCTGAACCATTTTCAATTGAAATTTATCGTGTATCTGTTAAGGTTTTTAAGATAGGTTTTTAATAATAACTATCCTCAATTTTAAAGATGGAGCTACCTTTCAAATATCCATCTACCCGTTTTACATTGATATATAAGGTATATTAGAATTCATATTAGAAATTTGTAGGGCCTGCAGGTGATTCAGATTAGACAACTGTCTGCATAGGAACCCCTGTCACCATTACCATTTGAAATGCACCATTTTCCTGCTATTAGAGTAGAATCGTCCAAAATTCAATTTTTGTTGTATCACTGTCAATGTTGTTTTTTCCACTTTCTACCACATCTTAAATTAACAATGGTTGGGTACGCTAATTAAGAATTCACAGAAATGATAGTTAAATGTATAGTGAAACGTGATTAATAGATGAGCTCCTCGTTGGCTTTATGGAAAACATTTCCCACGTCTTCCCATGTCTTATATCAGGTTCAATCTACGTGGCTTTACTCAGGAAAGGTTGCCCAAATTACTTAAAGATATTCCACTGGACATTTGACAGCAACTGTGGTTTGAACATGATGGTACGTCACTATCAGAGCCTACCTGAACCAAACGTTTGGTGGAGATGGATTGGCCTCCACGTTTCCTAGACTTGACACCATTTGATTTGTTCCTGTGGGGCTTCATGAATGTCACAGCCTAGCAAGCGAGGCAAGAGAGGGAGATCGTCTAAGCAGACGACGTTCTCCTCTGAGGTAGGCACACAGACGGAGGTGCCATCTCTAGCCGCGATTCAAAGACAATTCGTTGCTAGCGAATTTGGTTGGCGTAAAAAGCCGAAGTCGCGAGATGGAAGCGCTGCGAGAGGGCGTTGCGCTGGTGGAACGAGAGCGAGCGAGAAGAAGGGGATTAGACCCGGGAGTTTCAAAACGTACGGACGTGAGAAGAAGTCCAAGCGAATGTGTTTCGGAACTGCTGCGTCTCCAGCTAATAATTCAGCTGAAGACACAGGTGAGGCAGAGTTCCCGAATAAATATAGAGGACAATTCGTGTCCGCAGGTTACAGTAGTAACAAACTGCAAACAGAAGGGACTGCGTCCGCTCGCCAAGACCGCGATAATTCCTTTTCTCATTATTTCGCCACAGGAGGAAGAGACTCACGGAGGACGAGAGCCCCGAACCTAACTGACGGCGGGATAAGGCAAGAGAGACGTTGCCAACACGAAAGGGAAGAGTAAGCGACGGGCTTCATCTCCTCACTTCAAAACAGCTGGAAGTGCTCTTCCGAGTGACGGCAAGCATCAGCTACGTTCCTGGTCAGATCGAGGTGCGTCTTTTGGTGTCCCTGCAACTACGTTACTGCGTAACGGTTCAAGGGGTAACGTCCTTCTCCGACATTTTGCCCGAAGAGATAGCGAGCTGCTACGAGGAGCAGAGCCAGCCACGTCAGGAAACCATTATTGCCCCGTGGGGTTTATCTACATATTTCCGAGGTCTCGGCTGCGTGTACCCGGCTCCATACGAGGTAAATCTAATTCCTTTTCCTCTCGCAATAAAAGCTCGCGCAAGTTCCACCAACGCCTAGCAGACTGGCGAAATATTAACATAGTTCTTTATGCTAATTTATAGGTCTGCTCGAAGACAAACTCATCAGCGTCGATGCAATCCATGTGAAGGCAGCGAGGCAGCCTTGTTTGATGTTATATGGATTTAGTTGGAGTTCCCGTCAAGATTGCGGTCTCAATATTATTATTATTATTTTTATGGAACTGTAGATTGTTATAGATTAACATTCAATAGTAATCTATTCTTTGTTTACTCTTTAAATTTATTTAACGATACTGGTGTATCGTGCTGCCCCTTTAAGAGGGTGGCATTTTCCTTTAATAAAATAAATTATCTTTATCGAATTCAATCTATCCTGTCCAGATTTTTATGCTCACGTGCATTCCACTACATTAATCTAAATCTATACGTGACAATGAAGAGTCTTGTCTACGAAAATCCAATGGATTCCGAAAAAGATCTGGTGGCGCAAATTCTGGTGGCAGCAGAATTCATTCAGAATATGGACGGCATTTTTGAAAGACTTTATGAGAAAACTGCTTCCAGATGTCATGCCTGCGGTGATGTCGGAGGACGCCGTGTTGAACAACTCTTGTAATCAACGCTTTTTCAAAATCCCAGTACAGCTTATTTTGTGCAATGGTGTGAACGATTCCACTCTAACAGCAAGGAAATAGGGCTGGTATACAAAATGTGGTCAAATCTGAACCACCTACAAGCCCTACAACTTTGCTACATGAATTCTGTTACACCTTGTATATCTTTTGGGTCTACTGATCTTATCTGTGTCGTTCATTGGAGGATGAAGCCACTTTCGTTAATTTATTTTCTTATTGCATGCATTTCTTATCGATTACATGGTTTGGACTCTAAACTGGTCTCATTCTAACATTGGTCGCGGAACCAAAATGTTTAACTTTAACCATCATTTTGGCCATGTTCGAGATTAAATAGAACAGGTTTTATGATTTACTTATTATGATTTTTACTTACTTTTTGATGCTGTATCCGAGACTGAATAACGCTCGATTTCGCGATTACAGTAAAGATGTTTTTTAATCAACATCGTCATGGTAATGCAATATCACGTATTCTCAACTGATCTTGTAATAAAATTTAGATCATACATCGTTCAATTACATTGTCTTTTCATTCTATCATTTCGGAGGGACTGTTTTGCTAGTTTTTACATTCCTTAAATAAAATTTATCCATATTCTGATTTTTGGACGATGGTGCATATTACAGAAACACAATCAAGAATTCTCTCGGGACAGTTTTTGTGCGAATGCCCAAGGGCGTTAATAAATAGTGTGTAAAATATTAAAAGTCAAAATTGATACATTTTATTAAGTTCCTTCTAAACTTTGCAACATTTATATTTTGAAAACTATTATCAGTCTTTTGAAATTTAAAAAAATATACACAAAAATAAAAGTTTCTGCAAAATTTGTTAAAGCAGGGTACTCTAATCTGAATAGCCCTAAGAGATTTTAAAGTTTAGGTTCTAGGTCACATCTCTGTGGGCGGACGAATTTCCCTCAAGACTACATTTCTCTGGACAGTCGCCAACCCCAGACAACATTCTCTCAATATTGATGCTCAGGATAGGAAAGGATAACGTTCTCTCTGGTTGAAATGTTTTTAAATGTTATCTTAAAATTTTGATTTAAGTTTACTTCCCATGTGAATATGAAGATTTAAATAGTACGCAGTTTGCTAAAGTAAATAAAGAAATATCCTATTGCCTATTTAGCATGAAATATAAAAATATTATGAGCCATAAAATATAAGTTATTTATCACTTTAATTATTTTTTTGGTTTCATTGATATCCTTAGCTGTTAAGCATATTCAAATCTGGTTTTCGGATTATGTCGGAAGGCAATTATCGTAGAAACGTTTTCAGGAGGTAATTCTTAATTCATAGGAAAATGGAGAAGAGTAAACGCGAGATAAATTTTTAAAAGTTGAATGTCTCAACCCTAGTATCGCTCGCTTTGATCAGACAAGTTTTCAACGGATACTGTCCCTTTAATAGACTGGTGCCCTCTTTAACCTGATAATTTTATTTCCTTGTTTTCGGATTATTGTCTCTGTCACACATCGATCATCGAAGTTTGAACTTGCGTATGTTGCCGCCATTCACATCCTCGACTTCTATGATACTATTTTTTTTTTTTAATTTAATCATACACCTAAATTTTTCTTTAATTATTTATTATTTATTTATTATCTTTGATTATAATTGTTATTCAGTACCTTTATGGAACTATTTTAAACAGAAATGTCCTTTTGATTTATTCCAAATAACTATATTTTGACTCGTAATTATGTCTTATATGCACTTTGATATTATTTGAAATTATTGCTATGATTTTCCTTATTGTAATTATTTTAATATATTTGTATTGTTTTAGTAGTACGCCTTCCTTTTGACGATGAATAGCCATTTATCATTTTGTCGAAGACCGCTCACGGCGCCGATAAAAGCCAGACAAAAGCCTTGCCGTTGATGGCGCCCATTTACAAGGACACCTTTTGAGTTATTCAGGTACAAGACGAAACAAGGAGGAAACCTGCCTGGAAAGGAGGATTTCCATTTAAGCCTTTTATCTCCATCTGCCATTGAGTGGCTACCTCTCAGAAGATTTGCCAGCGGATTTCCGATCAGGTGTAATCAACGAAAAGCCTCCCGATTCGGCTGAAGAAATACAAGCACTCCGAATGGGTTCAATCAGAGGAACCTCTCTTTTGAAACATAAAAGAGTCTAGACGGGTATGTTTAATAACGTTAGCAGTGGGAATAGAGTTTAATTTTTCCTTTATCTCTTCTGCATACAGTATCTCTTTCAGGAATAAGAGAACTTAAAATCAATATGTTAACGGAGAAAATTCGTTCCCCTTTGATAGACATGTTTGAACAATAACCTGATTATTCTTAGCAGGTTATCAATCACAATGACAACGAATGTGCTACAGAAACTGGAAGTGGTTTGCGTTTAATTCAATTTAGGGTGCAAGAAATTGCCTAACTTTCTATAAGACTGCAGAAAAAAAATCAGTGATAAATATCAATGAAATTTAATACTGTCTCTCTTACCATTACCATTTTATTAGCGGGCCCCTCACGATTCTTAACACATGATTCATGAAATTTGCATACCTTTTAATGAATAGCCTATTCCATTTGTATACAACTCCTTACGTGAAGGTATTTAACGCATAATGCCCATTACATTATAATATTAACCCAAATAACGCTTACAACTGCAATAAAGTAGTGAGTTTTATTGCTTTATTAGTTGACTTCATAAGCTATTGTTTGAAGAAAGGTTTGGTTTGGTTTGTTTGGTATTAACGTCCTTTTCAATTGCCATGGTCATTTCAGGACGGCGTTATAGGGGCCGCAAATTTTGCCTCGCAAGGGTTCTTTAACGTGCAGCCGGCAAACGACTACACGTGACCAACGGCTTTATTTCCCTTCCGAAGGAAGTGCGTGACCTCAGGATTTTCCCCCTGAAAAAATCCTCGTCGTACTCGGCCGGCGTCGAACCCGCGTCCTTGGGCATCAGTTTGAAGAAATAAGTGCTCCTGACTTGCGAACCAGGTGCCTGCTCTTCCGTTGGTTTGGAAACAGCAGTGCTGTCTTCATATCCACAGTAGCTCAGGAACAAGAGCAATAAGATGGATACTCGTAGTTCATGTACGATCCCTGAACATTTTTAAATAAAAAAACCTCATCGATGTATTCTCACTTGAATTATAGGTTGATATTGATCATAGCCAGTATGTATTCCAGGCTCACCATAAAAAGAATTTTAAAACTTATTATTGCCACCATAGCTATATTATTCTGTGTAATAGCTCTCACATTTTGTACACATATCGTTTTGCTTCAACGATACGTATTCAGAGAGACCTAAAATCTTGTTTGTTATCATCTGCAGCAGTTGTGATTCGTATCAGTTCTGCTTAAGAAAGTGACGCATACGCCTTGTTTTACAACGTGATTCATGTAATCGATCAGGTAATACCACACGGCGTGATTGACAGCTTCATCTACGATTGACAGCTTCCGAATTTTTGGTGACGAATCAAAATTATGACCATTTAATAAAATATAATTAATTCTTAGATTGGACACAGAGGGGTAACACCCTGAAAACAGCTGAGAAAGGATATATCCGATACGTCAGCTATTTTACGGATCTTTATGTCCAGTTTTGATTTATTCCAGGGTTTTTTGGTCAAATCCCCCTTCTCTTCTACATCCGTCATTTAGTTAATTCTTAGTAAGGGTTACTGTTTTAAATATTTCCAATTGAATGGAAATTTTCTTTTCGTATGACTTCGGGCACCCTAATGGAGTCTTTATTCTGTCTTGCGGAAATTTTCTTAAGAAAACTCGAGCATAGGTTAAAGATCTCCAATGAATATTTCTCTGAAGTAAGGTTTCATTCTGTCGATGATGATAATGGCCTTATGTTTGAAGAATTACTCCACTTTTCATTTATTAATTTCTTATGTGTGTTCATCAGCTTTCTTATGTAAGAAGGAATTCCCGATCTGTGAGCCGGGTGTCCACCCTATTATTGGGCTTCCATTTTGACTACTTTGAAGTCTTTAAGACACTTGGGAACAGGCTGACTGTACCGTATCTGCGATAGCCCAATTGGTAGAGGCGGTCGAGCGTGATACTCGTGGTTCCTGGTTCGGAACCAAGTCGTAGAATTTGTCCTTCCATTTTTTCAAAAAATATCATGACTAACTGTTATGATTTGAACCTCTTTTTCTATGACTTAAAGAGACAATATCCAACTTATAAGTTCACCCACAAACTGGAAATAGACGGCACTCTCCTGTTTTTAAATCTCAAGATCAGAAAGAATGATTCCCTTTCTTACGACATATAGAAAAGCGGCGACCAGGGACCTATATTCACACAGAAGAAATGGCTATACCAAAGACTTAATTGTAGAATTAACTAAGGAAAGAATATTTAGATATTTAGAGATAATATTCCAAAGTCATCCCTATTAAGGAGGATGATTTTATCACTTTCACACTCAACTAACCCATGACTTAAGAAGAATAGTGATAAGAAGAATATTTAAAAGCAAAGGCTTCAATTTAAGTTATAGATACCCTAATTATCTAAAACTATTCCTTGGCAACTCCAAGGATATAATGATCCTCATTACTCCGTCAGGTGTATACGATTTGCTATGTGGGACGTGCCAATCTGTCCTCCGAGATCAGTCGAAATGACTCCTAGAAGTGAGATTCAAGAAACATCTCGGCCATATACAATATTGTCATCCTGAAAAATCGGCAACGGCCCGACACATCCTGAAAACGGGCCATCAAATTTATAAAGAAGAATCAAAGGTTACTACATAAATCTCTTGGGGAGTCGATATATAAAGAGTGTACATTAAATTCGCATACATTTCAGACATTAATATCACGAAAACTACAAAAAATGGAAACAAACTTTTTTTGTTCGAATCAGAACTCAAAAGTTTGTTTTCGTATAGCTGAACCCGCTAGATCATTGCAGCATCATCGTAGATAAACAAACGCGGAGACGTTTTTCAGCAAAATATTAAGGAGCTCCTGCGGCCAGAAACAGCAACTTTGAACGGGAATAATATTTATTTAGTTAATTAATCTAAAGAAAGATACACGTCGTCTACCCAGGGCCTGTATGGCGGGGGCTGACGAGGTAGATCCCTGGGTGGGGGGGCAAAGAAACAATATTTGATGATTAAAAGTTAAATTTTAAGGAAGGAAAGGGTGAGGAAAGGAGGGGGAAGTTAGTTTGGTGGGAATGTTAAAAAATATTTCTTTAGACGGTATTTGAAAGTGGCAGTGTTTGGTGATGAACGGAGAGCTAGGGGTAATGTGGACCAGAGTCTTTTCCCGGCGATGGAGACACTTTTGAGTTGGAAGTGTCGTCTTATGTGAGGGATTGGCAGGTAATCAGAGTATCAGGTGTTATAAGGGGCTCTAGTAGTGGTAAATAACTTCGAGCGAGGGTAGTAACTATGGAATTATTGAGGGCTTTGTATATAAAAGTTGCTAGGTTAATATTGTAAAGTTGCTGTATGGGAGTTATTTAAAGACTACCAGCATGCTTGACAAACGAAGATTGTGGCATCCAAGCTTAAGTGATGAAAATGTTGAACGCGTGTGCGAAGCATTTCAGCACAGTCCTGGGAAATCCATCCGAACTTTTATTTGGCATTTTGTATAGCCTCACGATATTAATGTTTTAAACGTGCCAAAAAATTATACACACTGTGTACTATTGTAAAGGAAACGTTCATTTATAATGTGATACCCTTCCATATACTTTGAATAAATACGAGGGGAGTTCAATAAGTAATGCAACATTTTTTTTCTTGGCCAATTTTGGTTGAAAAAACTGGACATTTCTTGTGGAACATTTTCAAACATTTCCGCTTCGTCTCGTAAAGTTTCATTGACGTCCGATATGTGACAGCGCTATAGTGAGCTGTTAAAATGGCGTCTACAATGGAGGTGCGTTCCAAACAACGGGCAGTGATTGAGTTTCTTTTGGCGGAAAACCAGGGCATCTCAGATATTCATAGGCGCTTGCAGAATGTCTACGGTGATCTGGCAGTGGACAAAAGCACGGTGAGTCGTTGGGCAAAGCCTGTGTCATCATCGCCGCAAGGTCAAGCAAAACTGTCTGATCTCCCGCGAGCTGGCCGGCCGTGCACAGCTCTGACTCCTGCAATGTCGGAACATGCGAACACTCTCATTCGAGCAGATCGACGGATTTTCATCTGTTTGGCCCAATGAAGAACGCAATCCGTGGGACGCACTACGCGGATGATGAAGCAGTTATTGATGCAGCACGACGTTGGCTCCGACATCAACCAGTGGAATGGTACCGTGCAGGTGTACAGGCCCTCACTTCAAGGTGGCGTAAAGCCGTAGCATTGAATGGAGATTACGTTGAAAAATAGTGTTGTGTAGCTAAAAGATTGGGGAATAATTGAATGCTGAATAAAACAACCCCCTTTTTCAGAAAAAATGTGTTGCATTACTTATTGAACTCCCCTCGTAGTTTCCGGAAACATTACTTTTTTAAAAAGCCTTGTAAATTCTACATATTATCTTCATAGATTCTGCATAATAAAAAATTCAACTACATCATTGAGGTTTATATTCCTGTTCACACAGAAATTAACACTCACTTGTATGCTGGTTGATTTTCAATGACTGAATTAGCAATAGATCTAGAGAGTTTGAAATGATTATTAATGGTTCTGAGATCATTGAAGTTATTTTGTTCGATCGCAGAATGGAAAAACTGGCGATTCAAATTCCATAATTAAGCTGAATTCGTTAGGAGAATACAATATCGTAGATTCAAAACTGACAAATTAAGCTATTGAATCCCAGAGCTATTGACTCTTCCCAAAGCTTGGTCTGATTTGGGAATCCTGTTTATTTGTTAGAAGAACGCGCTGATGAGTTCGAATTCCCGTTAGATTTTTAAATGTTAATTCCAAAAATGAAATTTTACGACCAATGCAAACTTATGTTACCTATATGTTATGAATGCATTACAAATTCAAGGTTGTTATAGATTTGCAATTCAGGTTTGAAAATGTATTTAATTTTGAAAAAAAAGTGAATATTTTCAAGTTTTTGCTTTAGGTTTAACGGCTGAAATAATCAAAATCATCTCGCTTCTCATCATGTATGAAATATACGTTTTTTCTGCTTTGAATTTTCTTTTGTCTTTTTTAATTAAAAACTTATCGCAACTTAGATAATAAAAATATCGGGTAGTGGGAAAATTTTTTCAATCTCTCACCGCATTCTATTTTATTTCATTCGATATTTAATTAAATTTTCTAAAAAATCCACATATAGGGAGGTGGAAAAAACAACAAAAATAACCAAATTCGTATTCAGTATTGATTCGTTGCAATCAGAAGAGATTGTTCAAGGGAATTGCACACGCTATGGTTGCCGATCGGGTGATGGGACGAAGGGTTCGGAACCGATTGGGTGCCTGGAACAATTCTATTACCATAGCAATAGTCTTCATTAACATCTGTCAACACAATAGGAAATGTGAAATTCATGAACCATAGAGAAGTTTTCTTTACTTCAAAAAGAATCTCAAAGGAAGAAATTTGTTTAGAACTTGTGGGAATTTCAATTTGGAATCTTCATACAAAACTAGCAGGAAATTTACATTAAAAACAAGGCATTTCCATAATAGTATCCAGTCTTTCTGTTAGCATCACGAAACTATTGAATTGTTTTGAATACACGTCAGTACAACTCAAAAATTTGTCATAGAGCAACACTTTATCTCATGCACATCTGTTATGAGTACATTAAAGACAACTTTAAAATATCATCTTTAAACCTATGTCTAACTTAACCACGTAGCGACAGCCGAATTTCATTTATTGATAAAATAAATTGGCTGCTCCAATTTTATCTATGAGAGTGGATCAAAAAGTAACGCACAACAATTATTTTTGGAATACTATTTCGGTCCGGATGTTCAAAATTGGCAAATTGATAGTTTAATTCTTTCGCTACAGACAGCAATGGCTTAACCAGATATTGCCATAGCGGAAGGACCGATAACTACTAAGTAAAGATGGCGCGTATGCTAGTATCGTCAACTTATGAAGAACAGCCAGGTATAGTTCGTTTTTTGTGATTCAAACGAAAAAATTTCGAGTGCACAGGGAAATGTTGAAGGTTTATGGTGCTGATTGTCTGAACCGTAGCAACATCTTCAGGTGTTGCAGATTCTTCGAAGAGGACCGAGGAAATCTTTCCGACGAAAAATTGAGGAATTTGGCTGTGAAGTGGTCAAACATCCGCTCTACAGTCCAGATCTCGCATAATCTGATTATTGCCTCTTCGGACCAATGAAGAAATTAAATGGAGGCCAAAGCTTGAGCAGGTGGCTCTACAATCAGAAAACGGAGTTTAATGAAAGAGGTGTATTGAATCTTGTGCCACGATGGGAGAAATGTGTCGAGAGACTTGGTGCATACCGGGTGTCCCAAAAATGACTGATGGATTTTGAAAATCAATATAAAAAAAGACGGAATGCGATAGATATGTATCGTTTGCAGCCTTATGCTTAGGAAATCAGGGAATTTTATCCCACCAAATTCCTTGCGTCTTTTATTTTAAATGTAATTCTGAATAAATTGCATAATAAACTTAATCAATAAAGAATTTGAAATTTGATATGTTATGAACTTGTGAGTTTCTTCTTATGACATTCGTGTGATTGCTTTATTACTTACAAGGGGAGGACCAGGTCTTGGATTTAACTGAAATTTAAATATGTTGTTATGAAATTTAAATATGGTATAGTAACTCATGCTAATGGGCATTAGTTTACGAGATATAATCATTTAAAGTTAGTTATGTAGGTTATTGATATATATTTACAAAAATTCCGCGAATATGACATATAATTAGTCAACGTGGTCATGTGGGTAAGTTTATAGATTTCAATGCTAGAGGTCCTGGGTTCGAGTCCTGCTCTTTTCCCCATTTCAATTAATTTAATTTTTTAAATGTGTTTTTAAACAGTTATTTATGAAACTAATTTTAATTATTTAAAACATATTTTTATAATTTTTGGCATATTATATTTCATTTGAGGAAGGTAACAAATTATTTTTAATAAGTTATATTATTATACAGTGTGGATACAAAAATGAACCCCCCCCCTTTTTTATTTTCGTAACCGAAGCAGATATGTCAATTTTGATGAATCCAATGAATAGGAAGCTGTGGGTGACCAATCCCATGGTGCACTTTTCATCATCCCAAATATGTACATTAGGACACATTCAAATCATTAGGACACATCCCGATGAAATTGTGATTGTTGGTGATTCTTTCATCGGGTTTTGGAAATTTTTTTTTTGTTTTGTTCGGAATTCGATGCTGAACAAGTCTTCAAATGGAATTTTTCGTGTATCTGTTACGGTTTTTAAGATAAGATTTGAATACGTCCTAATTTGCATATTTGGGTTGATGAAAAGTGCGCCAAAGGGTAGACCACCCACAACTTCCTATTCATTGGATTCTTCAAAATTGACATATCTGCTTCGGTTAAGAAAATAAAAGGCGGGGGGGGGGGGGGAACATTTTTGTATCCATCCTGTATAATAATATAATAATAATAATAACTTATTAAAAAAAATAATTTGTTACCTTTCTCAAGTGAAATATAATGTGCAAAAAATTATAAAATTTCTTTTTAATAATTAGTTTCAAATATAATTGTTCAAAAACATGTTTAAAAAAATTAAATTAAATAGAAGCGGGAGAGGAGAAGATTTGAACCACAGACCTTTAGCATTGGAACCTATCAACTTACTCACATGACCACATTCACTACATGAAAGTTGTACTCTCTGAATTTGTAAATATACATCATTAAATTATTATATCTTGTAAACTAATGTCCATTAGCATGAGTTACTATGCCAGATAATAGTGGGAGGGGTGCGTAACAACATATTTAAATTTCAGTTAAATTCAAGCTTAACAGACCTGGTCCTCCCCTTGTTAGAGTAGTGGAAGAATCATAATTGCCTATTAGAGCCAATCTGAGAGTGCTTTTCACCTTCTTAAGAAATGACGAAGCAAAGTCGAAATTGATTGGCTTTAATTCTTGTCAGTCACCGGATTGCTCGCAGCTTCTTGGAATTTCATTGTATCAAGGATTCAATTGCGACCCCAGTTTGTTGACAAAAATTTCTTCAAAATAAGGTCCTCTATCACCCCTAAAAGTTTGCACACAGTTCGTAAACACCCTGTATAATGTAATCAACCTTATAAATAATCGGTAAATATTTGGAAATAACAAAAAAAACCGTATTCCGAGACTGATAGCAATAAACTTAAGTCTAAATTTAATCAATCATCAACCTTTTATTATATTCACATTTCAGGAGGAATTTTATTATCATTCTATTCAATCGGCCTCGGTGGCTCAGCGGTTGCGTGATCGCCTCTGATGCCCGAGTACGCGGGTTCGATCCCGGTCGAAGACGACGAGGATTTTTCAGGGGAAAATCCTGAGACCACTCACTTCCTACGGAAGGGAAGTAGAGCCGTATGTTGGTCCCGTGTAGTCGTTTGCCGGCTGATCGTTAGAGAACCCTTGCGAGGCAAAATTTGCGGCCCCTATAACGCCGTCCTTAAATGACCATAGCAGTTGAAAAGGACGTTAATACCAAACAAACCAAACCAAACCAATCATTATATATACATTTGATAATACCAAGTGATTGCTTTATTACTTATCTTAAAGTAAATATTTAAAAATCATAATGCTCTAGATGCTGTCTATAAATGATTTCTATCATAACAATATTTAGTTAGTTTTTAATGTAATAACATTATCATATATCATTTTCAGCAAGTTACAAAAAAGTCCAAAAGAAACAGGCGTGTCCGGAAAGTACGGTTACAACTCCTGCAGGCAGACAAGTGCGTAAGTTGGCTATGCTCCTTTAAATGTTAGCCTCCCACTTCCCTCTCGCGGCTGTTCCTTGTTGCTATAATGGAGTTTAGTTCGAGTAACACGTGTATAAAATGTAACGAAGTGGTGTCGTGAATTCTCTGGAGCCAGGACCAATGTTCATTTTCAACACAGGAGAGGTAGGCCATCTATGGTCTCTGATGAACTTCTGCATTTGCTTCTTAACCTGAAGAAACATCTTACTGGGGCAACGCTTCTACGACGATGAAGAGATCAAGTACGAGGTTGAAATGTTGTTCCAGCAGCAGGTGCCAAAATTCTATGACTGTGAGATACAAAAACTAGTACTACTTAGACTTAAAAAGGTTTGGACAACGCGGCAATTACGTCGAATTATTCCTATATCACTACATAAGTTGTAGTGGACATTTTGTAATTCAGAGGAAATACGGGTTAACTAACGGTAAACAAATAACAGATAAAAGTTCGATTAATGAAAACCTCCTTTAGTGACCTTTTTGAACAGTCATCGGTGGTTTTGTTTCGGCAAGCCAAACTACACACTGCGTTTTCTTAATTACGCCATCTTTTGTTCTGTCGATGCTAGCGCCTGCTACGAGCAGTTTCAGTAGTAAACGAATATATCAGATAAAACTTCTGGAGTTCTTTGTAAAATGTTGAAAACGACACATGATTATATTAGTAGATCAAAATCTATTAGATATTGTGATGGTACAAATTTTTTTATATATGGACATCCATTTACTATATTAAATCTTTAAATTTATATTAACGAGCTTTAACAACATTTCTGTATAGAGGCAGTAAAGAAATTTATCTGTTTTTATAAAATTATCTATATCCTTCTACTTTCTAAAAAGAATTAAACCTGAAATATTACTCCTGTCTTGCCATTCAATGAAATGTTTTGAAAAAGTATTAAAAACTTTTGGAAAACACTGCCAAACTTCTGGACGATCATTTATCATCTTCCCTTTCTTGTTTATCTTTTAACTTTAAAAAAGGAAACTCAATTTTTTAATATAGCTTTATCATCTGTTAGACCGTCTTTTGACAGAAACTCCTTTTAGGAACGAAGACAAATAGAATGGCAATTCCTGACATTATTATTTCACTATTCTATCAATACGTTTCACTTGTCTTTACTTCATTTCATCACTTTATTGTACAGGAAGTATGATGGCTACGAGAAGGATTTCATCAAAATAAAGATTAAAGAATAGCACATATACCTATTACTGTATAGGCTAAAGCATAAAATAAAAGCTACTTGAACTACTGATGAGAGAGTGTGTATGTGTGTGTTCTTTTGGATATAAATTTCATTTTGAAGAGAAGATAAACAGTTCAGTCATGTCTCGCATGTTTCCAATTCGTTTTTGACATGAAAAATAAATTAATGAGAGAAATCATTTATTTCTATGAGAGCTCTATTAATGAATCTGGTTGACAGGTTTCATTAATTTTTTGGGGGGAAATAATTGATTTCATTCTTTAGTTACGCTTGAAGAAAGTTGTTGAAAAAAATTCTTTTATTTGATTTCCTGATTAAGAAAAAAGATTCTTCGCCTAATTGCATAACGTTCTCAATCCGTCGATAAATGTAACAAAACCGAATCTTTTTCGTTAATTTTATAAATGTGCTCCTGAAAACAATAATGATATATCTATTCAAAGTTTTCCATTGTGAGATCTAAATGGCCAAGTTTGAATTCAACGTATATACAAGGGTCGTTCAAGGATGATCAAGACAGAAGAAATGTAAAATCCGACAAGCAACAAACTATGTTAGTTTTTCGAAGTATCTCCCATGTTCATCGTTATGTCAATTGCCTGATGACCGTTAGCGTTTCATCTGCTTTGAACTTCTGCTCCTCCAGATGCTCTTTAAGGGACCCAAACAAATGATAATCACTGGGAGCCAGGTCTGGACTATAAGAGGCATGGGGCAACGTTTCTCAACCCATTTTGGCAAGATTTGCTACTTGGCCGGACAACTTCACCGGGTGAGGCCGGGCATTATCATGGAGAAGAATAACATTTCCGGACAATCCCGGGTCTTTAATTGCGAATGGAACTGCGTACGGCAATCCTTGAAGGCAATTGTGATACTTTTATCCAAAAAATCTACTTGTATAACATCTTGCATGTCCTAGAAGACAGTTCCCATGCTCATTCTAGCTGATGGCTGCGCTCTGCTTTTCTTAGAAGGAGTCCTTATGTCACCATTAGATGCTATTTTGTTTGATCTCTAGGGTGAAATATTGTACCCATGTTTCATCATATGTGATCATTGATTGCAAAAATGCCTCGCGTTTCTCTCGAAACCGACTCAATGGCTGTTCACAAATCGACATGTGTGTCCACTTTTGATCAAATATCAGTGGTCGAGGAACCCATCCTGCATAGACTTTGCGGAAGATTAAGTGGTCGTGTATGATAAAGCACATCTATTTTCTATGTGGCTGTTTTTTTTATTAATGAACTTAAAGTATGATTGATCTAAAGCACGGGTTGAAACATGTGTTGATGTTTCGTGATTAAATTCTTAAAGGAAGCAAAAATGCCTGCTCTTTAATCGCTACGAATGTAGTGAACCGAAAGAAGACTGGAGTTAAGAATCTACGGCTTTGATAATATTTCTTCTAATACTGTAGCCATCTACCTTCATTATGAAATATGTTAAGATTGTGTAATCACTTTAAAAAGTAAAATTTCTAAAAACATCATTTTGTTTTGATTTTAATAAAAATCAGGGTTATTCAAAAGGATGAAAAAGATTTCAAATATTTAATTCAAACAAACTGTCAAAGACAAAAATACATTCCTTGAATCAATGAATAGAGGCAGGTTCAAAGTTTTAAAAGCCCTGTAAAAAAGAAAAAAATTGGGAAACGGAATTTCAAGAATAAAAAAAAAAAGTTGCCGACCGAATTACAGTTTTTCTTTATTGCTTTTTTTCCATAACAATAGTAACTTTTGAGAATTTAATTTAGAGGGTTTTTATTTTTGTAAATTGTTATTTTTACACACGTGTGACATCTGTTTGTGGCATTGTATTTTAATTCTACTAACAGATGCCATATTGTTTGTTCTTATCTCATTTCTCGGAACATATTAGGCCTGTTCTTTAACGCACTTAAAATTACAATGAAAATGCAATTCTATAATAGAGCAGATTCTGATTTTATAATTAATTTTTCTTTCATAATTACAAGGAATTTTCATTAATTTAAAGACAAATTATAATAGGAAACAAATGAAAAAAAAAATTGGAATTTTCATTTTACTTCTGAATATTTACGGGCCAAAATTTCGAATTGGGACAGATGTTCATGAAATAAAAAGAAGATTTAAAACATCAAATTCTCAGAGATGGGAGAGAACTCCATTGGATAATGTAATTCAGCGCATGTTCTGTAAAATAAAAATTCTGATGGAATTATCGATAAATTGAGGCCATAAACAAAATCTGATAGAAATTTCAATCTTCATCATTGAAGTGTGCAATATTAAAATTTTAGCACTACAGTCGTAAAATGTTAGCGGGTGATCTGCGGGTGTAAATGACAGCCTAGCTTTTGGAGAGATATTACACGTCTGAGGCAGATATTAGACAGATGCTTTGCTATTAGTTGGCTTTTAAGGCTTTATGTCAATCGATTTTGACCAAATTAAAAAAGTTCAGGCAAAAGAAAAGCTTCGGTTCGTATTGGACAAGGAGGAATGCATTGAGTAATTTTTTACTATTCCATAGTAATTTTAACATATTCTTCATAACTATAATCATTTTCTCTAATGATTTTACCTAATGACATTGACACATGACTCAATTTCTATAAGAATCAAGCGACTGTGTATAATGGGGAGCCCATGTAAAATTTCAGTAATAATATCTCTATAATATCCCAAAATCAACATGCTTGCTCTTAAAGTCCATACAATCATCATAGAAATGCGGGTGCTGAAACAGTAGAGAGTAATCTCATCCTAGCAGAGACGATCAAACCATTTTAACCTGTCCTGAATATTTATGATAAGTGATTATTCACTGTCCAGTTAAAGTTCTAATTTCAATTGTTAGCGATTTGTTAATTTACTTAGCAACAATGTCTAACAATTGAATTCGGAAATTTAATTAGACACGCCTAGTTTTTCTTTCGTTGGACAGAGTATAGAGCATCAAATTCAAGATGGTGCAACCCATTGGGAAAATTGAGGCGCAGGCATATTAAGGGAAACAATGGGCACAAGCATGCTGTATTTCTATGGCTAATTAAAGAGAGTGTACGGAGGCAATGTCCCATTTCTCTAGGGTAGTGATATGACGACGCAGATCAGACGAAAATACAAACCCCTCTGCGGCGTGATTCCATCAGTGAAGAACCACAAATCATACAGGCATTGTCTTCGAAGATCTCAGTATCAGTGTAAAGGACCTTACAGAAGGTTCACATAAGCCATGGCTCTGCATGTAACATTTTGAACGTAGAACTCCGCATGACAAAGGCTGGTGGGTGTCACATTCCATTCCGGACAGCAAACCGCAGAGTATATCTGCTAAACTTTATGGTACGGTTACGGAATAATCCAGACGACTTTTCCATCGCGTAGTTCACAATAACGAATGTGTATCGCTGCAACCCCGAAACAAACACCCAGAAAACCATTTCCCCACCAAAGAAATTGCGAGCACTCATCCGAGAACTACAAGGTGATCCTGCTGATCGATTATGACCGGACAGGACAGACCATCACAGGAACCTGCTGCGAAAGTTACGAGACGCCATTAAGGACAAGCAGCGCGGAATACGTCCAAATAAGAGTGCTCTTGTACGACAAGGTTCCAGCACATGTAGCATAAGAGATTGCGACATTTACGGGAACTCTTGGGTGTATGTCGCAAGTTACGTTACTAACTTACCCGCCCTACTCAACCGACCTAGTGACTTCCTACCAAGTAGAAAAGTGCAATGCGTGAACATTTCCAAGATGACGAGAATAGTTTCTCCAGGGCCAAATAGTGGACTTCCACAACAAGGGACTCCAGCAGCTGATTCATCGCTGGGAATGAATTCAGCGCTACGAAAATATTGGTAATTCCTTTCATAGAGATTCGTCTGACACTTCAAGGGGCTTCCTCTTCCTCTAAGATTATACCAGCATTGACTAACCATTAGCTGGTAAAATTCCTATTATTATTTTCAAAACTAACAAGGGAAGAAGCTGGAACGACGAGTAAATGTACGAGGTTCTTTGTAAGGACCTTACATAGTCCTAAAATGATTCATGGTGATTGTAAAGACTTACAAGGATCTTACATGATGCATGGTGATCTTACATGACGCAATTAATTTTGATATAGGCCTACGATTTCTATGGGATGGGATGAAGAATACCAGGACTCAAAAAAATTAAAAGTTTAGACGAAACTGAATTCAGTTGACGAGGATCATAAAGTAATTGTAAGCCACGTAAATAAGCAGCATTGTTAATATTGTTCTGGGAAAAAAATCTAAAACAAGGCAAGTCAAATATGACTTTAACAGAAACTGAATTATAATATAATTAGAAACATCAATATATTTACAAAAAATGGTTTAACACCTTTCTCAACAACAATTTTTTTTATTCCTTATATATCCGAGGCGAACACAAACTGGGGAGGTGGAAACGTGTATAGCAAAACTCTCATACGACCTAAGTAATAAGTGGACTATATTGTAATTGATTTTTGTATTGTTTTATTTGTATGTAAATAAGTCACGTGGGGAGTGGGGATTCTTGATAGTGACACGCCATGTTGTGGTTTAGTGGGGTTTAAAGATGAGTCCTAATAGAACTCGAAAACTTTTAAACAGATAATTTTGATTTTCTGATTTTGTAATTAGAATTTTGTTGCCTTTTATGTTGGAGACGACCTCCATTATTTAATTAAGGTACGACAGATAATTTTTTCTCCATGCTTTTACGTTCAAGATAAGAAAATTTCCTGCTAGTGGATTTTACAATCGATGGACATCGCTTGTAAAGAATTTCCATGGATGTTCATCGAAATTGCTTCTTTATCCTTCAACCAGCAGGAAGGAGAAGTGGGTCTTAGCCGAATATGAAAGAACAGTCAACGTGTTCCGACGAGGGAGAAGGTTCTGTTAAGTGACCGCCGTTTTTAGAGTTTGCTTTGTCCGGCGAAGGTTATTTATATTTCCCAGAAAAGTCCATTTTGAAATTTGTTTGGCCTTCTCAGATTTATAGGGAATAAAAAATTTTGTTATGCTGAGAAGGATTCTAAACCATTTTTTGTTAATAGTTAGTAATTCTCAACCCTTTTATGAAGAAACACCAATACAGTTACGTGTCATGCTACATTTACTCTCATTAATCAAACGGAAAAAATGAGATATTTTAACAAGGTTAATGATGAATTAAAAAAATAGATTCTATTAACGACACTGCTACTGATCTTTATTAACTACTTACACGTTTTTTTCCTTTAAATTTTCATGCTAAGTTAATAATCGATAGGCGTTTTTTTTTTCCTTTAACAAATTTAATCTTTCAAAATTATTAATAGAATTCCATTAAGAAGAAGCCGGAGTTTAATGAACCCAGAGCATTCTATTTTATAAAGCCGTCGAGGGAATTTTGCAAAATGAACTCAAAAGATTCCGAAGGCTACCGTTCTAAGGAATGGGGGAGGAAATAGAGAAAAGCATTTTGCTTTTATGAGGACGCCTACTGGTCCCATGACGATCCCCTAATGCAGTTAATGCACCTCATCCAGCTAACCTACCTTCTATCCCTACTCCTTAGTAGTACTACTGTTATCCACTCTCGAATGATGAGAAGAATTAAATTGAAAAAAAAAGGAATAAGGACAAAGGAGGTTGCTATGCTTAACTAAATACTGCAAAAAGATGATTTTTTTTGAAAATCTTGTTAATCATTTGAATAAAAGAAAAACTTCATTCACTTAAAACATTCTATTTGCATTATAAATTTTTAATTTTTTTGGAGATACTAAAACTATAAAAATTAATTTCCGATTCTACTAAATTAGTTTCCATATTCATTTCATCTCTAAATAATATTATAGAAAAAATATTTAAGCTCTAACGATGTTCTTTTTTTTTTTTAAAGAGCAATTCCGCAAAGCTCTTTAGTACATTTAAGCTTTATGTTTTAACAATTGGCATTTTTAAAGTCAAATGATTAAGTAGGGGGTTGAAATTTGGAATAAGTTTGTTTTAGATTGGGCCACTGGGATCGGAGTTACCGTGGTGGGAGTTAGAGGGGGCCATCTTTCTACATGTTATATAAGAAAGTAAAGAGGCAGATTCCTTTAGGAATATCTACATTGCTATTAAAGAAGATAATTTCGGCCAAATTCTCCTGTAATGGTCACATGGTCTTTAGAAATTGTAACGTTTCAAAAGGCAACATATGGCATGGTGGCATGTCATTCGATCGGAAATACTGAGAAACGAAAGAAGATCATGTTCTTTTAGATGTTCTTAATACTACGTTCGAGAAAATCAATTTTTTGATAAAATAAAAAAAAGAGGGTTATAAAGTTCGGATTAAAGGGGTAAAAAAAATAGATAAACTGAAGACTTCCGCTACTTTCTCATACCCTCTTCGGAGGATTAATTTTTGATTCATGTTAAGTAGCGAAGGAATGTCACATATTGATTTTACCGTGTCCGTCTGCCCCCGTCATTTTTTCGATGCAGAAGGTTGAAATTCGGTATATCGCTTACTCTTGGCATATGCTACTTCACTATTTAGTTTGCTAGTTTGTTTTCGATTGGCCCACTGGGTTTGGAGTTACGGGGGTGGAAGTTGGACGGATCCATCTGTATATATAGTGTATAATTATGAAAAAAAGTGAAATTCGGTATATCGATTCCCCTTGGCAGCTGAACATTACTATGAACTTTGAGCCAAATTGATCAGTGGGGTGTCAGTTATCGGGGTAGCGGTCACGTGGTCTGAAGAACTAGTGCCAATATATGGCACGTGATATGTTATCGATCGGAAATGATGAGAAGCGAAAGAAGGTAGACATATTTTCCATTTTCAAAATACTACGGTTTGTCTAAGAAAAGAGTGTGCGCTATTACTTTCTAGGCAATACAGAGTGGAAACTTTAGCGACAACAATAGTTATCAAAGGATTTAATAAATGAAAGCTGGAGTTAATTCTCCAAGCATAAGGTCATGATAATTATTTGAAAAAAATAGAAGGAAAAATTCTGCGACGATCATGATACTCGTTGTTCCTGGTTCGAATCCACGTCGCAAAATATTTTTTTTTCACATAACATAATGGTTTTCATGTCCTGTACCGCGCGCTACATGAACAGGCTAATTCGAATGCAAAGAGTTTTAGTACAACTGTGAAAAGCAATGAAACGATTCGATGCGGTTTTCTTGTGTTCGCGTACGAAAGGTCCAAAAATGTCGCAAGCAGCTATTGTATGCTACATGAAAAAATCAACGGCATTTGTAAGGAAGTGGGTGAAGCGGTTTGAAGACCACAAAAATGTCGATGACCTACCGGAATGAGGCGTAACAAGAAAGACCACTAAATAACAAGATAAACAGGTCACAGAGATTTTCATGAAGGAAGGATAGGAAAAACTGAGACAAAATGATACTAAGTTTTCTCTAAAGATAATAAGAAGTCGTTTTGGGGGGGGGGGGATTATTGATATTGATTACGGTGATTAGGAAAAAAAAAACCCTCTCCTATCTGAAAACTATGTAAAGAAACGTCTCCAATTGGCACAGGAAAATGTAGATCGTAATTAGGCCAATATCGTTTTCTCGGACGAATCCTCGTTTTGATCACGTGATTCCCGACGCGGAACATGGTTTCCCCCCACAAACAAAACCGCACATAATCGTTAAGCATCCTGTAAAGATCCATGTCTGGGGTTGCTTCTCAAAAAATGGATTTGGGAATTTGCGCATCTAGACTGGAAACATGAACGCTTAAAGAATGACCCAAATATATAAACGGAATATGTAACCGTCCGTTCAAAGGTTGTACGGAAAGAAATACAAGCAAGTTTCTTCAAGAGGACAATAACCCGAAACATCATAGTAGACTGTGCACGCAATTGAACATGATATTGCACAGTTAGATTGGCGTTCTCAATGACCATTGAAAATGTATGGGCTTACATGAAGTTTGAACCAGATGAATCGACAAATTCGACAGATTTGGAAGTCTTAACTAAGCCAGTAGAAAGCATGCCCCGGAGATGTCAAGCCATTATTAACAACGGCCACTTACTAATTTGCAAGTGCCACTGTACATATATACTGTTCTATCTGGAGTTGGTATTCTCTTTTTCTAGAAATAAACATTTTTATTTTTATAGCGCACACTCTTTCCTTAGACAGACGGTACATTCAAGTAAATCAATTTTTTGATATCTACTTATATTTTTAACATTATTGTGACATTTTTTTCATATCTAGGTACAAATTTCAATATTCCTTCGTCATATAAAAAAGTTGCTGAAAGTTCAAACAAATAATTAATAAAATAGATTTCCCTTGTTGACTTTGATTAAATTCTAATCAAACTATTAGATTTGGCATGGCAAAGCGAAAAAACGCTACCACCTTATGTATGAACACAATATTTGTAATTGTGTGACAATTTCATAGAGAAATTTGGGGCAAATGCAAGGAAACCGACGACAATGAACCCATTTGTTCTCATGAATCGACCGCAAGCATCAAATCCTCATTGACCAGAGACGGCAACCCGCTCCGCACTTCATCATTTCCATTCCACGTCCTTCATTGAACTGTCTGACCCATTTCCTCACCATTTCATCACTTATGGGGTTGGGACTGTGTGACTTCACATAACTGGCAATGAATGTCAGCAGGTTCCACATCTCTTGCATTGAAAAACCGATAAGAAATCGCATTTCAAAGTCGGCGGATTCCGTGATCGTTTTAAACATTTTAAACGTAGAGGACAAAATATCACTCACCTGGTACAACTCAAAATTTTCAAGAATCACTTCACCCACATTCAAACATGAATATCTTCACCAAAATTTTTATATAAAAACGAGAGTCGTTTCATAAAAATGCGCCTGAACATTTAAATAATTGGCAAACATAACCAATAGGGATCATAGCTTTGACGATTTATAGCCTTTTATATAATCATTTCTTAATATAACGCTCACAGCTTGCCACCATGGCGCTGGACCCGTAATGGCTATCTTTGCCACTATGTCTAATGAAAAATAGTTCCTTATAATGCTTTACTTACATTAAAGAGTCGATATTTATATTTATTATGATTCATGATACGCGTCAAATAGAAGGACAATATATACTCCAATAAGCGAATCATGAGAACTGTCCATCACTATGTTACACCAGCTGGAGTAAAATTTAGCTTCGTACGGAGGCCGCTGTTAAATGAATTACTGTTGAATTGGTGGCCCTTAATAGGACCTTTTACTGCAATTAATGCAAAATTAATTTTCCTCAGCAGAATCGTAATACTTTTTTGTTTGACATGTTGCTTGAACACGTTGTGAACAAAGCGGACTTTAAACAGGAAATATGAACGATAAATAAAGGACCTGTGCAAGGAGGCTCAGGCAGCCGCGATTGGCCGATGAACTTAGACGTGATGACCATGTGATCGATTGCAGGAGGGGCGATTCTCATGACTTCTATGTCGTGACTTGTTAAAATAGAGAAATTTGCTAAGAGTTGATGAGCATCCGCAGACTCTATTTATCTTCCGAAGACACCGTATAGAAGGACGTGTTCAACTCTATTTATCTTCCATCACGCGTAAGTTCAACGTTTACTAATCAATCTGGCCACAGGACTGAAATGCTAGGAAAATATTTATTATAAAAGCCGTTTCACATTCTGCGAATTCCCGATTCCAGGCGTTTACCAGCCAATATCGTCACAAAGCCGCGCGTATTGAAATCCGGCGCCGTTTCATATTCAACGGAAACTAAGTGGGCTCTAGGTGAACTCAGATTCTAATTGCGTGTTGGATGAGTCGTTCTTTCATCCAGCCGCTGTTGCTATCTTGAAATCTTGAATATATACTAAACGTAATAGAAACGATAGAAAACGTTATAGGAGAAATTCACTATGGCCAACTTGACTGGCGGAAATGGGTTAGAAACAGTCGCTAAGGATTCTCAGAGGGGCGAGATGCTCACTCGTAGCTGATTGGCGGCACATTCGGGGTGACTTCTGAAAATTCCAACTCGGTTGGAACTGCAAAACCCGCGCGGTTTGGAATGTGAGGTCTGAAATAGTTTAGAAAGTCTCTAAGCCGCTTTCCGCGTCGAATGCGCTGAATATGAAACAACACCGGCAACCAAAAGCTGCGTCGAATGCGCCTGATGCGCTGAATTCATCGCGAAATCGCTGAATGTGAAACAGCCTTAAAATATGCAATATCAGTAACTGTTTAGTTAAGTTATTAATTATATGATTACGCAAAATTAAAAGTACATTAAATAATACTTGAAGGGCTCAAAACTGGCTACCATCAGAAAGGGTTTAAACTGACTCGGCGCATACTGAATCCGTTTGCATGCTGTTGCCTACAACTTGTCGGTATTTGTTTGACTTACGAGGTAACTTCAAAAAGTTCCGGAATACGTTCACTTCACAAAAACAGTTTACAGTAAAAAGACTTACATTATTTTCTTCAGAATAGTTTCCTTCGACGCTTTTGCCAACAATCAAAGTTTATGGAAATATTCTTAGAACCCATTCTTCAAAACATCTTTTTCCACAAACAAAAAAGCACAGATTTGTCAAAATTCAAGATGGAGACAATGAAAGGTATATTGTTTCTCTGCCTACTATAGTCAGTCGAGTTTTCAGTGCCGTGGCCTGTCTCTCTCTTCGGCTGCGGTCCTGTCACAAAATGTGATTCACAATTAATATTTTCAAGAGTAGGCGCTGATTCCAGAAACTTTTTGAAGCTTTCATGTATATTTCCTAGAAAATGTTTTTTTTTATGAAAAAAGTCATATGATTAACAGTTACTAAGGGCTAGTTGAACAACCCTTCTCCGGATTTGTAAAAAGACAGGAATGAACACTGAACTATAGAAGTAGTTCTATAAATGATTGTCATTTTAAGATGCTCACCAACCTCTTCAATATAGTCAAATCTGATCCATTCAATAATTATTCATATTAAAATGAGGAATATGACAGCTGATAAATTTACATTACGTTTCTCTCTGCATTTTTCTACTCTCATGTTGAATTAATTTGTAAATTAATCACGACTATAACCTCTAAGCCACAAAGGGAAAATTTAGTGCTCTTTTATGAACCCGAAACCCCTTTCGGACCAAATACATATTGTACATCTAAAATAATTAGTTTGTGGAAATTAATTCTAATCTCTTCCATCATCGCTATCAAATTATAACTTTGTGGTTTAGAAATTATTAATTCTGAAATTATTTGCATTGGAAGCCATTCGCAAAGATATTTCGATATGGCCGGTAATCGAAGACAGATGGGTGTGTCGAGTTTGTTAAAATTTAATTACAGCCGTGATCGACATAAGATGTCAGTCCGTTTGATGTCCTTTAAATGGTTCGTGGTCCACTGGCTTTTGTAGGTGGACAGAGTCAGATAACGCGAACTAATGAAGATTAAGCGAGTGATCGATTGGATAACTCACTTGGTGATACAGTTACCGTTAACACAGCCCCACTGATTGAATGGCTGCTGAGTAATTGGTTATCAGACAAATTATTTGCTTGATTAGACGACCGATTGTTAGAGAAAGGACCATTCGTTTCCACGTCGGGGACATTCATCTCCACTATTTGATGTGTTTAAAATGAAATAAAAAGTCTTCGGTGAAGTCATCGTTCATAATAACTGGAAAACATGTTCAAAAATTTGATATGCATTTCTTCTTGTACATTTAGAGTAATCAAAATCAAATTAAATTTCCTAACCAAGCGGTGCTTTTTTTAAATGAGCTTAACGCAGAAACCGTTCCGTTGTGATGAAAGATATTTAATTACGTTCTTCAATTTCGGATTTTTTTTTTTAAATATTAAAAAAATAAAGTTTTCCCTTTTGTTTATTCAGTATTATAATTATCTTGGAAAAACTGCCGGCTTTTAATGACATCCGTCTGTGTTGTTAATTTAACGCCGGTTTCGGTTGCAGGAGATGAGCCTCCCCCGAAATGAAGAACAGGAGCCAATTAAAATTATCATAATCATTTCACGTTGTTTCCTGTTTGTGTCGAAAGCCATTGACACTTTCCATGGCACAGACTGGGCCATTACAAGGTGAAAGTTTAAAGAATAAGCTGGCTTCCAGGTTTAGAGAGCTTTCTGTAAAATCGGATAAAAGCGCCACCTGTATAGTGTTAACGTTTTTTTCATCAAATGCAATGTTTAAAGAGAATGTCACTATCTACTCAACATTCTCGGTACTTACTTTAAGTGGATAATAGCAGGAAGTAAGAATTCTTCTCGATGGTTCATCAATTTTGTAATTATTGAAATTATTCTTATAAAATAGCGAAACAAAGAGGTAGTAAATTACCTCTTTCTAAATGGGAAATTGTGGATTATGTTATGGTGAAAGACTGGAACAAACCTCTTATAATCTGAAATATCAATTCAGTAAAACTTCTAAATGGACATTAAACTAGACCTAATAATTTTGATTATATAATAAAGAATCTGGTTTAAGCGATAACTTAATGAAGATTTATAACATCATTATCGGAATCTTATGAAAAGAAAAGGAACAGATTATTTTTTCCAAGGCTTTAAAAATATAAATCCATACAGGAGAGATTGTTTGGACCAACACCACATTTCGCGCAAACTAAGCCTGGGATGGACTATAGACAGAAAGCCTGTGTACAGACGTCACATATTGTGACATCATCAAAGAGAGGGCAAATTTAGAGCTTATTATTGGTAGAAATACGAATGACAATGCCCTATCTATGATGATGTAACAGTGTATTACGTTTCATTGCGGGGGCCTTCTCTCTCGGTGGTCACACCAAGGCCCTCTTCCGCAGTAAAAAAAATAAATAAAAATAAAAACAATTTAAATTAAAAAGCTATTGGTTATCCCAGGGCTCCAAAATTAGCGGTCCGGCCCTGCTAACAATCTATCTTCCAAATAAGTCAGAGAAAAATCAGAAATTGTCTTTTAATAATTCAGTGTTCATTTATGATGATTCATAGCTCTTTAGGAAGTGTATCATGATTACCATGTTTGCCTCTTATATTATTGCCTTTGTGTTCTTTGTTTCATAGAATTAAAAGAAAAACTGCTTTATTTGCAACAGGATGTAGACTAACTTACACATCCTTTAACTCGATCTAATCTTTGTAAAATTTTGGAATTGTTTAGAATTTTCACTCAAAGGTGGAGGTGTAGCAACGGTATGGAACCATTATCCAGATATCTTGATCATTTTTAAGCATATCACTATAAGCATTTAACGGGTATGTCGCTGAATGGAATGGAGAAGATTCCGGTATCTTCATACATGCATTTCAGGAACAGGCGAGTTGAAGCGGCGGTGTGAGTCGACGCCTTATCTTGGTGCAGCCATACCTTGTTTTACTCTGTACTGTACAAAGGGTGTCACGGGTAAATATAGGAGTTAGAACATTAGTCTGATAGCACATGACTTTGACCTCTGACTCAATTCTGTGTAAAGTTAACTTGCCGTTGTAGCTGCATTTCTCCACGACCGTGAAACTTTTTGAAAATGATTCCTTGCATTCACGGCATCATTTTCTGAAGTCCTTAAAACCCCTTGGGCGGTAAAAAATGGCTCGGCTCTTGCTGCAGTCGCTTAAATAAACATACACCTCATCTAGTGTGACCACGTATTTCCACTTTTCATCGGCCAAATTTCGTTCATAAAAAAAAGGAGGTTATCAATTCGACTCGTATGAATGTAATATTGCTGGAATTGCACAATATTCGTATATGTTAGTCGGTGTGGGCTTCTAAACAGATGTGCCAAATTTCATAAGTGTGTGTATGTATGTATGTATGTATGTATGTATGTATGTATGTATGTATGTTTGTCCACGTATTTCTCAGAAACTAGAAATCGAATTGCAATAATTCTTTTTTTTATTGGATTAAGTATCTTTCAACTTAGGGAACAGTCCAAGCTTCATCAAAATCGGTTCAGCAGTTTTCAATATATGGACTGTGAAGTGTGTATCAATCACTGGAAAAATACGTCGTCGTTTTTTTTTATTCTTTAAATGTATTCTGCTTGTACGGCACTTGGCCCGTCGTTCTTGAACATGGCGCGTTAACAACTTATGAACGTGACTCTTGTTTCGCTTCTCCAGTTGTAAACCACGGTTGATAAATGTGTTTATCGTATACACAGATGAGCTTACCTTCTGTGCAATGACCCATTGTGTTGGTGGGTTACATCCGGTTACGAGAGCCGTCAGGACTACAGCTAGTGGGTGGTCTCGGATTGGCCTGCTTTTTAACCTCAGGAATAGCGCCGCTTCAAGTTTTGCCAGTGTTATTTAGTACACTTGATATCACTTTCTTGGAAACTATGAAGCCTCGCTTCTTGCATGCTTTCATAATTTTGGAATAGCTGAATTTGACGTCGGAAAGACCTGTTATGTGGGCATGCCAATACCTGTCAATTTTCGATGGCATAACTCGCTGTTCGAATACCATGTTTTTTCCTCGCTGTTCGAATACTAAGTATTTTATAGCTGCCTTGACAATACTCCACGTGAAGGCTCACGTGAAATGAACGCGCGCCCCACATCTCTAAAAACCCACTGTATCCTAAGAAAAGTTCTTTAATATAAGTGTTGCTAACATAGAGAAAGACATATTTGTTAGAATAAAATAAGAAGACGAACTCTATGTGATTGGATTCATTCACTTTAATATTTTCAATAAAACCACAAAGTTAAATGTACGAGGCTCATCCAGAAAGTAAAGATAGATAGGGTATAGCCAGATGGTAAAGTGTGCTACGATAATTTCCACAGGGTTAACTTTCACTTTCATTTGTTAGCTTGCTTTGCTAATTCAGTGGTGGCGCCACACTGCGACGTGTTTGAGATACAGGTGTTTGATATGGCGGTGCTCATTCAAAATCCCGCTAAATGCGAAGACTGATCTGTTATTTGATTTCTTAACACCAAACATGAGTCTCCAGCTGATATCCACAGACAAATTGTTGCTGTTTAAGGATGGGGATATTAACAAATGGGGTCTGCCCATAGAGAAGAAATAAACTGAAAATGGGGTCTGTTTATTTCTTCTCTATGGGTCTGCCTCCTCCATGACAATGCTCGACCCCATACGGCACGTATCACCACAGAGTTGCTGAAAAGCTTCAAGTGGAAAGTTCTGGATCATCCACCGTATAGTCCAGACCTCGCACCACCCAGCGATTTCCACCTGTTTCTTCACCTGAAGAAGCATCTTGCTGGGAAACGGTTCGTTGATGATGTGAAGCATGAAGTCAACGCTTGGTTCAAAAGACAGGCGGCATCCTTCTATGACACCGGAATACAAAAGCTTGTCCCCAGGCTCAATAAATGTTTGGATAATGATGGCAATTACATTGAAAAACGAGCTTGGTTAAAAGTACTTGATAGTAATGAAGGCGTGTTATAAAAAAAATTTTGGGCCATGTCATGACGTTTGTATCTTTACTTTCTGGATGTGCCTCGTATTTTAATGAATATCCGAAATAAAAAAAATGGTACTTAGTTTTCATGTTATTAACTTACTGATTACTGAATGAGGTGAATATATATTACTGATTTAAATATATATTGGCAATAGAGAAGTAGAGGTTATAAAATAGCTATTTATGTCCGGCTTTATCCAAAATACAATCAAGAGTTTTTGTGGCTTTATATAAAAAAAAATAAGATTTCAAAAACAGGTGCGTAATTAGTTTAAAATTACAGAATGTTTGTAAAAGTGCGTGAAAAATTTATGTTGTAATTTTAAGCCAAAAATCTTATTTTTGCATATAAATCTATATGACTCCATTTAGTGAATTTAATGATTCCATTTAGCTTAAAATAAAAAATTAAATATTAAATATCTAATGGTATGATGTGATCAGAGTTAATTTAGAATAGATATAGTCGCTTTTTTGAAGAAGAATGTAATCATACCAAACGGTGCATCCCATCTTTTGCATTTAATATTTAATTTTTAATTTTAATCTAAATGAAATCATTAAATTCACTATCAGACATAAATCTATTTTTAATATTCCATCATGGAATTTAATTTTAATATTCCATCCATTAACTAGAAGACTCTTCATTTTGTTCTTCAAAGGGCCAGGAGTAAAAACAAAAACTAGAAAAAGTTAAATTTTATCGATCAGTGTTATTAATTATTAATTAATTAATTATAAACTTAAAAACACTACTGACGTAAGTGAACAAAATCCCAATGAGTAAACAAGGATATAGCCAAATAACTAATAATTGATGGTTCATTCCTAGAATGTTTTCAATGTACTCAATTATTAAAGTTTGTTTAACATATTGTCAATATTTGTATATATACGGAGATGTTAAAGTAGCAGCTATTGTGCAAAGCTTCTGTTGTGCAGATTGTGTAAATTTAAAGCTGACAGATTTTTGCCAAACTGAGATTTCTCTATTCTTGCACGACTTGAAATTACAGTTCCATGAACTTCATTCATATGATCAACTTTAAGGAATAAAATTCCTGCAAAAGAAAATAACCGTTATTGTCCAACTTTAGCCAAGTTTATTCTTTCATCGATAAAACGGCTAAATATTAAATACCATCAGGATCCGTTCATTAGAATGTGATCCTTGCAAAGTGGCGACAGCTAAAGGGCTTACAAATACGCTAAAGCAGATCTACACAAGTGAAATATGGCTTAATATATTTTATATACGCAAAATTTGGATTTTATTTTTGGATTGATTTATGCATACGAATCAATAAGTTATGATTTTTTTTCCTAAATTTAAATACTCATTAAAAGGCTATGCTACAACGTTTTATTAAATCTTTCTGGATTCGTTCGTTGGGATGGAAGTGAGATGGCTTTGTATAAGCCAATTTTGTTGATGATGTATTGCGTGCTCAAGCGATTTCGATTCGAGCAATTCATCCTAAACGTTCGCTGTTAATTCGCCATTGACATGCAGACTTTGTTCTTAAAGGCTCTCGCAAAGAGGTGGAGTATGGAATAGAAGGGGAGGGTGAATAAAAATGGCTTCTACAGTAATTACACTTGTTTTGGAATTCGGAGCTTAAGTTTTCGTAATAAAACGAAGCGAACGTTTCTCTATCAGCGTTAAAGGATGTGAACCGAGAAATGAGCGCGTGGTGGGTTAAATTATCCATTAATAATTATGTCGTTGGGGAAAAGTACACACGAGGTCACGTCTTTTGCAGAATAAAAGAAGCGGGTCGAAAGAAAATCTCGTTCACAAACCAAAATCGAAGAAGCGATCGCTTTCAGATCGTGAACTCTCATTGCGCATGTTCAGAAACTTTTCATCGGGATGTTGCTAAGGGAAACAAGCTCTTCGCAACCCAGGGTCCTTGATCCCGAGCAAAGGTTTTCAGTTGTCAAAATCCCTAAAGTACGTCAGAAATTGGGAAGAGGGTTTTGGAACGTTCGCTTCATGTGCGACACTCTCTTCTCTCACGTTCGGTTCACGTGGCCAGGTGGCACTTGTGCACGTGACGAGCAGCGAGGACCCATTTAACGTTCATCTGTATTCACAGCGAGAGACGAGGCTGCGCGCTTTCTGACTTAAGGGACCCGATCTTGCATTGGCACTGCCGATGTTTTCCCTAATGAAGAGCTTTATTAACCACCTCCAAAGAAAAGGTGGATAAACAGGGGCGCTCCCACTCTCTCTCTCTCTCTCTCTCTCTCTCTCTCTCTCTCTCTCTCTCCCTTTTCACCCTTTCAATCAGAGACGCTTCCCTCCTCAGCCCAATGGCAATCGCCTTCTGAATTTCTCAATCGAAAAAGGGCCCTCGAAGAAAACAAAAGGCCTAATGTCCGACCGAATCACGCAATTCAACCGCCAGAAATCGCTGCATACGCTGGCATAAGGAGTCGCTTTAATTTCCTGCCTTTCTCCTTCCAAATGGCGCCGAACCCGCTCCAAACAGCGTATATACAGTTCGAAGGAGAAGGGTTAACGCTTGCCAAGATTTTCCTCCGGTCGAGTTTAAAGAGGCGTGCAAAATCAAAAGACGAAATAAAGTAGAAGGGGAGGAACCTTAAAAAAATTACAAACAACAAAATGAAAGTGAAGAGTTCCTAAGAATGGCGCATTGAACCGGATATTCTCTTTATCCAAAGTTAGTTCGAAGCGTTTTAGGCAACGTCGCTCAATGGTTACTTGTGCAATGCACATCCGTGGAAATCAAAACGAGAGAAAAACTTTTCAACTACTCCACAGACTTTGTCTCTAGAACTCGATTGTTTAATTCAAAAGCTGAAATTCGACGATAAATGGAAAACCTTGGAACCAAGGATTAAGGAAGAGTCATAAGTAGTTCGTTGCAGTTTGGTAGCAAACTAAAGAAGATCGAATAATATATCAATTTTAAAATAAAATTATTTTAGTTTAAATTGATAATTATGTATTCTTACCTCCCCCTTTTGTTTTTTGTAATAAAAGCTTATAAGCTATCCTAAAATCAGGTATTATAGCGCAAAGAGTATGGTATGTTGTTGACATGAAGTACCATAATTTTTCAGTAATCACTTTTTTTGGTCAGTTCAAACAGATCAGTTAGGTATGGAAAAATAATGTTACTAAAGTCAAGAAAAAATCAATTGAATAGTCAAAACATTGAAATTAGTAATTAATAATATCTGCTATTATCTAACAATGAAACATAGACGAGTTTTCTCTGAATTAAAATAAATAAAATCTATTTCAGCTATAATAAACTAAAAATCAACAAATCATAGTAATTAATAATTGCAGAAGGACACTCCGCGTTTGCATTATTTTATTATTAAATCACAGCTATAATAATACCTTTCTGGACGGCACAATCGCTATGAGCTCACATTTGTCACCTTCGGCAGTGCACCCATATTTCTCTCCGGTTATCGTTTTCTTTTGCTACCATCGCTGAAGATGCAATTAGCGTCCATGTTTTGAAGCATTCTGTTCAGGTTAAGTGCATCTTCCAATACGAAATCATTATCTATAATTTCCTTTTTTTTCTTCCATTTCGTTACTGCTGTCCGTAGGTATAACCGCTCTCTGGGCTCTAGACGACTGCTTCTCCCTCGAACACTGTCCTACCTGGGGCAGTCACAGTATAACCGCACCGTCTACTGTGAAGATCACGTCTTCGGTTACGGCTACGACTGCATTCACCACCGAAAAAAAGGATGAAACCAAATTATTGATTAGAAACCCCAGGGGTCATATTACGAAATCAGTAGGGGGCCGAATTAAAGAAAAGCACTGTGTTTGACAAACAACATTATTAATAAGGTCTAATGGGAAAAGCTAACGCGAATTTATTTTCAATATGTCAAAGACGGAACATTATCAATTATATACTACAACCACAGTCTCTTTTGCACATTTTTATACTAATTAACACAAAAAAAAATTGAAAAGCAAAACTTCCTTTACTATCGTGCATTGACAGTACTGCGTTACCGACAGATGAATCAACAAGAAGCGATATCTATAGCTTAAATTTTGCAATTAGTTATTGCTTTATTGGATATTCTGCCCATTTCCTAGCTGGCCTTAATAATTGATTTATCCGCCCGGGGGGGGGGGCAATTTACCAGCAGAGAGACACGTTTCCACCTTTTCCGCTACTTGTAAAATTTTCATTTATCATTTGTTGTTAACTGAATTTCTACATGTTGAAGACGACAGTTTCAATGTAGAAATATGCGTATCTTATTATTACGCTGATTAGAACTATTTTATTGTGTAAAAGCTTTTCCTCATTATTTTCATAATATAATTCTTCAAAATAAATTCACCATTTCTAAAGATTGAGAAGCGCTGCTTTAATCGTATATGTTCCCTATACGGCAAGCAAACATAACCAAACATACAGTATAATCAAGCAAACATATGCATGAATATTTGCTTTCCTTTCTTCATATCAAGCTCATCATTCAACCAGTTATTCAAATAAAAAGGCATATAAACTTTATCCTATTCCAATGGGATCGATCAAAGCACCTGGATAAATTGCATTTTCGCACAGACTGTGCTGATTATCAATAATTTACAGGCACCTTGCTTGGTTTAATTTAGATGAGAATCTGTTACATGCCTTTTATAATTCTTAAATTCTTAAAGCTGCAATGTCAACCTTAGGAAAAAGTTTGTAAATATACATCTGCGACATGTATGTGGATTGTTCTCTATTGGTTAACACGACTAATATTTATTTAAACAGTTCTTAAGGGAGAATTTAGCGAGACACTATATGTGAAACGATTCGATGTGAAGTAACTTTGTTTCCATTTATCACCAAAACACAATCCACTTTGCGATCGCTTAACTTAATAATCTCGCTGTGTCTCGTAAGAAGGTCTTTGAGTACCCTTCACTTACATCAATAACGAAACGGGAATAATAATGGTATTGCCATTAAATATATTATGCTGAGTATTATAATGAACAACAATAACGACGTTAAATAATAATTACAGTCATAAACAATTAATTACAATATAAACATACAAAATATATGAAAATATTTGGATGTCCATATCATATAGTCCCCTGAGTGGATGCCCCCTTACCGTGGGTCAGGGGTTTGGGTGCTTCAGGGATTCTGTGAGCACTGCTACTTTAGGGTCATCCTTACCAGAAAGGTCATGGTTGAGAAGTGAGACGAAGAGTATCCAAATAAACATATATCTCATGATGTCGACGACTGAGAGAATTCATACTACATCGGCTGTGGCGCAGGTTAAAGTCACCCGCGTTCGGCAGTTAGGCATAGGCTCTCGTTCGAAAAATAGTCGACAGTCTCCCGGCTGTTATCTCGGAGCAATGCCTCCGAGAAGACCCACCAGTGCACTCGCTATGCGCTTGGGGAAACGGTCGGGGGCAGCGCATGCCTTTACCCAGGAGGAGAAACGGGTAAAGCGACAACGGCATCGGGTGCTGTCAATCGGCACTTGGAACGTATTCTCCATGACAGGAAAGGAATCAGAGTTAGTGGAGGAAGCCAAACGGTATCGACTGGATATCATAGGTATTACCTCTATGAAACGTCCGGGTTCTGGAACTGTGGACTTAGAAGGAGGGTGGAAGCTTTTCTACTCTAGTGTCGACCCTACCATGACTGCCCAGGCGGGAGTGGAGATACTCACAAGTCCCCGGCTGGCAGATTATGTTGCAGATTGGACACCCTTAGGTGGAAGACTGTGTCTCCTGAGGCTTCAGATAGGGAAACGGTCTCTCTCTCTATTCGTTGCATATGCTCCGAATGCAGTCACAATGTACCTACTTTTTCTAGATGAAGTTGATGCTGCTCTTAGCAGGAGAGGGAGTGCAGATTCTGTCATCCTGATGGACGACTTCAATGCACACGTAGGGGCTGATGAACAAACGTGGAAAGGCGTAATTGGGAGGAATGGCGACCTCGATTTAAATGCGAATGGGAGGTGCTTGTTGGATCTCTGTTGCAACAATGGACTTTTCATCACAAACACCTTCTTCCAGCACAGGGATGTCCATAAGTATACCTGGTATAGGGATGCAATGGACCAGAAATCACTGATTGATTTTTGTTTCAGCCGACTTATTCCGATCAGTGTTGGATACTCGTGTGAGAAGAGGGGCAGAACTATCAACTGATCACCACCTTGTTGTTTGCACTTTGTGGTTTTCTGAATCCATGCCAACTAAGCGAAATACTAGGTTCAGACAAACTTGGCGCATCAAATGGGAGGCATTAGAGCTGTGAGGAAGACCTTTGCAGATAACATATCTTCAAGTTTCAAAGAACTACCCAGTGATCGTGGTACTGTTGAAGAGGAGTGGCAGTTGTTTAAAACTGCTGTGATTACTTCGGCTGCATTGTGCTGTGGTCGTAAGCGGCTGAGTGTGGCGCAGGGCGGTGAGAAAAGGACTGCATGGTGGAACGGTGAAGTCCAAGAAGCTGTCAAGGCAAAGAAGGAAGCCTATTTGCTATGGCTTGCAAATAAGTCAACTTCGAGTCGATTGCGATACACTGAGGCCCAAAAAGCAGCAGCAAAGACAGTATCAACAGCTAAAGCCAAGGCCTGGGAGAAGTTCGGGGAGGAATTGGAGGCAGACTATGGTTCGGCAAACAAGGTGTTCTGGCAGACCGTGCGCCGACTCCGTGGAAAGAAGTCTCTTTCATCACAAACTATTAAGAGTTCAGATGGGAGGCTTCTGAAAACGGAGGAGAGCGTATTGCATAGGTGGAAGGAATACTTTTCATCTCTTCTTAGTCTGGTGACAGCAACAACTGAGGGACATGAGGTGCACCTTGGAGCGGAGAATAGTCACGGTAGTATCACTGAAACGGAAGTCAGATGGGCAATTAAGTCCCTGAAGACTGACAAAGCTGCAGGTGATGATGAAATCCGGTCCGAGATGTTAAAGGCCTTAAATCAGGATGGTATCCTATGGCTGACTCGAGTGTGTCAGGTTGCTTGGATATCTGGACAAACCCCTAAGCAATGGCAGACAGGAATTGTGATCCCTATCTTCAAAAAGGGAGATCAGAGAGATTGCAACAGCTATCGAGGCATCTCTTTGCTCAGCATTCCTGGGAAAGTGTACGCTAAGTGTCTGGAGAAGAGAAGTCAGGAAGTAGTCGACTCCGAACTGTCGGGGGAGCAGTGTGGTTTCCGACCTGGCCGAAGCACGACGGATCACATCTTTGCTCTAAGGCAAATCTTTGAGAAATCCTGGGAGTATGCAAAAGAGGTCTACGCTTGCTTTGTGGACCTCGAAAAAGCATATGACAGGGTTCCTCGGGAGAAGCTCTGGCAAGTTTTGCAAGAGTATGGAGTGGATGGGCAATTACTGGTTCCTATCATGTCTCTGTATGAAAGCTCTGAGATATGTGTCCGGATAAATGGCATAAGTCAAGACCGTTCACTGTGGGTGTTGGACTCCGCCGAGGGTGCGTACTGTCGCCCCTTTTGTTCATTATCTTTATGGGCTGGATAGACAGGGGCAGCCGAGGCGATGAGCGTGTTTGTGTGGGCTGGCCGTTGCTAAATCCTTCATCTCGCAATTGTGGCTCCAGGAATTCGCTCCAACATGTCGAGGTACACGGTACCATTGATAGTCCCCTCCGCAAACATGAAGGGCCCATAGACCTTTGACTGTGTAACTCCCATACACACATTCACTTTGGGTGTTTGTGTGTGCAAATATATGAAATTCGTTAATGATTTTACCAAAATGTATAGTGACTTTATAAACGCCGTGAATAGAAAAGATTGGAAACCAACCCAATATTCTTTTCTATGTGAACAGCATTTTGTTAAGGGTAAATTCAAGAATTTCTTCAGAGATTTCTTGTACTGTCATATAATATATTTTAACAAATATTTGCGATAATAAGTTCGTTAAATAAAATATTCTACCCGACAAATATTTCGATTTTTCATCATTTTCAAGAATCAAGAATTTTTCAGAGTTGTTCATTATATTCAATAATAAAATGTGATGATGTAAAGCTATCACTATAGTTACATTGTTGTGAAATTTATTTTAAGATGTCTTTAAGGTGTTGTATTCATGTGCCAGATTGTAAGTCTGTTTGAGTATTTAACATGCATGATTTATTTTCAAACGCCTTTGATAATAGTGAAATTTACAAATTAAACTACAACAGATGTGACAATTTGGGTAGACAATTTAACGTATAGAGAACATATTAATCCCATAAAATATACAAATAATAATCAAAATTTACTAATCATATCATTCACACAGGTAGTAAGTTTAGCAAAATTGATGAAGCCATGGAAATTCTAATCTAATCCAAAGACAATAATAAACATAGTAGCTCAGAAAATATGGAAATTTTTAAGGCGAAACAAGCAAATAAATCATGCATATTAGTAATGAAAATTCCCGCAGTTTCAATGAGGTAGTTGTAAACTCTCCGTACTCTACGTAGGCCCAAAGTGAAAAATCGTTCATCCACTCTTTCCTTCATTGCGTAAGGGTCTTTTATATAAATTCCTTCGCCAAGTTTAAGTTTTTTAATGTATCTTGTCCTTGAGGGATAATCTAATTGTTTTGCATAATTAGACAACACAAATTTATAGGTTGATATCCATGAATGTTGTATCTCAATACAAGCAAACCCTGCATTCTGAGCCATGGCTTGCCCCGCAATATGGCGGCTTGGGCAGTGTGACGTCACTGCGACGTCACGAGATTATGCTCCATATCAATGAGCCAGACTTTTTTTAATCGACTACAGTTATGCCAGGCGTGTTGTTGGCCAAATATCTATTTGGATTCTGAAGATCTTAACCTCCTTATTTTCCAGAACTTTCTTGATTTAATGTTCCCAGTGATTATTGCTACATTCGAATATAAACTTCTGGCAGAGTTTCCAATAAACAATTTTCGCAACTCTCACATGGCCTTGCAAATAATAGTGATAAGTCTCTGATATTTTGCTGCATCCGCTGATTATATGGCCGACTGTTTCATCCTTCTCCTTGCAAAGTTGACATTTAACTCTTGTCAGTTATACAGCGTGGTTACTAAACATACGGCAAAGGTTCAAGAGGTGATTCTTTGGGTTATTTTAAGAATCTTTTTTTCTTTTGATGATTTTCGTAATACCGCTTTGTTTCGGTTAGATATAGGGCAATAAAAGTTTTTCGACAAAAACAACTTTTTATTGCCTAATTTTACATGAAAAGCTTCTTAATCTACAATAAATGCTGAAAATGACTACCACCAACTCTTTCAAAACACCAGGGTTGTTTCTTATTGCATTACATTTAATTATCAACTATCATCAACTATCCGCTATCTCAAATATTCTACATTTTCCACTGGAGTAGTGTAAATTAACGACTTCAGAGGGCCCCATAGAAAAAAAATTCAAGGGATTTAAATTCGGAGGGTCGGGCAGGGCATAAGTGAGGTTCACTTCGACCAATCCAGCGGTCTTGATGTGTTGCATTTAAAAACTCACGAGTAACCATACAAAAACATGTAATTTTTCCCTTCCCTGAGTTTGAGCCCCTTAGACTCTGTTTCCGTACTTCTCGTTTGGCTTTTCTAAACAGCAACAATAATCGATGTTATAATATTACTTGATAAAGAAATAAAGTATCAACACGAGTCTCTCAATGAAAATGCTTTTACTTATTTAATTTTTCATATATTTTAGAAACTGGCTCCAAAATGCATTTGTTGAAAACAATCCACATTACTTAAAATCGGAATAGTAATCAAGTCTCTTTCTCCCTTTAATTCTGGTGAGTGCGTTTAAATGGAATCTCTCTTCACTCTATCCGGATGACCCTCTTCTTCCTTCTCCTGTCGCTTCATCTTTCGCCCATCCTTTTCTTTCCCTAACGAATACCACATACTATTTAATTAAAAGAAAAGAGGTTCCGTGGAGGACGCCAAAACACGCGGCACTCGGCCTCAGGAGAAGCCGCTGACATCGGCGCTGAAGATTCCAACTCTCCCCCTCCTACCCCCATAAAAGGGAACCTCTATCTAAAAAGGATGGAAAAGAAGGATAGAAAAGAGGAGGAGGAAGAGGAGGCCATAGTCTCGACTGCCACCTTCCCCTGAAGGCAGAATGATCACCCGCCGAGGGGGCTTTATGGCTCCTCTATTCATGTAAACCATTTGGAGAAAATGAAAAAAAAGGAGAAAATATTGGCCATTTTTAACACGGACCAGAAGAGGAAATGTATTACGCTGATGGCATATTCTACCAACTTTTCCTCTTTCTTTCTCCCTCTCTTTTGTTAATATAATATTCGTGTTTTTTTTCGGCCTGTTCCCCTTAAAGAAAGAAAGTTTTTCATATTAAGCTGGCAAAGATTTTTCAGTGTAAAATGCTTAAGAATAATTGGGAAATGTATTTACAGGCATTACACTAATTATAAATTATTCATTTTAATTATACAATCATATTACAGACGCCTCCATCTTTATTGTAATGTTTTAGTCAATATTTTAAAGTAAATACGGATATTTACAGGAATCCCTCGGTTAAAATACAATAAAGAATTCAAAACAAAAAATTTTAACTTCAACGATTTTTAATTTTGTTTAACAGACATGTTATCATTGGTTTTCTAACTTTTTAATTTTTTCGCTAAGCTGTAATGTTACAAATATGCATTGCCTAACGTCCACACCACGTTTCATTCAATAAATCTTTAAGCCAATTGGATGTTGTTCAGTTCCCAACTCGGCTCGTATGCCACCTATCTACACGAAACTTGGATGATTTACTGGAAACATATATCCCATTAGTTTTTCCAATATAGTCGCGTGTACGTCCATTAGGTATACGTTCAATCTACATATAAAACTTATTTATACATTACACTGTATTCCATCCAACACACTTAAGACATCCAACAGTCTTTTACAGTAATACAACTACTTGCCATTGAAATGGAATACTCGCCACGAGAATCTGTTTTTACACTTCAAGTCAAATTATTTCCATAATTTTTATTATAACAGAGTCAAATTTTTTTGTTAATCAGAAACCTACTTATAGCCCTTTTTAAACATGTAAAAGAAATTAAAATATTATAAATCGAATTTGCATAATGAGCTTTTTTTTCAAGACAGAAAAATGGAATACTCTCTTCACCGCGACAAAAAAATGGAATAATTTATTCACCAAGGCAAAAACAACGAAATGAGTAATAAAAAACAAACTAAATTTTACATTTGAGAAGTATACGATGTGAACATATCTAGTACTTGGTAGCTCTACCATTCGCATCAATGACTGCTTGTATTCTGCGCGGCATTGATCGTACCAATTTGGCACACTCCTCAGCAGTTATGTTAGACCAAATATCCATGATTGAAGCCTTTAACTCTTCAATTGTGGTTGACTTTTCACGCTGTAAGCGTTGCTTCATAATATTCCAGATGTTTTCGATCGGATTTAAATCCGGTGAATTCGCGGGCCAGGAAAGGGTGGGTACATCACGACTGTTCAGCCACGCAGCAGTCGATTTGGCAGCATGCGCTGGAGCCAAATCATGCTGAAAAAGGACATCGTCATCACCAAACTTTTCCAAAGTAGGTATCAAATAGAAATCCAAGATGTCTTGATAAACACTGGCATTTACTGTTCCTTTTATGAACGTTAAAGAACCAGCTCCTTTTGCACAGATACACCCCCAGACCAAGACACTTCCAGGAAACTTCACGCTTTTCTTCAAAGTTTTGTCTTTATATTCTTCACCTTTTTTCCTCCATATTCTACATCCTTTATCACCATAAGTCACACAGAATTTAGATTCATCACTGAAATACACCCTACTCCAGTCATCCTCTGTCCAGTCAACATGTTGCTTGCACCAGTCCAATCTTTTTTACGTTGTTTCGATGTCAAAAGCGGTTTAATTTTGGGCACACAGTTCTTAAATCCCAAATCATGCAAACGCCTTACAGTTGTACGATGAGACACAACAACTCCGGATTCTTTCCATTGCAAATGATACTGCTTTGAAGTGCTGAATGGTTGTTGTGCAACGAGTTTCTGAAGTTTTCTGTCGTCTCTGGAACTTGTTTTCCGCTGCTACCCACATTTGTATCTTCGATTCATAGTTCCACGACCTTCCTTATGTCTCTTAATGATTTTTGAGACGGTGGATTGCGTGCAATGCAAACTGGCTGCGATCTGCGATTGATAGTAGCCTTGAGTCTTTAGTGCAATAATACTTCTTCTTTTGGATGGGGACAAATCACGTTTTCCACCCATAACTGATGGATACTGGTGTCATATATATAGATCATAGAGAAAATTCAGAATGAACAGTTATTTTCTGAACCAGGACCTTTAAATATCTTGTAGAACAGGATATTCCATTTTTTTGTCGCGGTGAAAGGAATATTCCATTTTTCTGTCTTGAAAAAAAGGCTCATTATGCAAATTCGATTTATAATATTTTAATTTCTTTTACATGTTTAAAAAAGGGCTATAAGTAGGTTTCTGATTAACAAAAAAATTTGACTCTGTTATAATAAAAATTATGGAAATAATTTGACTTGAAGTGTAAAAACAGATTCTCGTGGCGAGTATTCCATTTCAATGGCAAGTAGTTGTATATGTAATATGCAACAGCACTGCCAGAAATAACAACAAAAAAACTACGCCCCTAAACGATCAGTATTATTTAACTGTCTGGAACCTCGAACGTATAGGCTATATGAAATTCCTATGCCAAAATTCATAGAACTATACCTTACTTGGACAAAAATATCCGGCCACCCCTCTGAAACACGGGATATGCCTAATAACATCACAAATAATGTTCGAACATGGATAAAACTCAAGCGTATTGTATCTAATATTCATTTGTGAGTGATACTAGCAAGATAGGAGATCGGAGGAGCTAAGTGAGTATCTCAAATCTGATATAATAATATGATGCCTTAAGTGTCACAAATCCGTTAGACAAATTTCTCTCCTGCTGGAAGTGCCTCGCTTAACGGTAAATGATGTCATCTTGAAATGGAAACGTACTGGATCGGAAAGAGTTCAACAACGACCAAGCAAAGCAGATCGCGGGAACCGGCGGAAAGGGGCCAGCGAGCTCTAAAGGTGCGTTCCCATAGCTCGCTTGAGCTTTAAGCGAAGCTTGAGCTTTGAAGCAAATTCTACTCGCTAGAAAAATACAGCTTGAAAAGCCAAGCTAGCGTTGAAGGTATCCCACACTCGCTAGAAATTAACGTGTCTCGCGAGAAATTGCATGCGGGAATTCAAAAAAACATGGTGCCTCTCAATGCATGAAAACGTTTGTTGTTAATTTTCCAGAGAACGAGTTTAAATTTTAAGAAGCTATTGATAGTTAATCTTAAAAGTATTTTATAAAAACGATAACATATTTCCAATTTAGCAATACATGGTATTTATTTTTATTTTTGCTGATGCTACAATAAATAGAATAAAATAAAACAAAACCAATGAAATTTAATAAACAGAGCTATTCATTAATTAATTAAATAAACCTAAGTATTACATAAAGTAATACACAAATTGATAAAATAAAAAGAGTAAAATAACAATTAAATAAATTTAATAAATTCAATATAATTCATGAATAAAAACTGTAAATGTTTATTATAAAAAATGAATAAAATAAAATAAATTAAAATAAATTGAAAATAAAAATAAATATAAAATAACAATTTAAAAGTTATATAAAATAAACTCAATCAAATGTAACAAAATAAATTAACAAATAATAAATAAATTTAAATAAATAAATAAATAAAATAAATAAAATAAAAGAAATAATAATAAATTTATTAATAAAAAAAATTTAAACCATACTATAATACTCAAAGAAGAAATAATAATAAACTGAAGATATTCTTCAAACAAATCATAAATACAAAGGAGAAAAGGGAAACAAATCGCGGAATTTTTCCTTCCCTTTTCTCTTTTGCAATCACAAGGGAAAGGCATATAGTGCGCATGCGTCTCAGTCATTTCCAAGCTGCTTGTAGCTTTAAAATCAAACTGACCTAGATATCCGCTTGAAGCAAAAAGCAGCTTGAAAATCCAAGCGCTTCATGCAACTAGCGCATATCAGCTTGGTGTTTAGGATAGCTTGAGCTTGAAAAATCACAAGCAAAACGCTCAAAGCTTCAAGCTTCACGCTCCAAGCGAGCTATGGGAACCCACCTTAAGGCGTGTTGTAAAAAGTAATCACTTTTCCTCAGCCCAAGAAATCACTACTAAGTTTCAGAATTCATATGGGGCCCCTGTCACGACTAAAACTGTTCGTAGGAAATTGACCAAGATGGGATTCGTACTGCAGCGCATAAGCCAAACATCACCAAGGTGAATGCCCGAAGTCGTTTGATCCCTACGTTGTGGCAACAATTCGGTGATGACCCTTTCCTGTTTCAACATCATAATGTTCATGCTCACAAAGCAAGGCAGGGATGGTTCCATGAAATGGACGTTGAAGAAATGGCCTGCTCAGAGCCCGGATTTAAATCCGATAAAGTACTTTGGGATGAATTTGAACGACGATTACGGAACAGACCGACTCGCCCAACATCACCCATCGAACTCCTGGTTGCAGGATGGAAAAAAATTCCACCAGCTACGTATCAAAGCCTAGTGGAAAGCCTTCCCAGAAGAATGGAGACTATTATTGCTGCGAAAGGTAGACCTGCCTGATACATGTACTAACATATGAAATAAAACATTGCTTTCTTTCCTAATACATGTGTCCGGATACTTTTGTCTAAGTAGGGTATCCTCCTGGACATAGTAGATTAGTAATTAAAATTAGAAAAATAGTAAAGAAAATTCCACGGTCTGGACTCGAACCAGGGATCTTCAGGCTACCGTCCCGATAGTGCTTCCATTACCACGGTGGCTTACTGTTAGAGCATTGGTGATTCAAGGGGTGATTCTTTAGGCTGAAGAATTGGGATGGTAACCTGAAGGTCCCTGGTTCGAGTCCAGACCGTGGAATTTTCTTCAATATTTTTTCTAGATTTAATTATTAACATTTGGATGTGTGGTGTTAAAAAATTCTTTTAGCTTTATTTTGTTGTTGTTGTTATTATTATTATTGTTATTAGATTTATTACATTTATACATGTAGTAGTTTTTAAATACAAAAATCAGTGATACCAGTGCCTGACTGTTCAGTTGCCTTGCGACCATGTCCTAGACATATTTAATAAACGAATGTGCAGATTAGGGAAGAAGCGATTTTCTCAAAGAAAAAAATCCTGGGGACCTTCCGCTTACTTCTGCGGTTCCCTGGCATTCACGACTTATTATAACATTTACAAAATAATATGATACGGCAGTAATATTTCTGGTTTATTTATAATGTGAATATATTTTAGTTCTATTTTTTAAACGTTTCTTTTAAGAGTATGGCTTTATCAGTTTTCATTTCTTTGCGTCTCCTTCGCATGCTTTCTACAGGGTTAGCTTCTGTTTATCTCCATAAAGTTCTATAATCTTTTCTAGGAGAGTCAGTTAATGCCAGTCTCAGTCTCTCTCTTTTTCTCTGTCTCTCTCAAGATTGAAGGAAGGTTAATATTTAATTTTTAACCTTTTTCTTTTTCTATGATTCTATTCGGGTAGAGTTTCTTTAAGTTAAGCACGGTTTCTTTAAGTTATTTTATTTCAGTTGCCAGCAAGGTTTCATCTTTTCTTTAGAATCGTGGTTTAAATATGAAATTTAATATGAAATTTCTTCTTTTTTTGTATTTCTTAAATGCTAACTTTATTGTGGTACAAGCACAACATTTTTTAGATATTACGAATCGTTGTTGATATTTTCTGCAGCACATTATTTTTTTTAGTTTGTTCAAAGAGTCTAAATCATTGCGGTAGCAAGGGTCAATATGAACATATACTATAAACAAATATAAATTTTATAGTGTTTTCATTCACAAATTTTCATTCAAAACTTATTATTTTGAAAATACATATCCTTATTCAAAAAGTTAATATTTAACCTCAAAGATTTTTTATGAACTGTTTTTTTCCTTTCGATATGAATATGTTCAATTTAAAAACAATAAAAATTATTTATTTAATTCATGATTCAGTTCATGGCCAATCTGTCTGTTTGAAAAATTAATATAATCTAAAACTGAAATGTTCCTTAAGTACTTGAAAAAAAGAAGACAAACGAGAAGCAAGCAATTTATTTATTCTCAATGACATTAATATGCTTCGGGAGAACAAACATTTTTGAGTTTGCCATTAAAAATTCTAATAAATCTAATTTTCTGAAAATTTAATTCATTTTGGATTCAGTGTTTGCAAAAAAACATAATTTTGTTGTTTTCCTTAGGACAAGCGAGTAAAGAGACTGGAAAAATCATTTTCCATAAGATTTGCTCTGTCTTTCAGCAAATAAAGTAAACAAATATGATGAAAAGATGAATGTCAAATGAAATTCAAATGAAATTAATGTTGATGAACCGTGTTTTCATCGTTACTCGACGAGAAAAATTTCTCTTTGAGAATTTCCACAATGAAGATACGCTTTTCTGCGCTCGCGTAAAGCCGAGCAACATCGTCAAACGCAACCAAACGACACCGTTTCGATTCTAACCGGCAACCGGCGACAGTCACAAAAGCCGCATCAAATGCAGGAAAAGAACAACAACAAAAAAAATAAAGTTTTCATTTTTTTAAAAATATGACGACCGTGAGAGGGAAAATTATTAAAAAAAATTTACCTTTCTGAAAAAAAAAAAAGATAATTCAATTTTAGAAAGCTAAACCACTTTATTAAAATATGTTTTCTTTCGATTTGAACATGTTCAATTTAAGACATTAAACACAAACAGGGTGAGCGTAATCAAGTAAGCTTCTGTCATAGGTCAGAATGGCTTCACCTTTTGGTATGAATAAAATACAATGGAATTTGTTTTGTCGAAGGACAAATAGCTCAAAAACTTGTAGAAAAGGGAACAAATTGTGAAGAGCAATGCAATAAATCAAAAACCAAATTAGTATATTCAACGTAATTTGTGAACTTTCCTTTTAGAATGTTATGAATAAGACGCCAGGATAAGTGGTTTCAAATCCGTCAGGTTTGGATATTTTTAAAGTTCTTTAGTCAGAAATTTAGGAGGAAATATGAACGTGCAGGGAACGTGTTTGGAAAATGACGGTTGATCATTATTTCATTCAAACGACTGTTAACGCTGAACTATCATTCTGGTAAAAACAACTACAAAAAGGAGCGCGATCTCTTGGTAACAAACATTAGATTGCACGAACGTCATTCCTCCTTTCACAAATGTGTTCTTGAATTATTGTATTACTCTTCACAATAATGAAGCGCCATTACCTAGTGACAAATTACTGAATTATTTTTTTCCTTCACCAAAACTTAATTCTATTGCTTTAAAAGTATCCATGCCAATTATGAAATCATTTGGCCATTTGAAATGTGAACTTTATCCTCACTCTGTAATTCAAATCAATCTCAATTTGGTCGTTGGGTGTAAAATTATAACGAAATCCTCCTTTGAATTCTCCTGTTTTATTTTAAATCAATTATTTTTAACAAGAGTTAATTCCAGGTTTAATTTCTGCCTTTCACGAGTATTACTTCATTTAGCTCTTCTAATCCCCCACTAGATTCCACTTCTGCCATTTTTGCTTTTATCAATTAACGGTTTCTATTCGTAATGTAAAAATTTCTCTAGTATGGTTGAGAATATGTATAAATTAGCTTTAATATAAACGTTTTGACGGTTCTAAATTAACAAACTCCCTAAACTTCTCCGGATATAATTTAAATAATCGAATCTGGTTTATGAAAATTATCTGTTATACGCAACCACAAGAACAACACTTCTATCGAAACTCAGGTATGAAGCGAGTTTGAACCTGGCAAATGGCATCTTTTCCCATGAAAAATTAATAAACTTCTTTCTGAGAACACAATATGCCATGCCCAGCGTTTCTGGTGCGGCACTTTCGTTGAAGAGAAATCATATGCTTCGATGATAGCATGGAGCTGTTCGTCGTAGATGACAATACTACTAAAGTGAAGTGCATTAAAATATTCAGACTGCAAATTTTATTCATACATTGTAAATGGAGGTTAAATATACAGGGTGTCCAAAAGGCCTGGTAACATGGCAGATATCTCAAAGTTGCCAGGTGAACGAGATCTGACGAGTGTGGTTTATAGGTAAAAAGATACACTGCTGGAAAGAGAATAGACAAATGTTGCTACGTTTTCATTCACTTTTCGATTACAGTCGAAATTAAACCCACTTTTAACAGAACATTAATAGAACATTTAAAATTCTCTTCCCTTGTTATACCGCGTTAGCACTTTTCCTAAATTACGGCAAGCGTTAAAAATTAAGCAAGCGTTACGTTTTTAACACGTTTTACAAATATTATTAAATATTACATATTCCAAAAGGAATAAAAATGACATGGCATAAAACAACATTGCACAAAGTTAAAACAGACCATCAAATTAAACCAACTACAATACTCTCTGAAAAATCAGAAAAAATGGCATAGAAACAGTTAAACAACTAATAGCTAAAAAAAATCTTAAAAAGTCTTTGTTCTAGTCCTTTTATTAGTTTTGTAAAATGTAATTAAATACAAGTTGTTTAAAATGATGTAATTATTAGAACTGGCATAGTACCCTTTTAATGAAAATAATTTCAGGATTTTCATGTTCAACCTGCCAAAAGTGAAGACTGAGACACAAATGGATCGATCAAAGTTCTTAAAAGTTCAAACTTTTTTGAATCTTTAGCCACAAATATATTTTTCGTAGAGATGAACAAAGTTTTTTATATTAAAAATTAGAATTTGCTTTATTTGAATCTATAGAATGTATAATCAATAATTTTCAACTATTTTTCTACAAAGCAAACTATAGATATTATATATTTATGAGGCTTGAAAACAGTTATGGTATTGATTAATGAGACAAGATTTGATATATTAGAAATTGTCATCGAATTGATTGATCAACGTTTGGGTTTTACCTAGAAATTTATTTTACAGACAAAGTATACTAAATAGATAAAACAGAATTTTTATTTTTATGATAATCAAATTTATCCTATACAAAAACGATTTTAAAATAAGCTTTAATGAATGCCTCTCCTGGGTTAAGGAAGGATCGTCGTCTCCTATGGCTCGGATGGCTATTTGTGTGAAAATCAAAGTACAATCCTTTCTCACCTCTTTTCCTTGTCGACTGCCTTATGAGAAAATCGATAGCCATTACTGTTCTTCTTCCTCAATTTCCACTTCAAATAACTCCATTCGAAAACTTCCATCAGAATAAACGTAAAAGGACTTGACTTTTTCCCCCTTTTTGTCAATAGACTTCTTAGGATTTTAAAATATTCCATACTTAGAATAAGGTTTATAACTCTCGCTTAAGGATTAATTCACATAACATACAATCGCTTTTTAGACCGACTTCAGTTTAAAAACCAAAAAAAAAAAACCCACTAAAGTTTACATTTTCTTAAGAGAAGAAAGAAATAACTTGCTTCTAATTTTCATTAACTTTATTATTACTTGTGTAAATTAACGTCTGTCTCCAATTACAATCTTCACGTGTCTTAACATCTTGAATACTTTTTAAAACAAAATGATGAGAACATATAATGAATTCTGATTCAACTTAAACCATTTTGCACATGTGAACATTATTTTATTGTTTAAACTTCTTGTTATATTCACAATATTGTTTTGAAAGTGACAGTTTGCTTGTCCCAGAAAGATAGAACCACCTAAGAAAAAAAATGGAATATTCCTGACGAATAATATTTGAGGCCAAGAAATCATATCTCGTGAAAAAATGAATTCTAAAGAGTAATATGGACTGACGGAAAGAAGTTTAACCTTGATGGGTCAGATGGTTAGAGTCATTATTGGCATGATTTAAGTAAAGAAGAACGACTGTTTTCTAAACGACAACAAAAAGGTGTGGGCAGATTTGGAGGAAGAGGAAAGACCCCAATCAAGGATGACGGCTGTTGCATACCAAAGAATGCTTGAAGAATATTTTCTCCCATTCTCAGATAAATGTCGTAGACTGTTTTTCATATTGCAGCAAGATAAAGCAGGCATCTTCTATTAAACCATATATATACTGAACGACCAATTTATTAGAGACACCTCTTACGGAAAATGGATCGGCCGAAGCGATGTCGAAGCGAGGCCGAAGCGATGTATAAAAGGGATGCGTTGGATCACAAATTGCAGTCAGCAGCAGAAGTGGACTGTGTATTGGCAAATCCAAAGATTTGCCCGACTTTGAACGAGGCATGATCGTTGGAGCTCGACGGGCCAGTTAGGCATTTACCGACGCCTTCCCACACAACCATCCAACCTGCAACAATTACGGGACGCTGTGATGTCAGCCTGGGCTGCTATTCTTGGCAGCCCAGGCTGCACGTATTCAAGCAGTTCTCGCCGCTAAAGGAGGCGCAACACGCTATTAGCGGGGTGTCTCTAATAAATTGGTCGTTCAGTGTATATAGTTAGCCTTTACTTTCCTAAATAAGATTAGCATACTGTCATTTACAATACAATATTGTGACTATAACAAGAAGTTTAAACAATAAAATAATGTTCACATTTGCAAAATGGTTCAAATTGAATCATCATGTTGTTTAAAAGAGTACTAAAGATATTACGACACGTGAAGACGATGGTTCTATCATTTTGGGAAAAATCTTATTAGGGAGATGTAAACCTGAAGCGTTTTTATCATTAAAAAAGTGCTATAATAAGTGCTATAAATATCTTCAATAAAGAACTTTTTTTTTTGCTTTACGTTAGTTAACATTTATTTTCTAAGAAAATTCAAATTTTTCAAAAGACTGTTCTGCTTATATTTTATGGTCATTTCATATCGAAATGAAGAAATAGAAACGCATCATTTATGTTTGCTATTGTGAGAACTTACTGAAACTAATGATATTAATGATAGTTCTATTGAATTAGCAAACTATCCAAAATTAATCGCCTTCTTAAATTATTAATGAAACTTCAACATATTACATACGCTAGCATGAAAATTATTTTGAAAAGTCTATTTATATCATCCGATCTGACCTATTACGGCTTTCAAACTAAAATTACGGTCAATTAATAGACTTAGTTGAAAATGCCGTTGTTGCAAGAATATTTAGAAGCTTAATCTCATAACAGAAATCAAAATAAAATTAATAATAAATAATCTGATAATAATAAATAATGTAAATTACAATATATTAATCATAGCCAAACAGTCCAACGGTAAAAGATGGTCTTCTCTTTATACATGAATGATTAATTTGCACCGCAACATAAGCCCTTAAAGTACTGTAATTTTTCCTTATTCTTGTTTTTATTTTAATTTTTCTCTCATACTATTGAGATTAAGCTAGTTATAACAATCCGTGTTCTCGTTTTCGTTTTCTTTAAGTATTACAGAACCAAATTCGATTTGTTATAATATACTAATCTAAATGATCTACTTAGGCTAAATGATTCCAGTCAAAGCAAATATTCGCTGGATCGATTATAACGATTTAACCATTGTTATGCTTCTCTAACATTGGCTGTACTCAATGTCACTCGAGTGTTTCTAATTCTCCATAGCTTCTTCATTCATATTATTGGACTGTTCTCATATAATTCAAATGGGGACATACATCGTTGTTCAGTTCATATGCAATGGTCGAAGTTCTTATATATTTCGTAGATCTACCAAACTTGCCTTGCACATTATAAATAGAAGATAATAAAGTACCTGAAGAAAATCTTAAAGCATATCAATTAGAAAAGGGAAGGAAAAATTCCATGACCTGGACTCGAACCAGCGGCCATGCCTATCGCTGTCACTGCTCTTACCAATTTAACTATCGCGGACATGAATCGCCAAGCTGATACAATAAATGGACTTCCATGAAGCCACCAAGTTCATATGGACTTCCATGAAGCCACCAAGCAGATCAATCGGCAGAGCAGTGTCGACGATTTCAGAGGCGATCGGGAACAAGCAAGAGATCGCTCGGCGATCGACCTCCCCCGCTGGAGTCCGTGGTTCCACCGATTGCTTATTGGTTGAGGACAGAAGATATCCGCCAATGGGCGATAAGAAAGACCGACGACGGAAACGCGGGGCGTCGGCGCTGGAAAAAAAAATAGAATGATTTCGGCTTCGATTGCGGACGAAGGAAAGAAAAATGCTGCCGCGAGAAGATTGGATCGGCGATGGAGAACGAAAGGGACGCCTCCAGAGCGAGTGAGAAGGAAGGAAGCGACCAAGGGAGTTTTGCACTGCTCGCCCGCCACGCAGTCCTGTCTCCGCGCTAAGAAAGAAGTCGTTGTGTGCCACGTGGATACGAAGGACAGCAATATAAGTACTGCGACGCAGCAACGAATTAACGACAAGAGAGGAAGACAAACGGCCGATACCCGAGCGAGAGGGAGAGCCAAGACGTCAAGGCCCGGCTACGGGATAGGATGTCGGAGTAACCGATGAGCCCGACAACCCAGCATCGTCATCCAGGATATTCGTCGAGGACGTTCTACGCCGCCACGTTTAACGACGGTGAGGCCAAGATAGGAGCAAACTCAGCCGATAGCGACGTCCAGAGGATCGCCAGCTGTCCGTATAATCTTGCAGGTAACGGGGAACTCTCGTTGTCACGTGACGCGCGGCCTGGCTTGAAAGGAGAACGATTAGATGTAAGCATTATGTTATTAAGTCTAGGCTGTAATTAAACCGTAAAGTAGTTGATAACGTCTAAGAACTGTTCCAAAGGTACCACGTATTAATAAGGGCGTTATTTTGCTTTTCTATTTATGACAGTCTCGTCTGAGCCGACCTCACTATTGGAAATTGACGGATTGCCCCAGGCACTCAGTAATTTATCGTTATTGCCGCCCTTGCACTCCACATCTCTTCAGGTTCAAGACTTTACCAATTAAACGAACTCTTACTAATTTTACAATAAACTTTTTCCACCATATTTCTGTGGATCGAAATGTTATTCTGCCAAGTGTAGCAATCTAATAGTAGTTTCATTAAATTATTTAATTCATACACTCATTAGTGTTTTCCCTCTCTGTTAACGGTACCTACACTTTACAAAACCCCGTTAAAGCAGACCTCCGACTTACAAAGCCGTCAAGTAAATTGAAAAATTCTTTAAAAAATAAATCATTAGATGGTCAGTGAGGGTTTTAATTGTACGCCAACCTCAGCTGTTCAAATTAATGATGAAAAATTCTGCTGGTAAGAGAGGAAATTCTTTGCAATTTCCTTCGATGAAAACACATATGCACTTAACCAAGCTATTTGTTTATCAAAAATTTTAAATAAGCTTCTGAAAATATGCAGTTACTTAAATGGCGACATACGTGGTTTATATATATTTTTAACGTGAACATTTCTAGCGGAATTCAAACTTAGCTCCTTAATCTTTATTTTATTTTCCAAAACTTCTTCTCATATACAGATACGTTATTATTTAGGTCGTTGCCGATAGATTTGTTACTATCCAAAAGTTAACAGTTTTCTAGCTTTTAAATTACAAGAAAAAAATATCACTTTTTGCTCTAACTTCAACTTTTTTTTTTTAATTTCCACACTCTAGGGTCCAATTTTTTACTGTTTTTACGTAGGACGTATGCCAGTTTATAAAAATAAATAATAAAATTTGAAACAACTTGCTATCGGTTTAAAGTAGCTACTCGATAACTATTTGAATGTAGATGTTTTCACTAAGTGTTCCAAACTTTGAAGCACGTTAATTAAAAAAAGTTCTATGGAAGTTATCCTGCAAATTATTTTAATAACTTCTACGTCTTTTTAACTATCCAAAAAGGTATAATACTCTAAGTTAAGTAGGCAAATCAAACACAAAATGACAGAGAAAGCGGTCCCAGACCGAAAAGAGTAAATGTTTATTTAAAAGTAAATGAAAGAATAACAGAAAGACCTTAATAAAATTAGAAACCCATGATTATTTAATAAAAATATTTTTTTATCAAATTCTCATTCCTTTTCGTAATCCGCTTTCCACGACCCCAGTTGTAAGATGCCGCCTCATTTCATCAGCTGCATTAATTATTTTCTGTCTCAATATATCTACATTTTGAATCGCAGTTGGCTGGTCGTATACCAAAGTTTTCATGTGACCTCACACATAAAAGATTGGCGTCAAATCAGGGCTCCTCGCCGGCCATAGTATGGGTCCACCCCTTCCAATCCATTTATTTGGGTAATTCTCGTCCAGCCACACTCGAATACTTCTCCTGTAGTGAGCTGGGCAGCCATCGTGTTGAACCCACATGTTTCGTCTCAAGGCAAGAGATAAGTCTTCCATCAAAACGGGTAAATTGTTCCTCAAAGAATTTTAATATTCCTCGCCATTCAAATTATCTGGCAGGAAGAATGGTCCAATCAAATAATTGGAAATTATTCCCATCCACATATTTAAACTAAATCTTCTTTGTGACCCTTTTGGTCTCTTTTTGTTAGGATTGCCTTCCTCTTTTGAAGCCCAGTAGTGGGCTTTATGATAATTGGTAATACCAGCGTTGTCAAACTTTGATTCGTCTGTCCACAGAATTTTTTTAAAAAAAGAGAATCTGCATCTTCAACATCGGCATTGAGCATAAATCTGCAGAAGTCTAGTCGCCGCAATGGATCGTCTTCGTGCATTACTTGCACGGGGGTATAGTGATAAGGGTATTGCCCAGCAGTGTGCATTACAAACCACACCCTCCACTGCGAAATACCGAGCCGTCGAGCGACAACATTCGTAGATGTGGTTGGGTCTTCTTCAAAGAGATGTCGTATTTCGTTGTCTTCGTCCCTGTCATAGATTATGGGTCTTCCCATGTCAGTCCTTCGTCTGAGAACAGAACCAGTTTCTCGTAATCTTCGATAAGTTCCATCAAATACACTAACATCAGGAACTCGGCGAGCAGGATAGCGTGTTATGTATTCATCACGAGCACGCGAAGACACTCCTTCACAAAAACCGTAACACATTAGAAGATCAGCATATTCCTCGTTGATAAACGTTGCCATGATGAATAGCCAATCCACAAGCAGAGATCAAAATCCAGTATACATGCCACGTCACACAGTGAGAAGATGAAACAGTCCAAAAATCCAAGCCAAGTCGCGTTTTTACGGACAATACTGTATCGCGAAGAGCAGGTTATAGCACATCTACCACGGACGAATCGCATGAGCAAACCAAAGACGATTAAAAAATGTTTTGTAAATGAACAATGTATCTCCCGGCCGCAAACAATGTGCACCCGACCCTTTTTTCATTGTTTCGAGGTGGCAGGTAGTAAACAGCTAATGCTTATTATCGAAGGTTTGTTATTTTGAACTAGCACTTGCGCTCATTAAAATCTACTAATTACAACAGACCTAGTAGTTATTATACCTTTTTGGATAGTTAAAAAGACGTAGAAGTTTTTAAAATAATTAGCAGGATAACTTCCATAGAACTTTTTTTAATTACGGTATTTCAAAGTTGGGAACACTTAGTGAAATTAAAAAAAAAATTGAAATTAGAGCAAAAAATGATATTTTTTTCTTTTTAATTTAAAAGTCACATATCTAGAAAAAGGTTAACTTTTGGATAGTAGGTTATAGGGTCAAATCTATCGGCAACGACGTTATAACGTCCTTAAATATCTAGGCCGACTTTCCCTGTATATGCACTTTTCCTCGCGATTTTATTGTTTGTATAAAACGGCATATTTAGCCGAATCATAAGTTCAAATTTTATGAAACTAGAGTAACTTTTACGTCAGCACTACAATGATTTTCCCTTCAAATGAGCTCACTATTACGACAGAACACAACTAAATAAACAACTGGGAAATAAGTAAACGAACCACGGAGAAAGCGTCGTCTGTTGATAGTAGTTGGCTGGTAATGACTCTTGTTATAGCTCTTACGTAGCAAAACATTGCTAAGCAAATGCAATGAGGGAAAGTCCTATTAGCTGATTTAACCCCGTCATTTCCGAGCGGCTGTTATGTCATTAGTTCCCCTAGAACAACAAGCAAGAATCGTTAAAAATACAGAGCTAAGGGTGCCATTCGTTGTTCATCGTAATGGTGCCCTTTCTTTGTTTCAAAGTCGGCTTGATTGTCGTGAAATGGACGATTGTAGGCTCTTAAATGGATACTCGTCTAATCTCATTACAGAGGGAAACAAATGCAGACGATTCCGGATTAGATGGAAACATCCGGTTTACGGCCCGAGTTCATATCAGTTCCGTAACCTCATATTATGCAAAAGCGAGAATAAAGAGAAAACAATGAACGTTTCAAACGGAATTCGGGTACTCTTGTTCAGTTTTAACGCCTTTATTCTGCCGTCATTCAAACGCCTGCAAGCAACAAACAATCTTTGGCGAAAAGCACTCCTTTAGGGGGAGAAATAATGAAAAAGTTTAATGATTCTTGTTAATTAGAAATCTATACTTTCTTTTCTTTTATTTTAATCAACTAATTATGCTATAGAATTTATCATAATTAATGGAGTTTTAGGATAATTAAATTCCATAGAAATTGGTTTCTGGAAATCAAATAAGAAGTTATTGTAAATGAGGATTCTTTAATTAATGCATTCTTTTGTCCCAGCAGTTAACGAGAATATAATAATTAAACCGTTCAAACTTTCATAAAATGCTTACAAGCTTTACTTTAAGCGACAAAAGTGATTATGTTTTTAAAAAGGAAAATAAATGTTGATATTTGCATCAATATGGAAAAAATTAACGAATAAAAATCTAATATAAGAATAACCGAATAGTGCACAATACTGAAACAATAGAATTTTGTTCAAAATTATATTCATTTATCCAATTACAATGGAAAGTTTTTATTTGAGGATATAATTATTGGGATTTCAAACTATATCTGGTTTCGTTCGATGAGGAAATGCACTAAAAAATAAAATGGACTTGATAGCAGATTATGGTTATAATTTCAATTTTGAGCTAGCTATTATTGAGTCTAATGTCGATATGTGGTATTGATTACACGAATACGTGGTCAAAATATACCCGTCTAGAGAGAAGGTTATTCTAATTATTTTAATTTAAGCAAATTTCAGTTGTTCGATAGCATATTTTGATGTCAAGGACTCTAAATGACGGCGTCAAATTAGCTTTGGAATGCCTTATTCAAAAAATAAAATTAAAATAATTTCTGACAGTTTCTTAATCTGGTAAAAAATTATATCAAATCTATATACCAGATGATCCAAAAGTGTGCTACATTCTTCCATTGTTAACAACATTTTCAGTGTTTGCTTTCCAGCAATTCAATGCTTTCATAAGAATCACGAGGCACGCGCAAAATAATTATTCACGTTGTTTTGCTAAAGAATTCGTCACGGAAAAACAATTATTAGTTTCATGAAAAAATGTAACGCACTTTTGGATTACACGGTATATAAAGAAGAATGTGGGTTTGTGGGTATGTTTCTTATACAAATGATGGGCATATTAATAAGAAGTATCTCATGACCAACAATGCAAGGAAAAGTGTGTGCAATTTAGATAAGGTTCAATTTGTAACAACACATAGAATTCCTTTTATTCAGGCTTTTTTCTTAGAATTGAGAATTTTTAGTACTTAACAATTTCTTGAAAATCTTTAAGAATGATCAGTAACTGGAGATAATGGAGAGTTAGCAGGCTATTGAGAAAGAGTGGAAAGACGACAGAGGAAGCACTCCTTTAGCTCCGTGCTATATTGAGCAAATGGTAAGCAGGTCAATAGAAGAATCGGCGACCGCTAGACTACACAAAGTGATGAATGGCCAAGTTTTGCTTCAAGACATCGAGAGAAGAGTGGGAATTGCAACAACATCAAGTGTACATATAAAGTAAGCTTACGTGACTAAGAAATTATTTAGGCTCGCAGAGGCATACTTGGAGAGGTCCATCCATTGTGAGCATTAAAAAAAATTTTTTTTTTCGAATTTTCATTTTGAATTTCTACTGTATTAATTCTAAGCGTTTCCATGTGGTTATTTTTAAGATATTGCAAACTTTAATCAAAAAAACAAAGAGTCCGAGCCACGCAGGAGTTATCACCTAGCTTATTTGGTAGCATAGCAGATTCAAACATTCATAAAAATACATTTTGACTATATTGTGTGTGAATGTGAATGTGAATGTTTTGGAAACTGAGATGCTAATAATGCGATGATTGAACGTTCGTTTCCAAGAATTATTATACTTTATCCAACGAAAGTTGGAGTGGGCGTGTCCAGTTAAACTTCCTATTTCAATTGTTAGACATTGTTGCCAAAGTAAAATCAATAATGTCTAACAATTCTGTCTGGATAATCCCTTCGCTCTGTGTTGTATTGATTGAGTTATTATTTAACCAATTTGGAGTTATTATTTAACTTTTTGAGATTGTTCTGTTTACCTACAAGTGTAATTATCCCGGGCAACACCGAGTCCTCTGCTAGTCTATATACAGGGTGATTATAATTAAAGTTTAAGTTTCAAAACGCTATAAAAAAGAACCACTTAGTAGAATAACGTCCAATTGGAACGGAATGTTATTGAAGAAAGGGGAAAGCTTATGGCATAAGAAAAAAAAGTAGGTCCAACTTTTAGCAACAGATGGCGCTGTAAGCGTCAGAATTTCGACTACAAATGACAAATGAATCGTAAAACAAAGGCTAAGGTGTAAGTTACACGTTAAATCAACTGTTCAGTGTGCAAAGCATCCATCAAATCGGTTTTTTAAATTGCGGGAGACTGGCGCAAAACATGTTCAATATGCTGTCCAGCGTTGTGTACAACAAGTTGAAATCGAGAAACAGCATGTTCCACAACTGATCGAAGTGTCTCCGGCGTCACGTTCAGAATGAGGAAAAGCCGTGTACCCGGCACAAATGAAATGAGTCGTGCGCATGACAGGTATTTTCATTTACATATTCTGACGCTTACAGCGCCATTTGTTGCTAAAATTTGGACCTACTTTTTTTTCTTTTGCCATAAGCTTTCCCCCTTCTTTAATAACATTCCGTTCAAATTGGACGTCATTCTACTAAGTGGTTCTTTTTTTTATAGCGTTTTGAAACTTAAACTTTAATTATAATCACCCTGTACATAAAGAAGAATATTTGTTTATGTGTATTTAATACAAATCTACAATTTCATTCCGATCTTGATGAAACTTTGAACATATGATCTTCAAAGCATGAGGAAGGTCACTGTCTACCTCAGATTTCGAAAAATTAATAATTATCGATAAAAAAATCGATATTCATGGTTATGGCAAGGCATACTTATAAGAGGTATCGAATGGCCAACATTGCAAGGCAAAGTTTGTATCACCAATGGTATTATCACGCAATTCACCATTTTCAACAATGGTATCATCACGCAACAAAGTTTGTGCATATATATCAATAATTCTTGGAAACGAACGTTCAATCATCGCTATATCAACATCTCAGTTTCCAAAATATACACATTCCCACAGAATATAATCAAAATGTATTTTTATGAAATGCTTGGATCTGATGTGCTACCTTGATTAAGCCATGTAATGAAGATTCATTCCACTTCTGCGAATTATAAAACAAAATTGATTTGTAACAATGATAGAATTCCTGTTGTTTGGGCTTTTCTTAGAATTGATAGTTCTTAGAACATAACCGTTTCTTGAAAATCTTTAAAAATGAACAGTAACTGTAGATAATAGAGAGTTAGCAGACTATTGCGAAACTGAGCAAGTGCTAAGTAACCCAGTGATTATCAAAGTTCACACGCGGCCGTCGACGATGCAAGCGTGTCAACTGAAGAAACTGCTATTGCTAGACCACACAAAGGGATGAAAGCCCAAGTTTTGCTTAAAAAAATAAAGCAGAGTGCAAATTGTATCAACAGATTACCAAGTAGTGAGTAAACCACTCAGTTTATTGGAATTGCAGAGCAAACAGACACAAGCTATCATGTGCAACCTATACCATCCAAGTATAGGGAGGCAAAGACGATTGGCGAAAATTTGTTTGTTTCTTATACAAATCTCCAGTTTTATTCCGATCTTGATGAAATTTTGCACACTTGATCTTCCAAGCAAGAGGAAGGTCCACATCAGATTTCGAAAACTTAACAATTATATTAATAATATTGTTACCATGGAAACCGATGTAGTGATGATGCAACAATATTTTCAAGATGATGCAATGATAGAACATTCATTTCCAAGAATTATTAATTATGAGTATAAAAGCACGATATGGATAGGGCAGCCTCTCTCGAGATGAAAGATGTGTCTCCCTTCAGCTCCCTAACAAATATTCAGACGTTTTGTGTGTTTGGAACCCTTGAATAGTGTAGAACCTTCCAGACAGGGTTAGGTATAAAAGGAAGCGGGTCAACCTCGGGAGACAGTTTACGACATAACCGATAAAAAACGTAAATCAGCTCGAATCCTCAAATCAACAAGCATACTGTATTATCATGTATAATAATCGTTCAAAAGATACATGTTAATTCACATCTATCGAAATGCCACCGAAGAAATGAATGAGTATTGGTCAGAGAAGACAAAAAGGTTCTCCGAGCGTCGGAAACATCTGAATAATGGGAGCTTTGTCAACAGCAGGAAATTGCAGAATTACTGAAAACCAATTTGTATTATAATTTAACTTTCTGAGGTTGGTCTGTTTACCTACAACTGTAAATATCCCGGGCAACGCCGGGTGCCTCTTCTAGTCATAGTATAAATATTTAAGCCGGACAATTATTTCATCTTCCCTTAAAATGACAATTTATTCGGTTATATTATGCTTTATTACATAATCTTCTTTGTTATGGCTTATACTTTGCGGTAATGGAACCACCTATCTTTTTGCCTTAAACAGCCAAATTGAATCTACACAAAATATTTCTCTCACAATACTAATAATGATGCTATAAACTTTGTAGGAGATCATAATTTATGAAAATTTTTTATTTAGAACATCAATCAAACTTCTGGCAGTGTAAAAACCATATTTAGATTTATAGCTAAAGATGACAATATCACTGACAATATGGCAGTTGGTAGTATACTTCATCTTGTCCTGATTTTAATTTTCTGATAGACAGAAAAAGGAGAAAACCGATTTTTTTTTTTCCATTTCTTATACAAGATAAAAATTTTGGAGAATCTCCAATTATTAGAGAAAAGCAATTACAATATTTCAGCTCAAGTCTGATTATATTTACACAATCTCATAAATTTTTTATGAGGCTGGTTTTTAAATTAAAGCATGAAAATTTAACTTGTTTTCTTTCTTTATTTTTAATTAACTTTAACTCTTTATCTTCTTTTTGTTAAAGGAACTCGCCAGATGGGTCCTGTCTAATTTTTATTTCAAAAAATTTTTTTAATATTTTTTTATTAGTTAAAAAAATTTAACTCTTATGACGAAACATTCCACAGGGCATGAATGTCTTTGGAAATCCTCTTTAGGAATTGGCAATTTTGATAGGAATTATTAAAGAAATAAAATTAGAATAAAATCACTTTATTCTGTCTGATGTTTTTTTTTAGGTAGGTCTGATATTTGAATTTATAAAAAAAAACTTTTAAATATACCCTATAAATCAATTTCAGCAAATCTCAATTTTAGCAATTAGAAAAATAATACTGTTATCATTACAAGATTTAATGAAATCACAGTTTGATCGGTTTCTTTATGAAGTGCCTGTAATAACCGTACTTATTGACTATATAGCTAAACCGTAAGATCTAGAGCCCGGAAAGGAATGATCAACTAACAAATAAAGGGAAGTACGGGTGATAATGCCAGGATGGGGAAAGATCTGAGAACTTATAGCTGGAGAGATTAGGTTTCTGAGAGCGTTAGAGGGAAAGATAAGTGAAAATAAAAATTTCTTTATATCTCGTTATGATAGTAATCCACTGACTGCCGTGAAATCCATTGACTCTCTTTTCTCCCATCATCAGTGCTCCTCTTTTTTGCTAATCGCTCATTCCACTCAAGGCTTTTGATCTTACTATATTCTGTTTAACTATATTAAATTTACTGACATAATCTAAAACAAGAAATTAATCCTCCCGACGAAGGTATAGGAAAGTAGCGGAAGCACTGAGGTCATCAACTTTCCCTTTTATCTACACTTTAACCCCCCCCTCCATTTTTTCATCGAAAAATTGATTTTCTCTAACGTAGTATTTAGAAAATGAAAAAGAGCTCTATCTTCTTTCGTTTCTCATCATTTCCGATCGAATGATATATCACATGCCATATGTTGCCATAATTCTAAAGACCAAGTGACTGCCATCCCACAACTCCAACCCTATTGGGACAATTTGGCCCAAATTTCACAGTAAGGTTGATCTTGCTTAGAGGAATCTGCATACCGAATTTCACTCCTTTATATGCATAAATACGGGTAGACCTTTCGGTCCCCTATAATTTCCGCCCCCAAAACTTCGACCCCAGTGGGCCAATCCAAACCAAACTAAATAGTGAAGGTGCACATGCCCATACTAAGCTGCATTCCGAATTTCAACCTTCTACTCAAAAAATGCGGAAATTATGAAAGGGACGGACGGACATTGTGAAAACAATAAGTAGCTCCATTCTTCCGCTACTTAATAATTTTACCCACTAAGAAATACATGTTATGTTATTTTCCTAACAGGCATACAATGCAATGCATAATATATTTTCTAGATCAAGAATGAACCTTCTTAGATTTAAAAAAAAAAGCAAGCAAATACTTTCTATTGGAGTTTTGGCCAGCTGTGTACTTTCTTATTTTTAGGTTCGCGCTAAACAACTCAACTTAATTTCAAAAAAATATATTGGTATTGGAATTTACAACGTAGTAATTACAAATCGCATGGCAGTAAAATATATTATGAGGATTAAATATCCCTTCTGTAAGTATTACTATCAAGGCAAAGGGTAATCTCTATCTGAAACGTTAGCTGTTTTCTTGATCTTACAACTCGGTGTCCAATTTTTAGTTATAGACCTAAACCAGTAATTTACGGGTAGGTATATGAGCATTTAGCGGGAAGAGAAGATGTAAATTTATATGCAATTAAAAGGAGAAGTGTAACTAATAGTATACTGTATTTGAATCATAGATACTTGAATCTATAACCTAAAAATATTCACCGAATTATGCTCTAATTATGTTCGAATAGAGGCAAAAATGAAATATAAATAGTCTCAGAATTTTTTTCGTAAATATGATATCTGTCTCTTAATAGCCTTTGGTAAATACAGTTGCTGTCTCTGAAAGTTCCGTACTTGACAGAGATTACGAACATGAAACTATTCTGAGAGCTCTTCTTCCTTCCCTCTCTCGTTCCCTCGAGTTAGAAAATGAAGTAAATAATCTTAAACGAAGTAAAAATACAGTTTTTGAAAGCATACGGATAAAGTAAACAGTTGGCGAGTCATTGGCGCAAACGGACATCGGATGGAGGTTTCTACACAATGTCCACCCGTTGACCCCCCACTTCGAATCAAATATCGATTGTTCAAAGGAAATGAAAGATTCAAGATTGCGTTGGAAATTGTTTTTTTGTGTTTTCATCCTGTTTAAACGCGTATCGTGCCATAATCTCTCGAGGTTTTCTTTAGCGATAGATTGGAGAGGGAAGGAGAAGAAGAGAAAGAAGAAAAATCAACTCCGGTCAAAAACAATGAATTAAATCTACCCAAGCGAAAGAGAAGGAAAAACAAGAGAGACGCAGAGGAAGCTGTCATGGCTATGAAATGGGAATTTTTGCATTCAACCAAAAAAATGTCGAAGGAAGAGCTCAATCCAATGGGGAAATGTTTCGACTGTAACTAAGAAAATAAAAAGGGAGAAAACAGCAATCTAGTTGAAAAGGAAAGTAAGGAGTGGGCCAGGGAGAGGAGAAACAAAATGCAAATTTTTCAATTTCTTGAGGATTGCCTTTTTTTTTTTTTTTTTTCTTAAACGAAGTTTATTATTTTTTGTCTGTTTCTAAAATTTATTTTTCCGATTGCTTTTCAAAAGCAGAAATAATTCAATTGCCATGCCATGGCATTTGAAACTTTGACGTAAAATATTCTTAAACCGAAAGCTCTGATTGGGTCATAATTTAATCTATATATTTTTATTTTTGCACATTAGATTCCTGAAGATTTAAAATGAAATTTATTATGTAAATAAAACTAGAGGGTTATTATCAAAATTTTACTAGTGAAATCTGGAAAACTAATAGAATTATTAGTCAATAGACTTTACATCCTTATAAGGGGTGGTTCTCAACATATAATTGCAAATTATGTATATTACTTTTGAATCCATGGACGAGAGGAGACACGAAAGCCACTGATAAATGGCAAATGCAAAATGCCTAAATGCAAAACGGTTTAATTTAGAGCACGCAAGAATTGACCTTTGGATCAATAGAAAGGTACTCTTTCAAGCGAAGAATTACATAATCATACGGGCGAGTTTGTAAAAGGATAATAAAGACAGATTCCTACCGGTATGCAATTCCCAATAGTGAAGTTCAGAAGTAGTTGTAATGATTTAAGAGCAACTTGTTTCCGTTTCAAAATATTCAGTCAACTCATACGCCAGTAACCATAATAGTATCATCTTCCTGTTGTAAAGACATCTTCATGTCGATGTTCTAAAAAATTCTGTTTATCCTTTCCTGTTTCGGGTTAATGGTACAGATCCATACGTGCTTAATATTTCACTGAATATTTCGGGTTAAGGTGCAGACGTTTTCTTTTAAGGGAATAGAGTCGAATGTATAAAGCTTTGTATAAACAAAACAAAATCAGCACAGAAGTAGACGTATTCCTGAATACCTTTTTAGAATATTTATCGTTGTTTCTAATAAATAAAGAAAAAAAAGAGGGTCGCAGTTTTATCTTAAATTTCATGATGATGACAAACTTCATAGCCAAATACTGTATATTAATCGTTAACAATTACTTTTTGCATTGAATTATATGTGTTACAATAACTATTTAAAGATACCTACATCATCTCTCGCTCGATCGTTACAAGCAGGCCTCAGCTGCTTAGTTTAATCATGTCTTCTAAAAAGTATTTATCTAGACTCTTTACATATTTTTCTAATTGGTCGCCTATTGTTTCAATGAGTTTTAGTTTGAATTTTAATAGTCTCTCTCTCTTATGTGATGGGCTCAGACAACAAAACCTAGAATACCATTTGCAGCTATTGTGTAAATTATTCCTAAGGTTCCAAAAGGCTTTTTTTTCCTGATTGTTGACTAATGATATGAGATACTATACCGAATCCTAAGAGAATTAAAATGTAAACTTCTGGGTGACCAAAAAATCAAAATAACTGTTGGTATAAAATTGGGTCACCCCCTCCTGCTAGGTCAAAAAAATCTAGTGTTGAAATTTCGATCTGTTAAAATTATTGTAAGAGCTCCAGCTAGTACCGGAAGAGATAATAATAGAAGGATAGCTGTAATTTTTACGGCTCAAACGAATAAAGGGATACTTTCTTTTACTATACCAGCTGTTCGTATGTTAATGACTGTTGTAATAAAATTAATTGTCCCAGAATTGAAGATGCACCTGCTAAACGCAGGGAGAAAATGGTTATATTTACTGATGGACCTGCATGTGAAATATTACTTGCTAAGGGAGGATATACTGTTCAAACTGTACCTGCTCCAGCTTCTACAGCAGCTGAACTTATATCGTTTATTCGGGGGAATGCTATATCCAGGGCCCTCAATATTAATGGTAAGAGCCAATTACCGAATCCCCCCATTATAATTGGTAGTACTATGAAGAAAATTATAATGAAGGCGTGGGCAGTGACAAAGACGTTATATGTTTGATCATCTCCAATTAGTCTACCTGGCTATCTTAATTCAAGGCGAATTAACAATCTTAATCCAGTTCTTATTATTGAAGATCAGGCACCAAAAATTAAATATATAGTTCCAATGTCTTTATGATTTGTGGAAAATAGTCATCGCGGTAAAAAAGTTTTAAAATGTTAGACTGTAAATCTAAAGTGGAATATTTTCTCTGGTTTTTCAGTTTTTAGAATATTAAATTGCTTAATTTAAAGGTGGCGAGAAGTTAAATAATAATTTTAGCTTTGAAGGCTAATAGTTTTAATTAACTTAAAGAATTAAATTAATATTAATTTTAGCCATATCCCTAAAATTGACGGAGTTAATAATAGTCTATAACTCCTATTTGTTGTTATTATTGAAGTTACATAACATAGGGGCTCTGCTAATATAAATGAGTAATATATTTTTAAAATTATTAAAATTTTATTATCATAATTGCTGAAATTTACAAAGAATCTCTGGTATTTACAGAAGGCATTATTGGCTTATATTGGAAAGTCGAGTTTACAAATAAAATATTTAAAAATTTTTATATATTATTTTTAAAAAAAGTTATTATTATCTTTATTATTTAGAACTAAAAGTTATATTTTCTTAAAATAACCAATAAATATTACACATGTTAAGATAAAATATAACATAAACTATTTTAATTTTTTTTTATATCTAAATTACATTCGTATCTTATGATAATAAATGGAAGAGAATAGATAAGGTATAGCAGGGTACACTGAATAGATGCTACCATAATAGATGATTCATGATAAAGACATCTTGTTCTGCTCTTATCATTCAAAATGGCCATTCTCTTAGGAGGAAAAGAATACTAGCGTGCATTGCTTCGCTTATTGTTGAATGTTGGACGAAGTTGTAATCTGTATCAGAAAGCATTTGAATATTTTAGCCCAACACGGAAATAATTTTTAGTATTAACCATATAATGTGATTTTAATATGAACCATGTGCAGGTAATGATTTCGTTAAATACAAAAACCACAGTGCGGAAACATAACTATAAACAGTGGTAAACCACAACGATAACCAGTATGGAAACATTGCTTTAAACATCGGTAAACCACAGCGAAAATTAAGATATGATAGTACTGTTACAAGCTACAATGACACGACTACAAATATATGGAGAAGGTCGAAAAATGTTTCGCGTAAATCAAGCACGAAGAGTAGTTTGTAGGGAAAAGACGAAACTAAGAAATCGAATTGTTGTTTAGCGTTGGAAATCGCAAGGGAACTGCTTAATATGAGAGCATCTATCTTTGACACATTCTCATTGATGTTTAAGAGGTTTCGATTTGCGGGGAAACAAGAAGGAACCATGATTATCTCGTCTTTCAACTAAAGAGAAAAACATTTAAGAGTGCCTTTAACTTTGGACTATATATTTTAAAAGAACATGAATACACATAAAACGAAACAATGTTAAATTCTCCTTTGAAATAACCATATCAGTTCACCCTAAAAGAGAAAAGGAAAGGAAACTTATTCGAACCCAATAATATTAGGAATGGAATATTTTTTTTCTCTTTTCTCACTATATTTTTCCAACGACTTCGAAACAGATTTTATTTAATGTTACAAAACTGAAATTATTTCTTGCCATATAAAATCTCACAAGCGCTGTTACAACATTTGTACAGCATTAAAAGATACATGCATAATATGTAAGTACTCATTATTTTTTTATAATGTCAATAGGTTTGATGTGTCGAATCTAAGTGTTTGAATGTTTTCCAAATAAGAATTTTAATCAGAAAGATACTTTCAAAAACTCTGACAACGGCTACTATCAAGATATAAGAGAGAAATTAAGCATCAAGAAAGATAACGAATGGCGAACCTAATTCAAAAGAAGATAAGCGTTTGCATATTCCATCCTTTGCCATAGTATTTTCATTATTGAGCGAAGAGTTCTTAAGCGAAGCCATCGACCCACCTACCCACCCGTCGTGGCTCTTTGCCGATGAGAAAGAGAGAGAGGAAGAGGGCGATGAGCGTATTCTCATTGGATGATTGCCGAGAGGCTTCGGAACGAGCGCACACGTCTTCTTCTTTATCCACGGCTAAAAACCGAAATCACATGTGAAACAAAGTGCGCTTCTCTTTAAAGAAGGAACCACTTGTATGCAGCGCTTTCGGATGGTACTCATTATCCGGGAAAATGAGTTTTCTGTCATACAAATAAAAAAAGGGGGGAGAAGAAAGTAAAAGACATTTTTTTTTATCATCGGGATGATTAGATTGACTAGATTTTCTCGCTCAAATACAAAATATCTTGTTGTTGGCAACCGAAAACTGTATCAGTCGGCTGGGATGCGGGTGAGGATTTTAAAGTTAAAAATGGATTTAAAAAAAAAAGATGTTGCAGGCGAAATAATGCACAAGGAGATGGCGAAGGAGGGTGTCGGGTGAGTTTTTGAAAATTGTCGATCACCTTATCGTCTTCTCAGCCCTCCCTCTATTTCCATCCGCCTTGCTTCGTCTCTTTTTCCTATTCAAGCGAAAGAGTAAAAAAAAAGTGGGAAGATTCGTTCTCAATGGTGGACTGTGGTGACGGTGGGTGCCGTTTCATCACAGCTGTCAGATTCAAATGAATAGAAGAGATAAAGCAAGTGGTTGAATGAGATCGAAAAGGGAAAAAAAATAAGATGAAAAAAACCCCTAGCAAGATGAGCTACGTTTTAATTTCGGTGTTAAAAAATCATTTCACTTTCATTTCATAATCTTGATTAGAAAGCAATTAAACTGATTGTCACAAATTCGAGTGTTTGTCAAGGTCTAACTGAATCCATGAACGCTAAGAGGAATCTTCATCGAATTAATCATCTGAACTTCTTTCTTTCGTTTGACTGAGATGAAGGAAGAACAATGAAATGCTGTTTTGAGAACTGAAAACTTTTCAACAGTAAATTTTAGGAAATAATGGTAAAACTTCCAGCAAACAGTACTAGAAGCTAGCACATTCTAAACGTAATATATTAATTAATAAGCTGTGAAACTAATTTTTATTATCACCACTCAAAGCAAGAAAACAAGCAGTATCGCTTTAGATTATAAACCCTCTATAGTATACCGCTTCAATTATAGAAAAGTAACCCAAAAAAGTAGCATTAAATATTTTATAAGGAATACAATGAATTATTGAAATTTGGCAGTTACGAACGTAGTCTTTTATACATACAAAGAAGCAAAGGGAAAAAAATAGAGAACCAAACATGCACATATAGAAAGGAATTCTCTCAAACCTTCCGGGCATAACTTGTTCCACTCACTAAAGCCGCATGTGTTTTCCATGAGATATTTTCCGAAATTCCTAACTTTTCTCTGGTTATGGAATTGCGACCAGCAAAGCCCCACTTCGCTTTATAAACAAGACAAAGCACCACCGCCAGCATCATCACCCAAAGCGAATTTGAGTAGACTCACATTCGCCTGTGGCCGAGGTTTTAATAAAGCAAAAGCTGAACATTTTCGCCATTACACACGATTCCGTCACATTTAATTCGGCGGTGAACCTCACTGTCATTCTTCTTCTCTTTCCATTCTATGTCGCAATTGGAACTTCATTACTTCACTAATTTTAGTGGAGAATATTTTCATGTATCAGATTATACATGACCACTTACTCACTCTATCCAATTAGAAACTTAGATCAGTTTAACATTTTGTGTATTTATTTCAAATAAATTTGTTTTGCTATTCTTTATCTTGCTGTTTCAAAATTTCAATTTAACAGCCTATACTGTATATGAACAATATAAAATTTGCCTCATATAGAGTGTTAATAAAATGATATGCGTAAAATATACTGGCATGTAAGAAAAATCGACTTTTAGCCTACATTTCTATGCTTGGGAACTTCTTTTTCAAACTTAACCGAACAAACACAAAACAATTGAAAAGGTTAATTCTATAGCTTTAAAGAGAAACCTAAATCTTTATATTTTACTCTTATCTGCAGAACTGTAGGCCAATTCATTTTTTTAGCTCGCCAGTGTAAATAAGTTAACAGTATGAAGTTTATTTTATTATCTTACTAAGAGCATCATTTATACGAGGAGATATTTAGAAAGTAAAGCCATTTATTTTTTCCAAAGAAAATTACAAAACATAAGGTAAACAACTAAGTGCAGCTGAAACTACACGTCTTTATCTACTTTTCGACATAGGCACCTTGACGATTAAGGCATTTATCTCGACGCTGCACCAGTTTCGGAATACCCCGTTCATAGAACTCCGTCGGTTGTGAATACAGCCATGGTACACGGCAGATTTGAGTTCCTCGTCAGTCTTAAACCTCTGACCACCAAGAAATCTCTTCATGGAACCAAAGAGGTGGTAGTCCGAGAGCGCTAAGTCCGAATTAGCTGGGTGGTCCAGAACCTCTCAACCGAAACGGACCAGTTTTGCTTTGAAGATGATGGCCATAAGCGGGCGTGCACTGCCATGAAGAAGTCGAACATCGTTTCCTTTTTCTGGTCGCTTATCCTGAAGAGCACAACGCAGTTCAGTCAACGTTTCACAATAGGTAGCGGCCTTGACGGTTGACCCACAAAGCAGGAACTCTGCAAGTAAGATGTCTGACATATCCCAAAAAACTGTAAACATAATCTTTAGATCTGAAGGAGAAACTTTGAATATATTGCTAACCGAAGAATGTGAATGTTTCCACAACATGCTTGCAGTTTTAAGCTCAGGTGTGAGGTGTGATGTGCAAGATCCAGGCCTCAACTCCTGTGACAATGCCATTCAAAAACGCATTTTCCTCCTACTTGTACCGCTACAGATGCAGACTGCACGCCATTCTGTGGTCGGTCTGTTCTGGTGTCAGACTTTTTGGAATCTAACGCGAACAGACTTTGCGTTATTCAAGATTCTCATATACCATATCCCATGCAGATTCATAGGATATGCGAAACGTTTCACTCACTTCTTTCAAGTAAATGCGACGGTTTTCTTTGATTGTGTTGTTAATGTCCTCGATAATGGCTGATGTTGCCCCTGACGCAGGCCGCCCAGAACGCTATTTATCGGCAAGGCTAACTCTTCTTACCAGAAAGATTTTACACCATTTGCACACATTGAAATAGTCCAGACAGTCGGCACCGTAAACTTATACCATTTCCCCATAGATTTCTGCTAGTTTCTTAACTTTCGAGAAAAGAAACCTTATAACAGCTCGCTGTTCTTCCACTCTAGATGATGTCTCAGCGGCGGCCATTTATAAAACGTCTGTAACACGTTATGCGTGTGCGCAGGAACAATTCTTGTAATGCAATATCTGTGATGTACTCAACTTTATTTTGGTTATGTTAACTTTTTACACATAAATGATATCCCCTCGTACATGATTCTGTTAGTATAATAATGTATTTGTAAGATATAGGAAGACTAATAAGTGAGGCTACAATTAGGCATGATACTAATATAATGTAATCTACGAGAGTAAGCATTATCTGTCTTTTATGTAAAACCTAATAATATTGGAGGAAAGTCCTCTAGTGATACGAAATATAAAGATAAAATAAATATGGCTTTGCTGTTTTTGATTATAAGATATCTGTAGGGGGAACATCATCTTATTAATATTAAATATAGTAAAGTGAATTGAAGAATTATTTGGTTATAGAGATGTGGCCTCACTCTACTAAGATAGAAGCTGTAAAAAATGAAACGGTAATTTCGATTGAGTAAATAATTTTTTTGCTACGTATGAACCGGGATGGTTTGGAGTATCATCATTGTATTTCATCTATCATAAGAAGGAATAGAAAATTTCACAATCACGTGCGAGACAAATTTTCTATTGTTCATAAACACATTACTCTATAGAATGTAAATCAGAGAAGTCCGCTTGTAAGCATCGCCTGAGCCCATTTTATATTTTTGAAGGTAAGTTGACAAAAAGAAAAGACAGAAATTACTGACTTTGAAAAAGGCATTATAGTTAGTCAATGTTGGTGATTTCATGAGCAAATTGAAAACGAGCACGACAGGTATTCCACAAATCTCACCCAAAGCTATTTACGGATGCTGCATAAAGCCAAAAAAAATCTCATATCATCAATAAAGAGTTCCAACAGGCAACACGGATAACAGTGCTCTACGGAAGGAACTGAATGGTCTGGGCATCCACGGACCTATGGCACACACAAACTAAAAACTCACCATTCAATAAGACAACCAGGCTCCTATGGTATTTGGAACTTCGAAACGGGACATTGCAGTACAGTATTTCGGGGAAGCCCTCATGGAGAGGCTGGTCCTGTTAAACTCTGTAACCAGTCCGACCTGTTTTGATCCAGCAAACGCCTTTTATCTCACTGTATTGTTCCCATTATAGAAGTTCGTTACAGAGAATCATCGGGGTGGGCTGTGTTTTCCATGGTTTGGCTTTGGACTATTATGTTATCCACAGAAGAATGGACTCTGATGCTTACATGAAGATTTTAGACAATAAGGCATTTCATTTTTTGTGGTATTTTTTTTGGAAACGAGATTTTTTCCCAAGATGATTCCACAATAATTCACATTGCTGTTGTTTCTGACACGACTGGCACAAAGACACGGATGTCCAACTTCTTCCCTGGCCTGCACAGAGACCTAATCTGAACTTTTCGAAAATCTATGAGACGAATTGGAGAGTTCTGTTAAGGTCAGGTAGCAACTATGTCCGACATCGACTACTGAACTGCTCATCCATTTGAAGTTAGAATGGATACAGTTCCCCGTGACTTTATATCTCAACCTTCTTGAAAGCATGACCAGCAGGGTGGCTGATGTAATTTCAGTTCGAGGTGCAATTTTTTCTTTAACTCTCTTATTTAAAACAGATCTATTAAAATTATTTCCTTTTTAATATACGCTCAAAAACTAAAAGTTATGGGATAGGCACTTAATAAAGTGTCGACCTCCCTCTGATCCAATGAAGAGCATAACTCGACGTGGCATTGACTCCCACGAGAGTCTGGAAGACCTCTGGATAGCTACATCTTCTGGATAGCCACCCAGAGATCCCTCATATTGGTAGGTGATGAGTCTTGGATGCGCAGGGACCTCTCCAACGCATCCCATAAATGTTCAATATCGTTAATGTCTGGGGAGCGAGCCGGCCACATCATTTGTTGGAACTCTCCTAAAACTCCTTAAACCAGTTCTGCACAACTTGGGCTTGATGACAAGGAGCATTATTATCCTACTGAAAGATCCATCAATCCACATACAGGAAGTCAATGAAGAGGTGTAAATGATCAACAAGCAGCTCAACATAGAAGAATGAGTTAGAATGGACAATTCTAGCCAGACGCCGGTGATCCCGATCGGAGAGCAGTCGTAGGAGGCCTTCCAGAAGTGGATCCCAGAGTGTTGAATTCCTAAACAATCTCGGAAAAGGCATGCCTCATGCGTCGGGCGCCCACTATCATGCCACATTCAGCGCGTTAAGTGTGCAAGGGCGCGCTCAATACATTGTATTTTGGATTAGTCCGTGTCATTATGTATAGCTTCCATTTACATGCTTCTATCTATCTCATTATTCAATTTACATGCTTCTATCTATCTCATGACTTTTGGCATTAACACATAGCATTAACAAATATAATTGCATAAGAAAATCTAAGTCTTGAATAAGATATTTTCTCCGTTTTGTATGTTTTCATATAATCAGAAAATTTCTCTTTAATTTTTTTTAAAATTTTGAATGAATAATATTTTAATTTTTTCATCAAACAATCACATTTCGTCATTTTTTTCTGGAAGTGCCACACTTCACTCAGAAAAAAATCCAGTTAATTGAATCACATGCCATCGGAAAGGGGAAAAAAGAGCGGAAAAAAGAAATTTTGGTTTTCATGATTATGCATTCACAGAAATTAAATTAAAATGTTAAAAAAAGCAAGAATTGCTTGGATTTGTTCCAACCAGCGGGCATTTTTCTTCAGATGTAGGCCAAAAGGGCACCAACTTTTCTCCTCAGTAAGCTTATTTCTCATGTTCCAACCATATGGATGACCCAGGGGAAGTGCCAATCTCAGATTGATATTAATAGCAACCATTTTATTTGCAGAGAAGAAAGAGAATCTTATAATGCAGGCGAGAGAACAGGGAAGGGAATGTTTACGCTCATTCTGCAAAATGTCTCGTGCCTGAGGTCTGAAGGAGAAGGTTGTTCGGGTACGCGAATATGATCGACTACGGCCTCAAGAGATCCAATAATTGATTTAATGCCATAGGGGAAAAGTCTTGGATCCATTCCATATTCATTTTTAAATTTAACATCAAAACTTGCTTGGTTCTTCATAATATTTCATCTCGAACAGTTTATTGAAGCTGAGTGGCTCAAATAAATAGGAAGGTGATCTAAAATAAACAAAGTTTAAGCATTTTCGATTATATAATTTGGATATTCGTGTCTAATCGAATACTCTGTCTTTCTTGAATATTAAAGTAACTCTTAAATGAGAATTTCCAATTTTGACGACTTATCTGGATCTTTCTGAAAATTTATTCAAACTTTTTTAGTCAACCATTGTCTTACTGATGGTAGGACTATTTAAGAAGGCTTATCCATTCCTGACCTGTTTTTATTACTATTTCAAGCCATTTGACGCGCCATCTTAAAACATTAGGACACCCTAAAGTCAATTGCCTCCGTGCTATGGCCTATTTAGCCAGTTGTTAACGTAATCTAAGTGCGATAATGAAGAAATTAAAATAAACACAATTAATGTACCTTGCTATTCATTAAAATTGCAAAACCAAAACGAACGCATTCAATCGACCCTAAATTTGAATGGTACGTAGATCATGTGCGCGCGTATTACTGTTTTTAAACAGTATAAGAGGATCGTTTTTAAGTATTGGAATTGTGTTTGCTCGCCGTTCTTGTGGCTAGAAAGCTTCAGTATGCTGCCGGGAAGAAGACGCCAAACATAAAAGTAGGTTTCCAGCTTTGTTCGCGGGAGAATTGTGGTATATAGGGACTGCGGGTTATCCTTCCGAAAAATTAGTGCTAGTTTAAGACGAAATGATGAGAATATGGAATCCACATGTGAGGAATAACTATCTTGACGGCCCTTTCACATCATCGAACGAGAGAACATACATTTTGTGCGCATGACTATTACGAATGGTAAAGCCACTTCACGAAACAAGGTCAAAATTTAGGAGGCATTGGACAGCAACTAGCCTCCGCACGAACCGTTCGACGTCCTCTGTTGTTGTCCTTTATTTTCAGAGCCTGTTTGGGCCAATACCTGCATGACCACTATATTCTACTTCTTTCTTGGCGCACAGATAAAAGCTTCTAATGCAAATCATCGGTGACTTTGGCTATCACACCGCCAGTGATTCGAGCTATAAAGGCAACAGGGCAGTTTACAAAGACCTTGTCATGCATCTTACGTTACCTAAACTTGTGAAATTGAGAACTGGGACTGCCTAATGGTCATAGTTTAAAGACAACCATGTGCCACCATTCACCAAACTAACAGCGCAATACTTAGTTGGATCTAAGGAGAGCTTTTAAAAGCGCACAGCTCGTCGAAGTCTTTCAGTTAAAATAGCAGTCCCCCTCATTGTGTTCTATTCTCATTGGAACAGGAGAGGAATAAACGACTCTATTAGGCACGTGAACACCAAGATAGGCCTCTGGGCGACTGGAAAAGGATTGAATTCCATTTCTAAACTGTTGGCCGGATCATTGCTGACCGGATTCATCCCTAAATTGACTTTCAGGATAATTCTTTATTATACTTTACGTTGACAAAGGATAGCCTCTATCCGAAACTTCAGTTTTTTAGGGTCTTACCACATTGTGTTTAATTTTTATTATTTATTATTTAGCGGGCCCATGTAGATTCTTCACAAATATTTTCAATCTATAAGGGTTGCATAAATGAAAACTGGATATGTAATACCTTTATTTGAAACTTAAAAGTATTCACCATGTTCATCGAGTCTCTCTGTCTAAATGTTATTGTTAGGTTAACAGTGAATTTTCGAATCTTATCTTGTACAGGGATAATCTTATCTTCGAGGGAGTTTTGCGCCATCTCAGTAATTAACCAATTGGGCTATCGCAGACAACACGGACAGCCAAGCTGTCTCAAGGTGTCTTAAAGACAACCAAGTTGTCACGGTTGAAAGCCCAATGGGAGACGGTTAGGTTTATTAGAAATTTTTGGCGTCGACTACTAAGGTCATTTTGCGCATTTTACACAAGTTATATCTGTACGCAGCCCGGGACAAACACAAACATCCATGCCCACAGCGGGATTCGAACCCACGACCAGGCAGACTCGAGAACTAGAAAGCCTACGCCCTAGCCCTCTCGGCCACCTGGCCGGCCAATGGGAGACGGGAACCTGGCCCGCAGGTTGAGGCGTCGGCCATGATAGTCGAGGTTCCTGGTTCGAATCCGGGTCGTAGAATTTTTCCTTCCATTTTTCAATTGAAAAATCATTAGCTAAGGCTGCTTAACTCCATCGATGGGCGAGCCAATCGACGAGTCAACGAGGCCACGGCCACCCCCAGTTCTCAAATACCCGGTCTTCCTCCCTTTCGTTGAACAAAAGAACGTCATAAATAATAACGAGAGAGAAGAGAATTCAACTCAAAATTAAGTTTTTGGTTGTTTTTCATGCAAAAAGTACTCCAAAGTGCTGTTTTCCTTGATGCGCTGCTTTTCCCCTTTTTGCTCCAGTTGCTGGTAATTTTTATTCCTGCAAGGCTTTGATTGCCTTGTCCAAGTATAAAGTAATAGCAAAGGAGACACCACAGGACTGTTTAAGATTTTATTTTTTTTTTCATAGCACCTGTTATAATCTTGTATTTCAGAAGGTCCGAATTGCTAGCGAGTTATTAGAAAACATATAGCAGACATCCATCAATTGATGGCCAACAGAATCTCCCGATCTCAATCCAATCGAACAACTTTAGAGCAAATTGGAATGGGCTGTCCGGCATAACGGACACAACCGATTATTGCTGTGCAATTTTGGACTGCCATTCAAGCGGCATGAAGCAATATCTCTGTGGAATGTTCTACGCTCCTTGAAGAAACAATGTTTAGAAAAATGTAGGCAGTTCTACAGACAGACGGAGAGTAACAACACTATTAGATGGGGTCCTAATAAATTAAGTTTACAGTTATTATGAATAACTGAAATCTGAAATATGTTTTCGTTTTCGTTTTTGTTCAAAGACACAGTTTATTTTAACATCTATCTTTATTGTAATGCAAGTAAATGATATGTATGTTTTTAAAATGTTTAATATTACTAAAGAATATAAATTAAAAAGGGATTTTTTTATTATTCACCATTTGCTTTTGGCTTTTACTTTTGATGACACTTAAGCTCATAAAAGTGCTATTTAAAAGTAAAATACAGTATATGTAATCTTTATGGTTTAAAAGGCCTCCAGTTATTCTTGTTTATGTTTATTTTAATAAAAGGCAGTAGCAATCTACATTGGGTTAATGGATGTGTAATTGCTGCTCTTAAGTATTTTCGTCTGAAGCTTGAAAATCAGGGCTGTCGAGCGAGTGATGTGTTCTCAACTCATTTACAAATAATGACGTAATAATTAAAGGCGAGGCTGACAAATTGCGTGGAGTGACTATCCATATATACAACAAGGTTTGTGCGGGAGATGCACACGGGGAGCCAGTGAGGCAAGATTCGGTTGCGTTCTACAGAGCACTGGCAACAAAGCATGAAACATTGTTTCATTTGCTAATATCGGATTTCACTTACGGTTCCATTACGCAAGCGATTCGCGAAAGAGAGGCTCGTGTCACTTGCCACATTTGCATTCCCTCGGATGGAGGGTAATAACTAACCAACAGGAAGCAGCCCAGAGGGAATGAATGGCGGAGACCGTTGCGTCCTCGGTTGACAGCTTATATACGCCCTGTGACGCTTATGACGCCCGAATTTGTCTCGCCCGCTCCCGACTCCTCCCCACCACGCAATTGACTCGAGCCACTTGTCACGAGCGCCATTCTTCGCCAACGATTTCCGCTATTATGGAAATACGACGCTAGGTGAAGGAATTTTTTCTACCCCCCTCCTCCTTTCTCTACTTCCTCCTCCTCTTAACCTACACACCCCCACCTCCGCTATTTCCCGTGTGTCCCCTCTTTCATTCCTTTTAAAACTCGACAACACCCCTGCCCGCTATCCTTTCCATAAGCAAAAGGCTTCGGCCCTCTTAATTTTCCGTCGAGTACGCTCCAATATTTGCACCTGGCGCTTGCTTCGCCTCGTTCGATGACACGGCTGTTGGTCTCCCCATCACCCCCCACCATCCCCCGGCAAGGGCCACCACCGTCAGCCGTTGGATGCGCTAATGAAGACCGGAGTCCAATAGCGACGGCAGTCAGGCGAACGACAATGGCCGTGCGCCAGGTTTATGAGCGAACGGCGGAAACGAGGGACACAGGGGCGAGAGCACCGAAGCAGACGACGCTCGATGACGACGAGAGAACGACGCTTTCAAAGCTTAACGGATAAGAGAATGAAAGAAGGAAAAGAAGCAATAATAAAAAGGAAGAAAAAAAACGTAAAGAAGGATAAGACGCGTAAGAGGAGAGAGGAGGGAAAAATGGGAGCAAATTTTTCGTCCTACTTTTCATTCGGTCCAGAATATTTTTCGGATGAAAGAAAAAAGAGGGACGGAGAAGAACAAAAAATAAAAAAAAAAGTAAAAAAAAAAAGAAAAAAAAAAAGAAAAACTGACGTTGAGCTGGACAAATAAAGATCCGCTTTCTATTTTTTCTTCTCTCTTTTAGTTTGAGCTCAGTTATCTTTTACGAATGTCGCATGATGTGATGGAGCATTTGGAGTGAGCCAGTAGTTGCATCTCCGTAGGGATTGTGGTTATGGCTGGTGGCATTTGGGCTTCACTTCATTTATTTCCACATAGCTGAAAGGTAAAAAACGTCTAATATCTGTTCACTCATAACTGTTCGGCAAAAAATATCATCATTTCTGACTGTAATCGATCACTTACTGAATTAAAAAAAAACAAAAAAAAAAAACAAAAAAAAAAACGAAGAAAGGATTATTGTCAAATGAAAAACAAATTGGTGAACACTATTAGCCGATTTGATCAGCAAGTGATTTTCTCACATAATAAAGATATACAAATAACAAAACTAAAACTCAAAGCTGATCACTTTATAAACTATACAAACGTCGATATGTTATTTAGTGTGTCTAGGAAGTACCAATTAATTCAGTTTATCCTTTTATAAAACGTCATTTCTTCCTATTAAAGATTAAGGCCAAATTCCAATTGCCAAGTTGGTGCACGTCGACAAAAGCAATATTTTATTAATTCAAATTGAAAGAATAAATTGTCATCAAACATATATTTGATAGTTTATGTGACTCCTCCAAACTCCATGGACTATCTGAAGCAACTGTTACAGTCTGAAAGACATCCAAAAGTCAATTTGAAACACGAGACAATATCTGTATGTTTTCTGAAGGACAACATGTCGAACAGTTCTGTAATTATTACTTCTTAATACCATAAAAGAACAGTTGAAAACGCAAGTGGACCAATCCCACTTTCGCAAGTGAATTAGCCGCAATTGTGGGCCAAGACCAAGAAAAGATGTCTTTGCGAGACACAATAACAAGAATCACTTTATGTAAATCCGGATCCTCATTTTTTTTTAATAATATTTTTTTTCTTTTTTTTCAGTTCTTCGAGTTTATTTATTCGTTTAAATTCTCTCTATACATTACTTTACTTAAATAGTAATTTACAATTTAGTTTTCATATTTATATACTAGCTAAATCGGTGCGACTTACATTCGCACAGAAAAAAAAAGAGTCATAACCCATATTTTTGGAGTTTTGCCTATTTGTCTTAAAATTCCGTATCATTCGGTCACTTTGCCCTTTGTTTAACTCGCTGAGAGAGTCGCTTTGCTCTGTCTCCGGGAATTTCATTTAATCTACTGCATCTCATATAAAAAACTCTTGAAGGGCCAGGAACTTCTGCACTTATTTGCGTAAAGTAATTTGAATCGACTGCCATAATTTTTTCTTGACGTTCAGATTTGTCATCCTCATATGCAACTTGAGAATCATCTTGAGAAAGTTCAGGCCTAATTTCCATTAGTTGTTTACGCCAGGACATTTTTATTAAGTTTTATCTAAATTAGCGTGTTTCTTTTTTCTTCAAATATGCTTTAATTAAATTATTAAAAACCTAAAGAGAACAGAATAATAAATTGTAAAATATAATAATAATAATAATTGTCTTGCACTGGTTTTGTCTTGCACTAAATGCACTTTCAAACAGACTGAATAGCACAACTTACGGCTACACAATTATACACAATAAAAGCTGCCACGCCTCCATACAAACACAATTGCACCAATTACTTGACATTACACAAACTTTTTCAAAGACATACACATGCAATTTGGGTTGGACAAATGCAAAACCATTCACATTGAAAATGGAGTACTCAGGGAAGGGGGCTTCACATCAGATGAACCAGATCACCTTGCTGCTATGGAAAATGACGAATGACGGAGATGTGAGTTAAGAAGAGTTTAAAATTAGAAATTTTAGATGTTAGGTGTCTTAATAACTGAGAATTATGAGAGTACCATACCTAGAGGCGTAGAGGATTCTAGGGAGGAGAATCGTTTAGTATAGGGTCAAAAAAGTGCTTCATCTAGTAAAAAAGTTTGGCAAACGTTTAATTAAGCCTAAACGTTTGCTTGTCTGTATTAATAACTTTTCTATACTCTGTCCAATGAAAGAAAAACTAGGCGTGTCCAGTTAAATTTCCAATATCAATTGTTAAACATTGTTAATTTTACTTAGCAACAATGTCTAACAATTGAAATCGGAAATTTAATTAGACACGCCCAGTTTTTCTTTCGTTGGACAACGTATTAATGACTGGTGAAAGTTAGGCTGCTATTAAAGAGTACTCCCAAGTTCTTTATTGTTGTTGCTCGAGATATTTCTTTATTGTTATGCTACGAGATATTATAATGAAATTCGAAGTTTAGCACTTTTCTAGAATAAAAAGATAAAAGTTTTTAGAACGTTATTGGAGAGCTTTTTTTAGAGTCCCACTTGGAGCATTACGAGAACGTTATTGGTCGAGAACTTGAGACATACAAGGGTCGGTTCCAAGAATTTTTTTCACACCAATTTGACATTAAGTGTTCCATAAGATGACATTAAGTGTTCATGACTTATTTTCTATATATCCACCACCGACAGCAATGCATTTTTCCCACCTTGACACCAATTTGGATATGCTAGCTGCATAAAACGTCGTCGGCTGCTGGTGTAACCACTGCCGCACAGCATGTTGCACTTCACGATTAGACGAAAAGTGCTGGCCAGCCAATGCCTTCTTCATCGGGCCGAAGAGGTGATAATCCGAGGGCGCCAGATCTGGTCTGTAGGGCGGATAGTCCATGATTTCCCAGCCGTATCTAGCGATTTTTTCCTTGACCGCCATGGCGACGTGTGGCCTTGCGTTGTCGTGAAGGAGGCGAATGTGGTCACTCTGTCGCTTATCACGCAAGGCATGGCATACACTTGGTAAGCATGTCTGTGTAGGATATTGCGTTGATTTTTCCACATGCTATGCGTAAGTGGTTACAGCCGTCGACGTTTTTTGCAGCTGGCATATCCAAATTGCTGTCACGGTGGGAAAAATGCATTGCCGTCAGTGGTGGATATATAGAAAAATAAATAATGAACTGCTACTCCTGCACACTACGCTCTTGTCTGACCAATAAATTGCTGTGAAAAAAATTCGTGGAACCGACTTATTGATTGCCCTCGTAGTTTGCCAGTCATTTCAGTTACGAATAACTGAGTATATTTTTAAAAAAGAAAAATATTGGGGCCAAGACTCTTATAGGCAATATTGTCCGATATAAATAAATTGAACAGCACAGGCCCCAATGGTGACGCTTGAGGAATTTGTCCTTTGCGTAGAGATCGGTTCTCGTTCTTGATAATAAAAAATCGACTAATTAATAATGAGGAGAACCATTTATACAGATTCTCGGATAAACCTAAAAGAGTAAGTTTCTGCAAGGGTAAACGAAGATTGATGCTGTCGAACGCTTTACTAAAATCAAGATAGACGACATCAATTTGATTACACTGATCGATGTTTTGGACTAAATGGTGTGTTAAGCAAGTTAGATTAGTCAAGGTAGAATGATTTTTTCCTAAAGCCGTGTTGTTTCTCCGGTAAATAAGGATCAATAAAAGATTCAAAATGCCTTGATACATTTGTTTTTTGTCATGTGGAATTAGGTCTCTATCTGCAATAGGAAGAAATTAGCTTTGCATAAAGGGGATCGGGACAGTAATAAATCGTGTATTTTGACAGGACCATAATAAAGAACTAATATTAAAATATGACAATTTTTAACAATATTGTACTTTAATTGAAGGGTACTTCTGGACACCCTGTATAATTTTTTACCTCGTAGTTTTCTCAAAACTAGCCTGAAAAACACTATCTTCCAGCTTTTTGAGAAAAATTAGACACAGAGTGGTAAGACCTTGAGAACAGCTGACGTTTCGGATAGAGTCTATCATTTGTCAAAGCATTAACTTTTCTTGTCTGAATAATCGTTTTTCTTTGACAACGGATAATCTCTGTCCAAAACACAGGGTCTTACCACTCTGTGTCCAATTTGGGCTTATTCCAGCGTTTTTGTGTTCGTCCATTTATGCTAAAAAAATTTTATCTTAAAGCATTTACATCAAACTTCTTATCGGGATTTAAAACTGCTACGGCCATTAGCAGATATAGAATAAGAGCCATCCCTGGGATCCCAAGAGTGTCTGGACCCAGCGTTTCGCTCGGTTGGTAAGGTATCAGAGAGCTGCAAAATACAGACAGCAAGATGGTGATCAGTTGACAGTTCTCCCCCTCTCCTCAAACAAGTATTCATCACTGATTATAATTAGTCAACTGACACAATTACGAACCAATCAATGACCAAAAGTAGCAAATATATCTACTAGTAAATATAGAATAATAGCCATTCCTAGGATGATTCTTAGATTGACGATTTTTTTTACCCCTAAATTGGATTTGGTTATTGACCTTGTTTGATGCAAGAATAATTAATAAATATAAAATTCTTAAATATGGGGTGGCCGATAAAAGATTTTATTGTGGCTCCTTAGAATCATATTTTCCTCTTGAAAGCACAAACGCTATTTTTAAATTTTATCTTCACCTGAAATAGATTCTGCGAAACTCTCAATGAAGCTTATATAATCTGTCCCGTTAATCGGATGATTTCAATTGGACCACCAGTCAACATTCGTTGAACGGAATATAGCTATAATTACGGCTTTTCAAAATATCACGAAATAATTTCAAGGTCATTTCCAAATGCCTAAGAAATATTTCTGCTTAACTGACACTTCTCCAGACCCTGAATTTCCCCAAAACTTTTTAAAAGATTTTGATTTTCTGATTCACATTTAAAGTTGATCTGATTTTAAGGTGCTGTGTTAATCAAATAAGAATGATATTAAAAGCTGCCATTCGTGGAAACCATTCTACTTGTATATACAGGGTGAGTTTTTTAAAAGTAGCCCGGCGCGAAATACTGCGCAGTAAGTTTTCAAATGACTTGTCATTCATGTGATATTACGCTGTTGAGAGAGTGACATTAGTGTGCATGGTAGTCGTTTGTGCGAAGTGGCGAAAATAGTGTTATCTCTGCAACAGCGTCTTTTTGTGGTAGAGCACTATGCACGGCATGGGTCATGGAAACAGTGTGAAGATGAGCTTAAAATTAAAATTTCAAATTGGTGCTGTGCCTGCAAAACCTCCTGCTAAGAGTGCAATGGAAAACTTAATTGCGAAATGACATGCAACGGGATCAGTACTGAATGCAAAGAAAGTGCGCAAAAGGATGGTCCGTACGACAGCAACCATTGCTGCTGCTGAAGGACACATGCTACGCAATCCCAAAACGTCATCACGGCGGCTGCCTCAGCAACTGGGTTTGTCTCAGTCAAGTGCAATGAAGATCATGAAACGGGATTTACACTTACACCCCCTCACCACTGTGCATCAGTTGCATGATGTGGACAAGCCGGCCAGGGTTCAGTTTTGTGAATGGTTCCTGAGCACCATTGCTCCGGAGGTGCTGGAGGATGGTTATGTGTTTATCTCATTTGAGGCGTGGTTCCATCTGTCCGGTTACGTCAACACGCAGAACATGCGCCGCTGGTCTTCAGTCAATCCGCATGTGTTCATGGAATCTCCACTGCATCCACAAAAAATTGGAGTGTGGTCTGCTGTCTCCGCCTGCCGCATCATCCCTGTGTTCTTCAATGAAACTGTGAATAGTGACCGATATGTGCACAACATCTTCAACGTGTTTGCCGCCCAACTTACTGATGATGAGCTGTCAATGCTTACTTTCAGCAAGATGGTGCAACAGCCCATTCTGCACACTCAACACCTGCCCGTATCCAGGAAGTGTTTCCACCCGAACATGTGATCAGTCGAGGAACAGAACAGTCCTGGCCATCACGGTCGCCAGATCTATCGATCTGCGATTTCTTCCTCTGGGGTGCACTGAAAGGTGTGGTCTACCAGAATAATCCGCGCACAGTCGCCGACTTTCAACAAAACGTCCAGGCAGCCATTCCAGCGGAAACCCTTGCTCGTGCCTTCAGGAACATATGGTGCCTCGAGGACAATGGAGGACACTTCTAGCACCTACTCTAGGTTATTTGCACTGATCTTTCATCATTGTTTTCTCTTTTCATGCTCATTTTTACACGTTGTTCACCGGGCCACTTTTAAAAAAACTCACTCTGTAGAAATCGATCTTTAGTTCAAAATAAAAGAGCTGGATTGAATTCTTCAATTAAAGACCTGAATTCTTCTTGTATATTTAGAAAAACATTGGCAAAATTAAGAGTAAGAATGCTAAAATCAAAATTCAATAATGATTGAGTCATTAACGAGAATTCAATTAGTTTTGCATTTATTTAAGACTTTTTTCAAAAAATAAAAAATTACGTTCAAATATTATTTTTCTTTATTCTATTTTACTTTTTAGATGGTTATACACAATATAATCGATCATGTCTTGGGAACTCATTCTAAATGAGCTCGCCTGTCATTTCTGAAGCTAAATATACCTTTTGATATCGGCGAAACATCGACTGGAATCTCAGCGAATCGAAGACGGGAAAGAATCGATTTGGACAACCCATTATTACTGAAAGCCTTTCACAAAAAAAAATGACGGCAGTTATACCCCGCCTTTATGCTTATCCTAAGAGGATATAAATAAATAATTGTTTTTTCCTGGGGTTAAAACAACTTTCTGCAATTATTCGGTAATACAGTAAAATTTCAAAAAATTTAATACTGAAAGCTTACACGTAAAAATAAGTATATTGCATTAAATTTTGAATTAATCACAAAATCAGCATGAGCATTATAAATTTTCATATTTTAATTTTAATTTATTCAGATCAGAATGTACAAGCAAATACAAACTGCCCCTACAGGTATAAAACCCAAGCGGGGAAAGAATTCAAAAGAAAAAGATTACATTTCGGAACAAATAAATCAAAGTCTTAAAAATAGAATTGGTTGGGTCATTAAAAATGTCTACATCTTTATGAGAAAGGATTTTATTATACAAAGTAACAAGTTTATACGAAGGAGTAATCTCATCAATATTTGTCCTCGTACTAGGAGTTATTAAAGTAAGACACTTATGACGACTTTTTCTAGGAACTGACAGCCCGATAGATGACAGAACTTCGGGCATCCAAACAGCCCCAGAAACAATCCTCTTAAGGACATTAAGAAAAATATTACCAATGATATTGGAAAGAGTAAACACATTTATAAATTCCATATTGAGATCATGCTTGTTATATTTTTTGAGAGAAAATTTAAAAATGCAAGAAATTTCTTTTGTAGGAGTAAAAAGTTTTGAGTTTGATGAGTAAACCAAATTAACACGCCATATGTGACTTTAGGAACTACAATAGAAATAAATAACTTTATGAGAGTTAATGGATTTTTGAAAAATGCGGTAAGCCTTTTTCAAGAGGCCAATTTTACGGGAGACATCTCTTATGATGTTGTCAATATGCGGGATAAAAGATAAGTTATAATTAAATAAAATGCCTAAATCTTTAACTTCGTTCTTTTTCCCAATTACATCATAATCAATCTTGTAGTCAAAATTATAATTTGTTACTTTCCTGGAGAAGAAAACTACATGTGATTTGCTCGAGTTAAGACTTAATCCGTTCGAATTAGACCAGGAGAGAATTGAGTCCAACGTTTCTTGCATTTTAATACAGTCTTGCCAGCTGTCAATGCACGAAAAAATTTTAAGATCGTCCGCATACATTAGAATTTGAACATAATTTGTTGGTAAAGAAGCTATCAAGTCTGCAGAGTAGATATTGAATAACAGCGGTCCCTGGGGGAAACCCTGAGGAACACCACAGTTGATTTTACCAAATTTCCAAAAATTATTTACAGGATAAAGGGTAAAATGTCTATCAATTAAAAAGGAGCGCATCCAGGATAGCATATTTAATTGGAAGCCCATAATCTCTAGTTTCTGGAGAAGAAGGTCAATATGAACCTTATCGAAGGCTTTAGAATAATCCAAGTAAATTACATCCACTTGATGACGGGTATCAATAGCCTTCGAGAGGTAAGAAGTTAACACAGCAAGATTAGTTTCGGTCGATCTGGTCTTGCGGAAGCCGTGTTGAATATCAGGAAGATAAGGATCAACAAATCTTGAAAGATGAGTAGCAACAAAGGTTTCGAGAATCTTTGCAGGAAAAGAGATAAGTGCAATAGGTCTATAATCTTTCGGTGTGGTCAGTTTCACAATTTTTGGGATAGGAAGAATAAAAATAGTCTTCCAGTCGGTAGGATAGGTACCTAGCGACAGAGATAGGTTTAAAAGGTCGCATAAAGGGTTGCAAATCGCATGAAGACAGCCCTTGAAAATATAATCAGGAAAGCCGTAATAATTATAACATTTGGAGGCAGACAGGGAGTTCCCAATAGAGAGTAATTCAGAAGTTGTCAAAACGGGTGCATTAAATTTCACCTCCACTCTATCCCAGTAATTCTGAAGATTCTGAAGATAACCTTAGTTATCTCATTACCTGCAAAATTCGACTGGAAATAGTCCAAAATATCTGTTTTCGATACCAATTCACCATTGCAACCTTGGCGGGAGCCGTTACCCAAAAGCTTCTTGGTCACGCTCCAAAATGAGGCTGGAGAAGAGTTCAAAGAATTCTCGACATTTCCATAGTAAAGGTCATAATCTACTTTACAAGCACGTTTATAATTTAAAACGCCGCGTATGACCTTGACGGAATGTGATTTGCATGACTCGTCCACTATTCATGGGGATTAGCTTTGTATACACTTGTTGCTGTTATTTGGGACATTTCGTGCTGAAACATGGCTTCCAAAATCACAGCTTTTTGGGAAGGGTATATGTTTGGCCTTTCCGACGCTAGCTTCAGTCTTTCGTGCATTGTGGAATTATGCAAACGAAATTGTATTGTGGTATCTAAAGCTACTGTGGGTCGAATAATCAAAAAGAACAAATTGCGACCATCTAATGAACGTGGACGAGCAGAGAAGCAGACCAGAAACAAGCCCCAGCTAACAAGCCCAGCTCAGGTGGTGCGAGAAATGCGGTCTAAAATCCGGTGAGAACTGTAAAATTAATGCAGCTTACTTCCAGAGTAATGTAATGGACCACATATATCGGCAGGATATCCCACGTCTGTACCCTGGTGAGCAATCAAAAGTTTGGATCCACATGGACAAGGCATCAAGCAAGTCATCTGTGGCTTACTACAGGAAGATGGAACAGGAGACGGGCATACGAGTTATTCCCTTCTCTCATGTGCCTGTAAAATCTGACGCATCAACGATGGATTTCTGTGGTTTTGGTCTCCTGAAACGACGGCTCGGAAGTCGCCGACCAAGAACCGTTGATGGGCTATGGAAAGTGTGTCAGCAGGTGTAGAACGAACTTCCCATGGAGTCCTTCAAACTCAGCCTACTTCAGTGGAAATTACGGTGCCGGGCGATAGTCCAACAACGTGGTTCTCACATCGAACACAACCGATGGTGGCGCCATGGTATTACACCATCGAAACAGAACTGCAAAGTCGTCTCATTTTATCTGAATCAACCCTCCGTATACCTTATGGATGGACTATACAAAACTATTAAGAATCCGCTTGCTTTGCAATACACTCATGCATGCAAAGGAAGGAAAATTCATTAAAGGAAAAACTGCCATAGAAATTTTTTTTGAAAAATAACCATAAAAAGAAGGCATTTTAATAGATTCCTAAGAAAATGTGAATTCTTAAAAACCCGTAAAAATGTAATGCTGTATTGTCATTAATTTTTTCCGATATCGGAACAAAAATAGGAGTATTAGAACCAGAAATTCTTTTCAATCGATAAAATTGTCGTTACCAAAGCAGTAAATAAGGAATCGACGATAATTCACATATTCATTAATTTTTATCTTTTAAGTAATTAAATTTGTATGATCATAAAGAATCGAGTACGAAGAGTGAACATGAGATGTTGAAGATGTGCTAAAATAGTAAGTTCTGTTAGGCAAACATGAAAAATGAACAATTATTTGACTATGCCACAACGTGGCACAAAATTTATTTATCTTTCTTTCTCAACCGCTAGCAAATGATTATTCAGGTGTTTCATCATTCCAATCTAGTTTATTATAAGAATTTATACCAATCCTAAGTGCAAAGAAAGAGGCCTCTCTCTAATTAATCCACCAAGGATAATAAGATTTAAAACTTCGCCTGTATTGCCGTACGTAATAAAATAAACGCTTGCATGCACATTCCAAGCATTTCTTAACGGTCGCAAACGCTTTCAATTTAATTTTACGATGTGAAAATAAATTTTTTCCTCTCGTCTTTCTTCACGAGGATCGTCTTCCTCATCAAAGAAAAAGCATTGGTTTAACTTCAACGTAAAGCTTTTGCCGATTCCCTTTCTTTTCTTCCCTTGCCCCACCCCATTCTATTCTATTTTTCTTGATGCGTTTACAGCTTTTTTCCCCCACTGTTCTTTTCCGTTCCTGTTGTAAGCAAAGGAAAATAGAAAGGTTTAGCTTCTCAAAAAGCATTTTTATGTGGGAGCTTAAGAAGGAAAACTTGGGATGAAAGGAAACGAAAAGAGTATGAAAAAGAAAAACTTAAAAAGAAAAGCGGCGGAGAAAGAGAGAGTGAAGTGGAGAGTTGGATGGAGAAAACAATACTTTTAAACAAAACCAATTGTAAGATTTTCGAAGGAAAAGTGTCCAAGCGACAGCTTAACGAGTTCTCACCGGTGTGTCCGAGTAAATACTTTCTCGTCCAGCTGACGTGTTTGTCACATGGGCGTATCATCCGCCTGGAAAAACAACTTTTTCAAAAAAAGGTAAAAAAAAAAAAAAAAAAAAAGAAAATGCAACAACGGAGATGCGACAAGCGAAAGAAGTAAAAGGAAAGCATTACAAAGAAAAGAAGACGGCTTCGATTCGAAGATACATTAGGAAAATTAAGCCCGCATCTGTGGCGAAGTTTCGTGAAATTTTTCATGGAAAAGAATTGCGCTCATTTCCCCCCGTCGCTAAAACTTCCCAGCCCTATTGCTAAAGCTTTAACGCCGTTCATAGATACTTGAATCGCGATTTCCACCATGAAGAAGTGGGAAAGGCAAGGAATTGAAGAACAAAAAAAAAAAAAAAAAAAAAAGATAGAGTCTCTCCCCAAACGAGAACCTCGAACCATTAAAGAGACGGGCTGACTGGATGAAGTTTTTAATAATTCATGAAAAAATAAATTATTCCGAACCGCTCGGATTCATGATAAATACTTCATCTTCCCGCTAATGACCTCGGTGCACTTTTACTTCTTTCACTGTACAGATTAAGGGAATATGGGGAAAAAGATCCCATCGACGCGTACGGCTTCGGTATCATTGGAGTCTTTGCTTAATGGTAACACAGACATATCTAACTCAAGAAAAGCGGTTGCACTAGAGAAATCAGGGAAAAAAACATTTTTTGAACTTTCTTGTATACAATAAAATGAGCTATACTTTATAAATATTTGCATTGTTATTATAAGGCTTTAGAAAAACAGCTTTTTTTACGACAGTGGCAACGCTTCGAGGCATGCTTTCAACTAATTTCGGGTAACTCTCGACAACAGGTAAGCTCACTATTGCCTTGCAAAACTGCTATCAGAGATCAGAGCAGTGTGAGGCAAGGTAAAAAAGTTTGGCAGACACTCTTCTATTATATACCAAAGGTTTTCTATGAATTAAAATTATAATTCTGTTGATATTACTCGAACCAATAAACCAATCCCACGCAGCCATGCAACTGTGTTAGAGACTTGATCGAATTGGAAGATACTAGATACTGCATATTAATGTTACCGTACTGGATTGTCCAAAACGTCGAAGTCCATTTCAAATTCATATATTTTTGGAAGAATAACCAACGATCTTAATTCCATCCACAAAGAGACACTCCATCACGGAGTTTCTGCCGAACTTAATTGGAAGATCACAGTGAAAGAATCACTCGTCAAGCTATCGTTAACTAAAGGGCTCAAATGTATCCAAAATCCAGTTTGGAATATTCATTGTAATAAAGTCATCATACAATGAAAGACCGGAAAGTTCGGTCAATGACTCGAAAAAACAAACAGGGACAGCTATTTCAGAAATGATACTTTACTGTCCTTCATATTAAGCCCTCGTGACCACAATACACTTTTCACATCGTTCACGGTGTATGAAAATTCTCTTTCGGTACTGCTTGAAGTTTCCTCGTGAGCCGTTTGAATATCGGAACGTCGAGAAATCTGTGTCCTTTCGTTGTTGATTTCAAACGAGGAAACAGGAAGAAGTCCGGCGGTGACAGATCTGGAAAATGGCGAAAATTCCTGATGTCTAATATTTGAGTATACATATGAGAATTATGACAATGGCTTCCTTGCTGGATATTAAATATTAAACTTTTCCTGAGGGGTTGTATTCAGTAAATTAAATTTTTCAAAGTTTTTTCCAAGATAAAACATGTTGACTTAACTATAAAAAAGTTTTTTTAATCTCATCAGACCTAGAAAGAAAAGTTGTGATTTGTATCGCAGAGTGCAGCAAAACGACGGCTATTTTTATCAAGTTACATCTTTAATAATGGATAGAAAGTCATTAAGACGTCCTCTCTACTAATTAACAACTAAATGCTCTTGATGAATAAGACAATGAATTGCACAAAAAATGGGTAAAGAATCCTCTAAAAATTAACACTTAAATGCTAAACATTAACGCCGCATCTAAAAGTTTTCATAATGTAGATTTCATAAACTACAATTCACCCGTACAAGAGCCCTCTCCCCCAACCTTTTTATTAGTTTGCGGCTCCACTTTTCTATTACAGTAATCTCTCCATTTATGCGAATTCACTTTAATGTGATTGAAATGCGTTTTTTTTTAATTTAAAAAATTTTTTTATTTTAAATAATCAACTAACGTAGAAGTGCTATATAAATACTAGAAATAATGCTCTAACATAAGGTAAATATGTGAAGATGAAAAATCAAAGGAAAGCAATCACGACCTGGATTAGAACAGGGACCACAAGTATCTACTTTGTCGCCTTTGGGAATATCCTTTATCATCGGGCTTCCACTTTGACAATTTCCTAAAGACACTTGGAAACAGCCTTGCTCTAGTATGAATGCCGGCGATGCCCGAGCTAGATACTCATGGTCCATGATTCAAATCTAGGTCTCGGAATTCTTCGTTTTTCATCTTAATATGTTAGACGAAAGTATATGGACCCCAGAAAATTTGCAAATATGCAAGTATTGAGTTTGCTAAACGGTATGCTAGGAAGGGCATGGATATAATAAAAAGCTGGTCACGTTCTGTTAACTGTCCATTAACTCTTGTGGAGCTATGCAGTGGAACTATGGTCTCGTCATAGGATGCCTTTTATATAATGTTTCTGTATCCCAAAATCTTAGTATCTTTTGACATCGTATCGCTGTTCCCAAGTATCCCGATGCCAGAAACGATCAATTTTTTAAAGGACATTATGCGTAAGAATAAGGTCCCACCTAATATCCATAGTGAATGTCTGAATCTCACCCCAATGGGTTCCTATCTTAGTCCTGTTTTGGCGGAGGTATTTTTAAAAAATTTTCGAGGATATCCTCAAAACGTCTAACTTTTATTTTCCAAATTGTTGATTTCGTTATGTTGACGACATCTTTACCATATTCGATACCAACAAGTACGATGTGAATACTTTCTTACAACACATAAATAGTTTCTTCCCCACAGTTCAGTTTACATTGGAAATAGAACAGGACCATAAGTTGCCCTTTCTCGACGTCATGATCATAAGGACATCAAGATCACCTAGAACTTGATGTTTATCGGAAGCCATCAAACGGTCTAAATTATATCCCAAGTGATTCAAGCTACCCTTGGAACCAGAAGATCTCTACTTTCATCTCCGTGGTCGATAGAGCCATTAACATTCCACTCAGCCAAGAACGTTTCAAGCAAGAAATCTCCCTCATTCAGAAAATCGCAGTGAATAACGGTTGCAACAAATGTACAATTACGGATTTACTCAAAATAACAGAATCAGGTTGTATATTTTCAATCTCTCATTGTTGTGGATAAAGAGTCTAAGTTTACTACTAAGTTTTACGTGTTTGGATGTGGGGGAAATCCGGAGAACGGTTTCTTCCAGACTGTGTTGTTTTAACGGTGAAGTACGGTGGAAGGTCCATCATTGTGTGGGGTTGTTTTTCCTGGTTAGGACTAGACTCATTAGTTCTTATACCTGGTATCATGAACGCTGACGTGTATCTCGACGTTCTGGATAATTCCGCCCTCTCTACACTGTGGCAATATTACGGAGGGGATGGTTGTTTGTTTCAACAGAATCGAGCTCCATGTCAGGATTGTGAGGGACTGATTTCGTGAAAATGAGATGAATTTGCTTGACTTTCTTGCTCAGAACCCCCAACTAAATCGGATCGAGCACTTGTGAGACGAACTGGAGCGGAGGGTACGAAAACGCAAACCAAGCCCGTCTTCGCAAAGAGGAATGAAGAGCCATTCCTGCCCAGACTTACAGAGATCTTATGGAAAGCATGCCTCGACGTGTTGACTCTGTAATACAAACAAAAGGAGGGCCTGCCTGTTATTAAATAAAACAATAAAGCAATTTTTCTGAAAAACATGCAGTGTCCAAATACTGTTGTCTATATCATTTTGTTATCAGTAACTTCCTATGAAGACGTACAGTTTATTTATAAAAAAATTCGTAAAAACCTTTATATTCCAGTAAAAAGATATGAGACTATATAATAGATCCGTGGTTCCATTTACGCAATTTCCATTTATGCGCTGTTTTTGCAGAACCCATTAATCGCGTAAATGCAGAGCTTAGTGTATTTTGTCTGCTAATAACTATAGAAAACCTTTTACGCCCTAAAGTTTAAAGTTTTCAATATGAATATAAATTATCCAACAAAATTTAGTAAAGTAATTTTTTTACCGTTTTCGTTTATAAGCTTTCTGTTTGAAGGTTATTCTAGATATCCTTTGACGTTTTAATTTTCGTATAGAGGAAGCACTTTTGTAAAATTTTAGCCATGCTCATGAAACTATTTTCACGATATTGTAGAATAAATTCCTCTTGTACCGCTGCTATAGGATCTTCATAATGGCGGGAGCAGTTGATAACTGTCAAAAAAAATTTAAAATTCAGCAAGTAAAACTAAAAAATTTAAGTGAATATAAAGTAAGTCATAGTAGGAAAAAATAATAAAACATATCCAAAGAAAAGGCTCCATCAATAGATGACCCCCATTTGACAGCTTCCGAACATTTAAATTAAATCCAAACGGAAGAGAAATTACGCCACTCTCAAATGGTAACGTCATATTTTGAGGTTCACCCTAATAGTCCTTCGTCTTCCAATTTGGTTTTGCGTCGCTTCCGCAAGGTATTTTTAAATTATGCTGAGCAGGGATGTTGAGGCTTTTACAACATGGCCATAAAAATTTTTATGAATAATCAAGACTCATAGTTCGTTGACCACGTGCTCAATTAAGAGCCTCAAGAGCAGGAATTTAAAATTACCTTGCGGATGTGACGCAATTACATTGCAAACCTTCAAGGAATCAGTGTTGAGATCGCCATGTTCTTCTATGGCTAATTCCTAACGACCATGGCATTGCGATTTGATTTCTTAGACATATTTTACGCAAGTTTCACTTGAAATAAGAAAACATGCCTTTATTATTAAGCTAACAAATCAGAATATTTAGAAGAAGTGCGTGTTTGTGAGCAGATTATTTAAATTTTAATTCATTCAGGAGTTGACCGAACCAACTTCTGCAGAATTAATTAAGCGCTTATTAAAACATCGATTCTTTTATTATTATAAAAATAGTAATGTATTCATTTATGTTCCAACGCTGTTGCTCCATGAAGTATTTTCCCACACACGGTAATCATGAAGATGAACTGTTTACTTTACCAGAAGGCACTAATTAATTAATTGCCAACTCAACGAATTTTTCTGATATATCAAAGGACATGCGATGAATAACGACAATAATTAACAATCAGGGGCGATTCTCATTGGCTTCAAAGAGTCCATTAGGGATAATGCACTTACAGGTTATTAATATAAATGATCCGGGATCGAGAACACAGGATAATGAATGAAATCCAGTCAACATTAAGCCCAACCGCAGTTACCATTTAGAATTTTAAGGCAACAATCAATAAGGTTCACGAAATACGAGGGCTAGAAATTTAATAGTAATCACAGCAGTGCTGGAGGGGAATAGGGATACGCGCGAACCTAACTGTATTGATATATGCATGGCCATACCTTTCGCTTTCCACGATGTAATAGACATTACCTTTACACATTCTATTCAGAACAGAAAGTCGGTGGGAAAAAAAGTTTTCCAAATTAGAGTAGCGTTTCTGGCTTAAAATTGAAGCTATAAGGGGCCGCATTGCAAAGGGGTACTACCAAGAACTTTGTAGAGATCTGTAGAGAAAATGAATTACCGAATATTATGCAAAGGAAGTGGATGAACGCATTCAAGCTGCTACATACGACTGCGATGATGGGATCCTTACTCAAAAAGGACCAGTATTGTTTGATCGTTCGCGTTTGTATTAAGTGACACGGCTAACTTATGTGAGTTGTTAACACGAAAAATTCGAGAATAAGAACCCTGAACGTTGTTGCCGATCAAGTCCATCTTGCGATGTAGCAATTTTTCACTGCTTGTGACTGGATCCTTCATGGACGACAACACTACGCGGTCCATCGTGCAAGAGTGGTTATGGATTGGTTCTCTGAGATGATAGTGACTTCACCATCTAACCTGGCCTCCACAGAGCCAAGATTATATCCAATGAAGCATGTTTCCAGTTTGTTGGAGGGACGTATCTCAACAGCATCCTTATCCATCAACTTTACAACCTCTGAAGCTCTTTGTTTAATGCATAGGCATCATCTGACCTGAATCGACTGCAGCACCTTGTAGAATCGATGCCTGACGGAGAACCTACAGCATGTTTTCAGTTTTTCTTCCTCCTTTCATAATTCATTAGCCTTTTTCACATCGTCCACTAATTTTAGGTAACTATTGGTGAGTAGCGGGAGTATTCTATACTCTGACCGCTGGCCCCTTTGGCATTGTATAGAACGCCAATGAAATGTATGATATATAAATCATTTCATATCCTGCCTACATACTTTAGTCATTCTGTATATTCCCTAGACATTCTATACCATGCCGGATTTAACACATTGCCGGTAACCTGTGTATCAATATAAATTTTAAAAAATATTTATTTTATTGATACAGATTTTTCAAATTATTATTATTATTTCAAATTATTTTGCATACGCAACTCCTGAGTTATACTTTAATCATGTAAATGAATTGCCTATTAAATGATTATTGGTTTAAGAAAATGCTGTAAAAGAAGAGAAATGATTTTTTTTGAAACTTGATTACAATTTTAAAAATTAAATGGCTTCAATTAGAATTCGATTTAAAATATTCAACTATCCTATTTTGTTAATTTTTATATTATTTACGTATAATTTATAAGAGTATTTATAGCCGAAATCAATATAAAAATTGAATCGTTGCTTTTCTTTAATATACTTTCTCTCTTTTCCTCTAAATTAAAGTTCTTATTTCCAAGGGGTTATTGCGTTACTTGCTGTTTTGTTAGTGCCGAAGTGCGTTGTAAAGGACGAAAGGGCCCGCCAACTGCGTATCCTTCCTTCAGCTCGTCATCGACACCCGTCGACGATCATAAATGGTTGGCTGCGCGGTACTACATACGTATATTGGTTAAAAACTCATAATAATCTTTGCGAAGGACCTCTTTGGTGTAAAGTATGATGGCAGTAAAGACGAGTGAAGCGTCCTTTTAAGAGCGTGAGAACTTTGAGGAGACAAAACGTCTGATATGCAACGGACCCAATAATATTTATTTCCCTCTTTTATTTCCTTCCTTCCGAGCTTTAGGAAAATGCAAGAAAGAAAGTTTTTAACTGCGTCTCTGAATTCTCCTAGCTCGGTCGCTTACGGCGCAATGTTTTCTGAATTCTCTGTCCGAATCTTTCGTGACCAGAAAGAAGAATAGAAAACAAGCAAAAGAGAGAGAGAGAGAGAGAGAGAGGGAGAGAAGAAAAGGAAAAGAAGAAGAAAGTAAGGAGTTCCAACTTGGCTCCTGAATTGCATGCTTACTTTAGCCTTTCCATGCTCTGTTAAACACCATCAATTTTTGTTGCCTCGGTAATCTGCAACGGGCCCAACTTGACCTTTGTGCCGCTTATGGTGATTGATTTGTTGCGAAAAATTGCTGAGCACGTGATCTGTGCATTTTTTTTTCCTCTTGCGAAGCATCAAGTTTACTTATCTTCTAACATTAGTTGATAGGAGCAGTCAATCAACGTCAGGCAAAGAAAACAGATCGGCACGGAATAATGAAAAAAAGAGTCAAGCGGCATTCGTTTTAGGTCGAGAAAGTGGAGTGGGCCAAGTTAATACGATTAAGCTGATAAAAATTCCTCCTGAAAAATCGAACGTAATTCTCATCATTAAAAAAAAAAGTAAACGATAGTGAGGTATTAGGTTAGTGTCACGGATTTACAGAAGTTGAGGTTCATCCAGTTATAAATTACAACTTTGAAAAGGTGTCGTTTCGAGCGAAGTCCTAAGAAAGTTTGACCGAACTGTTAAGGAAAGAAATGTGAATGATATGAAATTCGTAAATGAGTCTTAAAAATACTCTTCAAAAAAAAAATTATGGTTAAACGCTAAACGTTATTGTTAATGATCAAAATATACCTTCTCACATAATGAACCTGCTAGAACAGAATAAGAAATTTAAGAATAGCATAGTCTAAATAGCATAGTCTTAGGAAATATATAAAGCTTCAAAATGAAATTCAAATTTAAAAAGAACTAGCTTTTATTGAATTAAGCACGTGTAAAGCAAAAAAATAAAATATCTTCAATGCTTTTCTACTGTATATTTGTGTTTCCTATATTTGAATATTTATTTAATGTGGTATTGGGAAATCATATGGGTGTTTTTAAAAAGCTAGTAGGAGTCTATTCTTAATAAAGCGAAAACTACCCACTAAGTCTGTACTCAATATATCGCCAAAATATATGAGAGAATGCTAGATTATCCCTATAAGATTTATCCAGCAAATGCGAATTGCTCACTAGGGGCTTACTATTACTTAAAGTACCGGTAACACGCAGGATAAATGCATATTGTGTAATGGAATTTGCGTCTATAATCACTGTTAATTTGTAAAGGAAGCACCTCACGGCCATATCAATATATTATGGGTAAAACATTTTGGAAAAAGCACAGCCCGATCATCCTTTTCCGCAGAAACTCGCGAAAGTCCACAAGAACTAGAGATGCCACAAAAAATTTTCTGGCGAGTGTTGCGACGGGTATGGGATGGGCTACTCTATCTATAGTCTGGTCCCGCTATCTATGAGCAAAAAATCAAAGGCGCATGCTCCAGCTGGTAAAAAAGAAATTGAAGCTATTCTAAAGTCTGTTTCACAATAACAGTTTGCGGGCGGAAAGCAGGCGGATGCGGAGCCCGCAACGCAAGACGAAGATTTTCCGCACGGACTGCCGTTTCAAAACTGCTTTGCGGGCGGAATTTTCAATTCAAGCTGGTTCTGAAAATTAACGGATTCCGCAACTGCTTTGCGGGCGGATTTTCAATTCAAACGGATCCACAACTGCTTCAATCAATCAGAAAACCTCAAGTTTCGGCGCATCTTTCTTACCATATTGGGCGAACACACTGTCGATGTGAATTTGGCATTTGGGAATGTAATTTTAAAAATATTGCTGACAAAATCAGACTTCGCCTATGCGAAACGCCATTTTGTGTGACGTCGATCTCGTTTGGGAATGGACCAATCAGAAGACAGTTAATGCGGCCGCGGATTTAATTGTGAAATGAAAACGGAAAGTTGTTAAATCGCCCGCTTCGCGAGCGGAGGCACTAGTATACGCTTCCTTGGAGGATCCGCTGGGGCTAATGCGGGCGATTTAATTGTGAAACAGTCTTAAGGCATCTGCTTGGTTGCTTGTATTTGAACCCCCGTGATGAAAAAATGCACAACAATTTTAGTAACAAAAAACCTCATACATTAATATTAATATATTATTTTTCACTGAGACCTAACTCGTCGGTCCTTTACCATACTGGGGCGTCGTCGTATTGTTTTTTTTTGTGTGTGTTTTTTTTTTTTTTTTTTTTTTTTGCTTAACACTAAAATAAAATAAAATACAAATAAAATATATTTCGTCAAGATCAGAAATGACGAGAGACCAAAGAAGATGGAGTTCATTCCCTTTTCTAAATAATAAATTCGAGAATTTTTTTTATTATAAAATGGGGTTTAAAAAGTGCCGATAAGTGGGATAAAAAAATAGATGTACATGTACTCAGGACTTCCGCTACTTTTCTAAGCCCTCCTCGGGGGATTAATTTCGTCTTACAAATGGAGGTACACATAGCGTTAAGTCTTTGCTACGCACAATGGTGCTCAATATAGTCCCTGAATGCATAATCTGTGACGATATGACAAATTCTCATCAAATACACCTTTTGTGATCACCCTGTATATTGACTAAAGTTAGTTCATTCTAAATTCCAACATAAAAAGATTATAAAAGGCGAACTAGAAAAAAATGCTCTTTATAACTAACTCATTTTAAACAAACCCAATGAATCTACTTATATATCTGCGCGCTTCAACCAATTAATTTTGACAATTTAAACGTAATCATACTTTGAAATGAAATGTTCGGTTAGTAAAACAAGTATATAATCAACTTTAACGCTGCAGAAGATAGGAAAAAAAGTTTCAGAAATTCCATCGATAAAAAAAAAATTGTCGTCGCCTTCAGCCGGGAAATAAAATGACTATGTCTGTCAAAACTAAATACATTAAACGCAGACCTGGAGAGAATTTGGGATCACTGTGAATTTTTATAAAGATCAAAAAGAAGGCTGAAGGAGTGTTTAGGATAGGAAAATTCTCTCCCTTCTTTGTGTTTTCAGTCGTTACATCAAAAGTGTCGCCCATTAAATCACTTGAAAAGGACATAAAACGCTGGGATAGTTGTAAAAGTTTAAAAGCCGCTGAGAGACTTAATTTCTATCGTGGGCAGCTTTATGATAAGCTTATTTGCATCGGAATTGTAGTCATTTGAATGTAAACTTGTTTAATATAATAGCTTCTCTTCGCAAGTTTGAAGTGTTAATTCTCTTCAGGTTTTTATTTTTCGGGAACAAATTGCCACTATTATCGATTAGGCGTTTTTTATGCGCTTTGTGAAATTATTATTGTCGATAGGTAAAACGACCGTGTTGATCATTTGATTGATCAATATAAGATAAGGGCTTTTATTTCTAAAATAAAACCTTATTGGTATCACACAGGTATTTTTTTTAATATCCGATCTCTTAAAAGATATTAAAATTACGGTCTATTATTAAATTATTTCATGTTAAATCACTTCTTCACAAATTTATAAGAACATAAAATGAAAAGTTTTCGAAAAAAAAATGCTGAATTGCTTTCAATCAAGAAAGATAATAACAAAAACGAAAAACCTAATTCTTCAATTTCTCAAACTTTAGACCTACTTTTCAGTCCTTATAACCTCAGAAAGGAGAAGAAAGAGAGCGAGAAACGATTCAGAAACTCATCAACCATTTCCCCCCTCTCTTCAAGCGAAACTATTTTGAAAGACGCTAAACATGTGTTACAAATGGGAGTTCCCACGCAGGCTTTAATGGTCCAATAACCGCCCACGCCTGACACATCATTGATGGAACAATATCGCCTACATTCGTCTGCGGAAAAAAGCCATTATCGTGTATTATTTAAAAAGTGTGAGACTATTTAGAGGTGTTTTCGCTCGGTTGATATTTTCATTACAACGCAAGGTGAAGCTAAGATTGCCATCTTCTAATAAATTTTTGAGTGTAGTCATTTTTCTTTTTACTCATTAATATTTTAATTTTCCTGGCATGATGCTTTTGAAACACATTTTTAAAATTCTTACTTTACTCATTTCAGGGAAGTTTGTTTTCGATTTTTTGTTCAAATGTTTTTAAGCCATGGATGTGTCGTTGTGGTTTGCTTTCTGTGTGTGTTATTTCTTATATCTTTCCAAATTACGCCACTCGCAGGGAAATTATTAATGTGCTTTCTCCACTTTTTAAAATTTATCTATAATTTTCACTTAGATCAAAATCCACTTCACTCAGGACTGTCGCTTTACCTCAGATTTCTGCTCTTCCTTCTTTTCATCCAAAATGTATGATTTGAGTCGTTCAAAACTCTATCAGCTTTACTAGGTGCGAACACTGCCAACTCCGAAGGTTTCATTATACTACAGTATATGGGTATATATCCTGAGACCAATTTTTTACTATTATATTTTTTATTTTTATAAAAGAGGGATAGATAACATAGATTATTAAGTCCACAATTGACCTAAAAACACAAGAATATATTGAATATTATTAACTTCAAAATATTTGCAAATATCGTTAGTGGTTTGAGAGAATGATTTTACATCCTATTGGTCTTTATTTTTTTATGATTTTATTTTTGTATTTCTATTAAGAGGAATTTTTAAATTTTTGGATAGGAGATCTAAAAATGGATTGCTTTTCAATTTTAGGATTTTTTTGAGTTATATATGCTACATTACAGAATAATCAGTTATTCTTAAATATCATCTCGCCATTTTTTTCGGTCTTTTACTTTTTCTTATTCATTCATCCTCCAAAAATTAATATACTTTATCATCTTTCATCCGGTTTGCAAATACGTCCGATTTCATCTTGTTCCCAATCGTTATTCTCCTGTTTAAATTTGTATTTTTCTGTCAGCTGTTTCTGAATCAGAAGTTCCCTGCAAATGCATTCTCAAGGTTTTCTTTAGCTTGTAATTTTAATCTCTTACCTATATCTCTCTCTTTCAGAATTCACAATTCACATGATGATATAGCAATCAACATATACAGGGATTGGACAAAATAATATGAATACCTATGATAACACAATGCTCTAGGCCAGCGGTTCTCAACCTTTTCACAACCATGTGGGCAAGAATTCCTGAAGTGGGCCCCTCAAAAACAAACATGTCGTGAAATTTAAAACTTTTATTATAACTTGACAGTAGCTAATGGAATATTAAAATTCCCTAAATGTTTTTGAAACATTTCCATTTTATAAGAAGTTATAAACAAATACTTTTTTATTGGTACTTTCTGTTTAAAAAATCATACCTCAAGCTAATTTTTTCAAATCTCTTTGAAATTTAAAATGTAACAAGTAAAACGTATATATTTCATAACAAAACATAAAAGAATGAGAAAAAAATTTTTTGTGTAAAAAAGTAATTTTTTTAAAAAAAATTGATTTTTTTAATCTTTTCAATCGATTTCAACAATTTTGAAAAAACACATTTAATCTGTATTTATTAACGATTTAGAGTTTGAAAAAAAATTGGTGATCTCTGTTTTTACGCGAATGCCATCAATTTTTGTCAAGCTATTCAATGGTACCACTGGGTTCCTAAGCAAGTACAGTACAACGCCGATTATCCGAACTAATTGGGACCAAGGGTGGTTCGGATAATCTGTTTTTTCGGATAATCGAACTCCCGACAAAAAGGTTGCGTTAAAGAAGTTAGTGAAGCTCAGCACACGTCCGTATGAGTCACGTGCACGTGCACCAGATAACGGAAACAAGAAGGGAAATGTGTTTCTAGTACAGTATAAGAATAAAGGTGATGAAACAGCCTGTGTTTCTCTTATAGAAAAGTTAGCCCAGTTTGGAGTTTATTTTCTCTTACTGCTGCTAGGAGCGTTAACAACTGTGGTGCTTGTTCTGAGAAAGCTCAGAAATGCATGCTTTGTTCGGAGCTAAATTTCTTGGGACGAAGTTGTTTTGTTACAGGATGCAACTCGGGTTATAGGTCCTGTGAAGAAAAAGTTTCCCTTTTTAAAGCTCCCAGGGATGTAAATTTATTGGAAAAATGGAGAAAACCCATACCAAGTGCCGATCGACAGTTGACGGCAAATGATTCCGTTTGTGAAAAACACTTCTCTCCTCATGAAGTGATTAAGAACTGGCGTGCTCAAAAAGAAGATAATGCTTTAATGGAGCTGGATGTAAGGCCAAGGTTAGCAAAAGATGCCGTCTCATCAATTTTTGCTAATTATCCTCGATATCTTTCCAAAACAATTAAACCACACAGGAGGACTTTGAAGAGACATATCGAAGAAGACGTTATTGTTTCCCAAGCAAAAAAGAAACAATCAAAGGTGTCGGAAAGTATATTAAACACCGTGGTTTCTAGTAGAGCACCGCTATTACACGCAGGTTTCGTTTACGTTTGTTTTTGTTTTTTTTATTTGGATATGGAGTTCGGATAACTGGCGTTTCGGTTAATCGACGTTGTACTGTTTAGGACCCGCACGCTATCATTGTATTGTAACTCATACTGACAGCAATAGGAAGCTTCCCTGTAAAGCAACTGTTGCTTTACAGGGAAGCTCCCTATTGCTGTCAATGTTCATTGATGAAGAGTTACTTGCTTAGCAATCCAGTGGTACGATTGAATAGCTTGCAAAAATTGATGGCATTCGCTTAAAAACAGAGATCACCAAAATTTTTTTTCAAATTCTAAATCGTTAATAAATACAGTATCAATGCGTTTTTTTCAAAATTGTTGAAATCGATTGAGAACATTAAAAAAAATGTGTTATAAGATGATAATGCACCCATTCACACTACTCGAATTGTCCGAGACGGGCTTAATAAACACGATGATGAACTACAACACCTCGACTGGCCCTCTCAATCTCTTAACATCATTGAACGTTTGTGGCGAAATTTTGGAGGCTACCTCCAAGGAGACTTTCTGAATTAGCGACCTTTTTGCCGGAGGAATGGCTACGAATCCCTTGTGACCGTTGAGCAAGACTTGTATTTGTCCATCCAATGTTGGATAGAAGCTGTAATTAATGCAGAAGGAGGATCATCGCCCTATTAATAAATATTTTGTCTAATTTCACAGGTGCTCATATTATTTTGTCCAACGCGTGTACGTACGACACCAACAATAACATCTCCTAAGAAGGTAAATACGGACACGAGAGAAGGAAATTTAGACTTCTATACGCAGTTCTAGGTTCATCATTTTTTGACGTTTTTTTGACAGATGCCGAAAAGTTGCTTAATATGCTAATTTGGCTCGCTATTCACATTCTCCTTTATATTACTTTTCTTAAATCGTTATCTATTATTATCAGTTTTTTTTGATATTTTAACTGTCTACATTTTATCAGATTTTCATTTTTTAGAATACGTATCGTGTACCGTTGTTGCTCATACAATCAAAATAAGAAAATTGAATTACACTTGCAAAACACCGTGGATATTTGTTGATGTTAGAAAATGTTAATAAAGCAGAAAAATATGATAATTTCAATGTCGATCAGGAACATCCACGATTTATAATGGTATAAATATAATTGTGTTATGTAGAGCTGTTAAAGGAATCCAGGGGCAGAGTAGACTTGATAAGCCCCTACCATGTTAAACTAAGATTGGGAGGCCCTAAAGAAGAGGCCTACAGGGTGTGAGGCCCTCATTTGTAGCTTATTCAGCCTATACGTAAATCCGCCCCTGAAGGAATCAGACGAAAAAATATCTTCGTCTAGTCTTTTCCTAGTTAGAGACTTCTTCTTGTACTCCAAGAGTTTTTGCTTCCTTGATGCAATCTATAGCTTTCGAATAGTAAATCTTTCCTCCAGACATATAGTAAATTCATATAGCTTGCAAATTGCAAATCCTTCATGTACATTATCAATATCTCCCTTCTCTTACGTTTCTGTTTTTTCCATTATCTCCAAAAAATTTTAGGATGGCGAATTAGATAGTCTTGCCTACAGCCTATCGTTGCCCTTCACGGTGATTCAACTCTGTCTTCGTCTTTACAGCCATCAAATCGGAAATAATTTACAAGTGTATTCATAAATGAACAAGCACGAAATACTTAATTAAGAGTAAGTTGTTGTACGCCAACAAAATAATTAAAAAAGCGACAGTATATTGTATATTAATTAGCAAAAAAGCACAACTTTTAAATGTCCTGATTCGTTAGGCAAATATGAATGCATATTCAACGCAAATCGATAATTTCATTTTATATAAATTTCTCTTTAAAAAAGAAAATTCTTGCATTTTCACATAAAGTTTAAATAGCTGTTGAGTTTAAATATCCCTTTATGATTGTATCTGATTCACTTGCGAAAATGACGTTATAAATGAAACCAGACGCTGTCTGCTTTGTATCGAATTCAATTATCGGCTTTTATCTGAAATGATGGAGTTTTTTTTGTTTTGTTTACTTCTCTTTCTCGCCGACTGACGAGTTTAGCTTCATCCTAATACCGACTTGATCATAAGCCGGCTCGATCATTAATCAACGAAAGGCTTCCTCGATTCAAAGTTAGAATTTGATGATATTAATTACGTGTACAGGCAGACTTCAATGTCCCGGGAGAAGAGGGGGAAGTGAAGAGAAAAAAGCGAAAATTACAAATAAGGTTGACGGAACTTTTCGCAGCTTCGTTTTGCTGAGAAGTTAAGCGCATGACGAATACGATAGCCGGTGAGTTTGCCGTTTCATTTATCTCAAAGCTCGGAGCTCCAAGTCCAGTTAAGTTTTTTTCCCCCTCCTCCCTTCACTCTACTTTCCTTTCCATTTCTTGATAAAAGGCTCATTCATCATGATAAAAGTTGCTGGACAATGGGAGAAAGTGCGAAACAGACTGAGTTCCGTCTTAGTAAAAATCCGTCGTCCCTCAAGACCCTCATCTTCTTTCGGTCTTAGAATTTCTGCTTTTTCTGAGCTATCAAAAGACGAGTCACTCTTACATATGAAATGTCTCTACATTATATTTATGGTGTATTATTATCTTAAAAGCTTTTAGGTCTTTTTATTTGAACAAAAAATGAAAAAAAGGAGGCTGAGCAAAACTTTCAAACTGCAGATCTGGTAGAGAACTGGAAGTGCAAATTAACTCTTTTTTCCTCTCTCTTTCTCTCTCATGGTATTAAAAAATAGTCTTTAAAAGTTATTGCGATATTTATGCTAAATACACATGTTTATAGTTAATATTTTTGCCATTTTCAATACGGAATTTTCTATTCTAAGAGTTTCTAAACTTTTAGAGTTTATACAGAGCTTTCTTTTCTTTAAGATAACCTGTCTTTTAAACTACAATGACAAAGAATAAAAGTTTTAAATGAGAAATGTTTCACCACATTCTTCCTAAAGATGCTGCGAATGACTTCATGATGCCGCATCTTATTCAATCTTGTTGACTTACTGTAGTTTCTCTTGATTTTCCATTTCGTTTTGAGATTCTCCTTTTATTTTGTAGACTTCTCATAACTTTCCATTATTAATAATGAACTAGTTCGTTGCTTCCATATTCGCTAGCGTTTCTTAAAAGATTCTTTCTTGGTCCTTGACTTCTCTTATTATTCAAGATTCTTTCCTTGTCCTTCTAAATTTCTATTAATGTACAAGCAAACACGCGCATCACAAAAGCATAAATATTTGTGGTTGTTGCTGCCATCTTTGTTCCGCAGTTTTCGTCTTCCCTACGGCGAGTCATCGTTAAGGTGGGCAGACGGCATCGCTATCGCCTCTGCTTAGAATTTTAAAAGAACCTGAACATCTTTTAGTCATATCCTCTGGATTCTAACAAGGCTCTTCTTGAATCTCTTTCAGACGTTGTTTTGTTTACTTTAGCTTTTTTGTGTACATATCGTTTTCTAGACGTCTTCTGATCTTAAATGATCGCGAAACTTTTATCACAAACTTCATTCCATTATCATATCTCACTTGTCTTATTCCTGAACTTCTCAGTTTACATTCTGAATTAACTTATGCCTATACAAAATGTAGCTTCTCTTTTTTTTGCTTTGGAAAGGCAATGAGTTTTGGCCAAACAATTTTTCCCAGAAATTTGTTATCGTGTTTCTAAGTTTAAGCAAACAATTCGAAACTTTGTTTTGTGTAGAATTTTTCTTACGTCTTTAATACAGTTATCAGCTCACGCGACTTAATTTGAACTTTAAGCACTATTTCAAATTGTTAATAAATATACCGTCAGTGTAAGGAAAGAGTGTGCGTTATAATTTTAAAAATGTTTATTTCCAAAAAATGAGAAACCAACAAAACTATACTAAGTGTGCCCTTGTGAGGGGGGGGGGGGATAACTTTGAAATCTTAAATAGGAACCCCTATTTTAATTGTATATTCAGATTGTACACAATATTCGAAAAATGTTTTATTCTTTGTGTTTTTGCCAATTGATCCAACCGGAGATAGAGGCCCTGAAAGTGTGGAAGTTTTAAAGATTTGAACCTAATTTTATCCATGAAGACAAAGAGATAGAGAGTGGGTCTTACAGATATTCTTATTCTACTTTTTAATGGTCTTTAAGAATCCGAAGTCAGAATTTCAAAAATCCAATATTTTTCAATACACACTCACAGACTCTGCCTCCATAGGACTGCTGTCCCCAAGAATTTGCTTGTGCACTAAAAAATTTTGATTTTGGACATTTTTTCGTACATTGCTTTGTTTTCGAGACATTTCCATGTCTACACTTAAATGGATCATCCTGTATATGTAAAGTGGCGCTTACATATTATAAAGTGGCCTAATCGCCGTTGTTATTAATAATGGCTTGACATCTCCGGAGCATGCTTTCTACTAACAAGTAAGTTGGTAACAAACTCTAGAGATAAAGACTTCCAAATCTGTCGTACGAGTCAACTGGTTCAAACTCCAGGTGCGTTTCCTGCTAAACTTCATGCTTCACGTAAGACTATACTATACATTTTCTATGGGGTTGGCATCAGTTCCCTGAGAAGGCCAATCTAATTGTGCAATGTCATGTTGTGCCTTCTATTGGGTGCACTGACTACTAGATGGTTTAGGTAATTGGCCTCTTGAAGAATCCAGTTTGTATTTGTCCTTCTGTACAACCTTCAATCAGATGGTAACAGATACTTTTTGTAGATTTGGGTCATTCTTTGAGCGTTCAAATTCCCAAAAAGATGCGCAACTTCCCAAATACATTTTTTGAGAAGCAATCCGAGTCATGGACCTTCCAATTTGTATGGTGCGAAGTTCTATTTGTGAGGGATGACCATCATGCTCGACGTGGGGAATAACGTGACCAAAACGAGGATTCGTCCGAGAAAATGACATTGCCGCAATCACGATCCATATTTTCCTTTGCTTTTTGGGGACATTTCTTCACATGGTTTTCAGGTAGGGGAGGTTTCCTCACCGTACTTTGTCATTTTATGTTTTTCTCCTAAACCGACTATTGTCTCCGGTGAATATTTGTACCTTTATGTCTCATTTTCCCCTGTCCGTTCCGCAAGGTTATTTGTGGAATCTTCATGAAGATATCTATGACTTGCTTGTTTTGTTGTTTAGGTGGTCTTTTTTGTTACGCCTCGTTCCAGTAGGTCATCGGCATTTTTGAAGACATCAAAACGCTTCACCCACTTCCTTACAAAAGCCGTAGATTTTACATGTAGCGGCTGCATACAACATTTTCGGACCTTTCGCATGAAGCTGCATATTTTGCACTCATTGCTGTTTCACAGTTGTACCAAAACTCTTTCCATTCATATTAGCCTGCTGGTGTAGCACGCGGCACAGGATATAACCATTGTTGCTACAAAAAATGTTTACTCTGTGTTGCCAAGAAATTTATAGCGCGCACTCTTTTCTTAGACAGACGGTAGTTTCTTCTAAAGGAGATATCAGCTAAAAGAACATAAATTATGATATAACATTCAATATATTACTCAATTTGTTTTCATATTGTTTCGTAGCTTGATTTCATAATCCATTTACAGTTTTTAATGGTTTCGTTTCACAGTATCTGGCACGGAAAAGATACTTTGGTTTGTATTCTTCCTTTATTATTGCAAGTTGGCTCACTGCCATAATTTTCCATTTTTTGCTAACGTTTGGAGTTTTCTAATTTTAAAAAAATATTTTAACAATTCATATATTTCCCTACAGCTCTCCATTCATAAAATTTTTAAAAACACATCTTAAACATTTAATAAATTGATTTTTCAAGCTTATTTTTATTGATGGTATTATCGATTGGAAAATCTAAAGAATATAAGAGTTATTTTATCCGGAAATATATATTTTATTTATTAAATTGGTTTTAATGTGTAAACAACGCCTTCTCCATAAGGAAATGTCGTTAAGTCATTTGAAATAGTACATCGGTGGCTCCAGATTAAAAATCTCATTTGTAGAATTGAGTTTCTGTTCTTATTTATTTATTCCTATCATTTGTCCACAGTTTTTGGCATTATACCATTTGAAATAGCAGGAATTTCACTTGTACAAGATACAGAACATTATGGATACATGCTATGAGAAAGAGCTCTAAGCTCAATGTGCAATGCATTCATAAAAAGTACTTCAGTCACCAAACTCTTATCCAAAAATGCATTTCAGTATTAAGAGATGGTTATTATGAATCTTAACTTTATAAAATTTTAAAATTATATTTTACGTATACTGAATACTTTCTTCATTGATGTACATGTATCGGCTCTCTTCCAACTTAATTGATCTCGTTGGGGAAGCATAAAGCATTAGTAAGTGTCCGTTCATGCGAAATGCTCAAAGCTTAAAATTTCAAGATCCTCTCAATTTCAATTGAATCAGTTAATTTTGGCAATTCAGTTAAGTAGTTTTCTGAATGATTTTTGAGAGGCTGTTTCAAATTCTCAATCCTCTTTTGATAAATGAAGAAGAACATTTGGCCTCTGAAGAACCTACGCAGGATAAAATAGATGGGTTAAAATTGTACATAGTTTTCCTCATATAATTTATTTGCGTGAATTTGTTCTGTTGATAAAATTATTTCCAATTAAATAAAATCCCACTTTTAAATTTCTCATAACTTCATGTCGAGTTTGTCATGTGCTTTGATGTTGTTTTTTTAATATCATTTTGAAGAACCGAAGACCTTTGATTCAATGCGGATGGTTGTTATTTTTTTCTCCCAGATTATCATCAAAATTTGGATGTACTACTTTAGTCTTTTTCCAGAAACTTGGCTTTGGTTGTAACAAAACTTCCCAAGGACAACTTTCAATTTCTGGCCACTTATCAATGAGCTCATTGAAAATACAGTTTGAAAATTCTATGTAAATAACCAAACGCCTAAATGCTAGAATGCAAAATAGTTTCACTCCACTATATTTCTTAACTTAAAACGTATTAACTATAAGATTGCAGTAATGTTGAAGCAAATAAAAATTAGATGTAAATAAAATCAATAACGATATATTACACAACACCGAAACGACATAAAAACAATGATGCAACATGCATAAGCAATGAAGTATAGGATTTGCAATTATATACAGGCTCATGTATTTCAATGCTTATTAGTGTACTAAATACTTTAATACTTAAATGCTTTGGTGCTATGTATTGTTTTTAAATTTTTTTTGTATTAAAGTTCTTTCTACTTCTCTAGACACTGACTGATTTCGATTATTAATTGTTATGTCATCATGGCCTGTAATTCATGTCTCATTCTCAAGGGTTATCATGATTTCTAAATGGATAGTCAAATAGCTGAAAGGAACCACAGATATAAATTTGAAGACACTGTCCTCTTTATCAGCGTATTTGAAATAGTACATCGGTGGCTCCAGATTAAAAATCTCATTTGTAGAATTGAGTTTCTGTTCTTTTTCATTTATTCCTATCATTTGTCCACAGTTTTTGGCATTATACCATTTGAAATAGCAGGAATTTCACTTGTACAAGATACAGAACATTATGGATACATGCTATGAGAAAGAGCTCTAAGCTCAATGTGCATGTTGCAGAATGTCGAGCCATTGTTTTCTTCAGTTGTTCTTACCATCCGCTTTCTACACGCCTCAATACACGGTCGTTAGAAATCCATGGGGAGAGTAAAATGGAAGTCACAGTCTCCTCCGATCGATGATCACACAAAGACCATGAGATGACGAGTAACACCTTGTAAACACAAAAAGACCTAGCCGATGCCATTCCAAGGACAAATACACCATTTAGCTATTTCAGATCGGAGATGATAATCAAATTTAGGTTCCAGATTGAACATATGGTTCTCCGAAGGAAAGACCTAATACCATGCCATAGTTTAATTTGGTATTAAGATTTATAAAATGATCTCCTTGGAAATTATGAAATGCTTAAAACAATAAAATAAATCGAAGAATGCAAAGGTCAACAAAGTCCAACAGTTTCAAAGTTGGTTAAACTTGTTAGTTCTTTAAAATTTACTTCTCTTTCTTATTGGGTACTTCTGAAATTGATATTGTTGAACAATGTCTGTTTGATGAAGTTATTGAATTCCTTGATGTTGTTTACGAACTGTACATATTTGAAGAACTTAAAAAACACATGAGAACTAGTACTGAAGAACTGGTATGGTCATTTTTGAATTTTTGCAAAATAAAAGTATCCGAATCAAAAAGAATTTTGTATTGTTCATCTACCCGTGCTTCGGAGGGCACGTTAAGCCGTCGGTCCCGGTTGCTACTGTCATCTCGTAGCAGTCGTTAGCTACTGGGATGGCGCAAAACTCCCTCGAAGGAATAAGTGCCATGATAATCTACCCTCTGTACAAGATAAGATAAGATAAGATTGTTCATCTATAATTTTCAAATTAAGTACTATACTATTCCATATATTAAGTTTTAGTTATTTTCAAAGTTATTTAAATAGATGGGTTTTATAAAATAACAAAAAAAAATATCACCAAAGGGTCGACGCGTTTCAGCATGTAGCTTTCATTAGAATATCTCATGCAATGAATGTGAGAAAAATTGTTTCTGTGTTTGTCTTGAATTTTCTGAAAAATATAATGTATCAACCTTTTCTCCAGGAGAGATCGAGAATTACCCAGATTAAACTGAGCAAAGAATTAACTTAAGGTCTGAAAGTCAATCCTTTGAAGTTTGCACTGTTATAAGTATCTACAATAATGGATTACATTGCTACCTTATTTTTTGCATAAGAGGAAGGGTTTGCGAACATATGTTGCTAGAACGAACATAAATAAATTTTAAGTGTATAAAGTGGCAAAGAGTCTTCAAGTGCTATTGAGTTCAAAAAATATTGCGCTTAACATGATTAATAACTTTTTACGAATATTATTGTTATCATCAACTTTTGACTCTCTGTCTCAGATATCTACTGACAATCATTAAAAAAATCCAACATTTTAATTTACAAATTTCTCGAACGATGAAGATAGAAATACCGAAGAAACTATCCTTCAAATATGCAAAAAATGGTAAGGTATCTCTTATTACGAGAAACCTCTCAAAATCAATAAATGGAGAAAGTTGTTTGTTTATAAATTTAGACAAGTGGTTTCTACAGAAATAATGCTTTTCAAGTCTAATTCGATTTCGGCCATTTAATGTCAAAACTGATAATAAAAAAGTGGAAAAATGAAATTGCAAATTATTTTAAAAATCACAAAGGATTAAAGAGAATGAATAAACAAATCCTTCCTTATACAGGGTCATGAAATTGCTTTAGGGTAATGAAATTCAGTAAGTCGCGTGAAGTGTTACTTAATCCGATTTCCTTCGTAAGTATGCACAATCCCGGTAGCCCTATCTGATTTCGACCTCCTTTCTCCTAGAATTCATCTCGTCAGTCTTTTCCATCCCAAATCTTCTTTATTCTTTGGTTCGTGCTCTCTCGTTCGGCGGCGAGGAATCCTAGTAGCGGCGACGAGAGAGTGTTGGGGGTAAAGAGCTACTCTTATGCATCGATTTCGCCGGGGCATCGGATCCTCAACCGATTGAAGAGCTTTAGTCCGGCTTCCCCTCCATCCAAAATAGTATTTTTTCCCCACTCCCTTCCTTTTACTCTACTCGAGGAGAATCGCCTTCGGCTAAGAGCAAGGCACACGTTCGAAAGCAATATTTACATGAAACCTTGAATTTATGATGATTGACTGCGTCCGTGTCAAAAGGAACTTGCATGGAGTTAATCTGAGGCGGTTGTGATTTATGATATTTTGAGGTTTGGGTTATTTTACTTTTTATTTTCCGAGGGAAGAGAGTTAGTTTGCTGCCACTGCCTCTGTCGATGGTTGTTAAGCATCTAGCTTTGGACGATTTCCGCTCTATTCCTTTACATGATTTGAATAAAAAAAATAAAATAAAAAATACCAAGAAAACTTTTTAAGTTCTTTTCCAAATGAAAAGTTTAAAAAAAACAGGAAAGGATAACTTCATAACTCGTATGGTGCTTAAATATTGCATTTTTTTAAAAAAATTAAAAAAAAAAATCTCGGCTTGAAAACTGCGCTCATCTGCTAATCCCAAACGAGTCCAATTTAAGCTGACAAATTTTAAGGGAAAAAAAACATTAAAACAGTTGAGAAGAAAATTTTAAGCCGTTTCGACGAAGAATGTAAGTTATCCTTACAATTCTGAAAGTAAATAAACATTTCAGAATTTATAAACGAGTTTATTATAAATGGCTTTTTCTTACATTTTAATGGCCAATTTATTATAACCATCAGACCATTTTGTGCAAAATAGATATACCGTTACGCTGGTTCCGCTAGATGGCGACATTATTATTGTACATTATTATTGCTAGGCTTTTGCAAACTAATGAAGTACAATTCCTGTGATGAAATGGGTAATAAATGTAATTTGACAGACTTTAAACGTGGACTGATCGTGTGTGCCGTAGCCGTGGTGCGAGCATTAGCAAAACGACTGCGATTGTGAGATATTTGAAAGCGGATGTTGCTTAAATGGATAGAGATTATACCACCATACAAGAAAACAGCCTCAGCGAAATACAGCTTACATCGGCTGTATAAAAAAGCTGGACACTTTGTAGGTGAGAGCGGAAGCTGATATCAAGCGACTAGAAATTTTGTCATGTGACCAATTTTTTGTCATAAATATATGAACACCGCAAAAAGTATTGCCTAAAATAGACTTACTATTAAGCTGCTTATATTTACCTTTAGGCAATGTCTTTTGCGATGCTCGACTAAAAAAAGTACAGAATACTGGCTTATCAAATGGTAAATATTGATAAGCAATACAAATCGGTATTGATAAGGATTGATAATACGAAGTAAACTGATAGGAGCAGGCTGGAGGGACATGCATAAGGAAATGATGGGGCACCACATTCATAGCAGTATACAGAGGGTTGAGCGTGTTACAACTAAACGATTTACATATGCAAATTCTCCAGCCACTTGGTTGACAGGGCTACGCGGTCGTGAGGAGTTATAAAGGGGACATCGCTTCATCATTCTTAAACGTTGTACAAACGCTACCTGCCGAATGCCACCGAAAATCGATAGAATATATAAATGCACTTTCCGACGCGAAGTGGTACTATTTCATGATTATAAAACAATGCAAATCCAAGGGTTACACCATTTCGAAGGCAAGAATCTGTAACATACTAAATAAAAACAGAAAAATCGCAATAACAGCAACGTTGAACGAACGACCCTCAAACAGAAAACCGGAGGTTGAAGCCAAAGTCAAGCCTCTCATCTCTGCATAAAATCCCAAAACTCAAAGGGCTGTCGCAAATAAGATAGGGGTATCACAGTCAACGGTACGGAACGTAATCCACAAAAGTCTCCGACTGGTTAAGCGTCCGAAACCTAGTATGGGTGCATCAGGATAAAGCTGCGAGTCTATACGTCCAAGTTAACGGTCGCCCATTTGCGAACATTGGAACAGGAGACGGGCATACATTCAATTCCGTTTGAAGACATACCCGTGAAATCTCCAGACGCATCCCCCGTGGATTATTACGACTTTGGACTGCTGAAACGCGCCCTTGGAAGTAGACGACCCCCGTAGATTGGACTGTGTATGGAAAGCCTGTGAAGAGGGGTGGGCACAGATCGACCTAACTTCTCTGCGGCAAAAGTCTTATTGAATGGAAACTTGGATGCAGAGCCATAGTTCACCACCGTGGGCACCAGGTAGAACATCATCGAACATGGAGACGGGGTTTCTCATATACTTATGACGCTTGCCAATCGTTTAGTTATAAGTACTCAACCCTCTGTATTCTATCGTTACGTTATATGCATTACATTCTTAAAATAACAAAAAATCTATTTCGTAACGGGATGAATTAGAAAATCCGGGACGAATGGTGACCCTAAGATAATACCAATCAGAAATGGCTGAGTATACATGGCCTTGTATTGGAATAATAATTAGAATGAAAATAAAGATTAGGATAGCAATATTGCTCTGTTAATGATGTTAAAATTAAAACGTGTCGGAAAACTATTTTTTACTAGCTATGCTTGGGTATGATCTTTATCTTCATTCCAAATTGTATGCCTCTCAATGTACAGTTCGCCGCATATGTTATACCATTTTCGGTACAGAAGCAGAAGGGAATGTTCTTATACAGCGAACAAGAAGAACCTCGCCATTCGCACAGTAGCACAAGATCGGTTACTTGCTTCGAGGGGAACAATGGTCCATGCCATAACGCTGACAACATGGAATCCATATTGAGCTGTGTTCATTGTACGCTGTTTCTTTTTGAAAGGAAACCGTCTTACAGTAAGAGTTTTTAATGTCCCGAGTGACGAACAATTTAAAGGTGACAGTCAGAAGCACATCCAACGGGCTTTCAAACATGCATACGGAAGTTACAGTGTTGTCAGGAAAAAAGAAGGTATCTGCAATTCCATAATGACCGTATCGTTTGAAGAGTATTACATAGATCATTACCTTGCTGAAATGTGCTCCACTATCACTAGATCGTAATCCAAGTGAATATTTTTAGGATGAGATCGAACGGAGCATCACCATCTAGATCCACAAATGTCAAATCTTTAGTGTTGGATAGTGCAGTTCATCGGATAGGGCTTTCCCACACCACTTACTGAAATATCACAGGCAAATTACAATGAAGCACTCACTATTGAGGACAAAAGATGGCTCAAGACGTACTGAGGAAGTGGTCAAAATACATTGTCCACTGAGTGTATATTGCTTGGTGTCCTTTTTTTTAATGTGGATAACTTATCGATCGATTCGCTATTTCCGTGAACAATTACCCTTTTCAATTATGAATGGTATGATTGGCATGTGTACTAAAACGGCTATTTCATCATCTATTTTGTTACCAATAATTGATATGAACATTTGTTATGTGCAATAAAATATTTACTTTTTCTAAAATGGGAATCTTATGTCGAATTTGTAAAACAATAATTATGAATATTTTTTAATGTTTCCGGGAATATACTTAATCTACATGTACATAAACACTTTGTTAAAAAAATATATATTTATTAGAAATAAATCGCAGAGTAACTTATTTGAAAACGGTAACAAAGAATACATCTTAAAAATTCGTTTTTTGAAATCTTTCTTTATATGTGGTAACATTTTTTCCATTAACAACTTTCGTGTTCATTTTTACCTGTGCCAGCAAAAAAAAAATGTTTTGTATTATTTCATTCTGAATTTTTACTTCATTTCCGCCGTTCTGAGGCAAGCCAACCATAGGCAGCCAATTTTGGTATCGTGCTGGTTTTTCTGCATTCACTGAAATTAATTCCTCAAACGAAGAGTGATTTCCGCTTCCAAAACCAATGAGATGGCCAACAATTTTTGCCAGTATTTTTCCCCTCGCTGTATATACTCCATTTCTCTTCCCGCTCCTTTTCTTCATCGTCCCCTCCTTGTTCTTTTGGCATCGATGCTCGTGTTAAGAAAAATGCCGGCGAAGACTTGAATTGTAAAGACCTGATCGACATGCAATCAGATTGCCAATAATTTTTTTATATATATAAAAAAGCGAGCTTTGTAATTAACTTTTGTTTGTTGCTCTGATGCACTCAGCACCCTTCCTCTTTCGTCTACTTCAGTTGGATGAATCCCATGGCTTTAAATAAACCGCAGTTGAGCGAGAGAGAGAGAGAGAGAGAGTTTGATTTTTCTTTTTTTTTAATAGAATTTTTTTCTCCCTCTCTCTCTCTCTTCAGCTTTCTTGTCTTTGACGCTTTGTATAAGGAAAGGCGCCACGTGTCTCCCGTCCAAAAAGCCTTGAAGTTGGTGTCCAAAATGAAGGGAGGGGAAAAGACGAATGAGGGAGCCGCTTCCCTGGCCTCGTTTCTCGATTAAGACGAACTGTGACCTTGCTATGGTACATCGTCGAGTGCCGAGGAAGAGAGGGAAACAGAGACACAGACCGGAGGACAATACAGGACAATTTCTATTTTCTCTCTTTCTCTCCCCATCTTCTCCCTTGCCTTCTTCTTCTTCCGCCCATTTATCGTCTCCCCATGTTGATACTACTACCACATCGAGCAGAGCCGCTGCGCCAGGAAAACACATTCAATTAACTCGTGAAAACTATGTTGTAGATGGGATTTTGCAAGAAGGAAAACATTTCGTGTAATGTGTCTAAATAGAGAGAACGGTTAAAGACACATACGCGAACAGCTCTATAAACACCTACAAAATTTAAATTTAGAGGTTAGACTTATTCTATTAAATTGTAATAGGTCTATGTCAACAAAAACTTGATTAAAAAGTCATAAGGGTCAAGTATGTTCAGTAGAATCAAGTTAAGTTAATATACATTTACCTAGAAGAGGTTATCATTATAATTTTCAATTTTATTCTTGCTATAGAAAACTGCCGTCGAAAACGATGGGATGACAAGAAAGGGGGGGAAACTTAACCCAGGATAGACTTTTTTCTTATAACAGCTGTTCTGCAATGTAAGTATAAAAATACGTTCAGAAACAGCCGTCGCTCTCTTGCTCAACAGTAAGAATAAATAAAACCCACGTAGGAATTTACTTAAAAATCATTCTATTCGGATTTAAAAGTGCAAATACTTTCATATCACAAAAAAAGAGCATCTCTTCATAAATGAATATTTAAATAAACTTTGCGTTTGTCCACAGAGTATTTATCTGCACATATAGCAAATAATGAATCCAATATCTGCGATATTTGATATGTCTAACCAAATATATGTATCAGGCAACTTTTGTTTATCGTAGTACTAATACTTTGATCCTGAACAAGTACCTAGTTTAATTATGTAATTCATACCTCCTTAATTCTAGGCCTGTACACCAAATGCGCAAGTTGCTCCAGAATCCTAAAACAACCCCCAAATTTTGAAAATGCAACTTTTCCCCATCATTCATTTCAAAAATATTGCCACTGAAAGCAGATGACGTTTTTGATCTAAACATAATACTGTGATACCTTATATAATACTTCTAGTTGCGAGTGCAGTTTTTTTTTTAACATTGCGATCATCACTTCTGACGCGTTAACATTTTTCGGCAGAAAGTATTACATAAAATTATTACTGCATGGTGAATTCAGCCAAAGAATTCGAAAAGTCTAATCTTTATGCAAACTAGGGAAGCAATGTACGTACTTACAAGAGGAAGTTAAGAAAATTCTTAAAACACTTTCCATTATAGATGTAAATTAAAGCTTTTCCCCTGTTTTCTGAAGGGTTTGTAAATTTATGTTGTACGATAATCTAAATATTAAATATTCATTTTCGTAATTGGTCACCCTATCTAAGGTACACAACCACTGCAAACATGAAATGACAAACTTTATCAACAAACATTAACCGCTCTGTAATTAAACTATAAATATTAAAATAGTAAACACTGTTTCCTTCAATTATATAGTAAGCATATTGTATTAGGCTGTTTAAGATTGATTGAATATATGCTAGTTTTGACTAAATCAAGCCCTTTGCTAATATGAGTTGTCGTCTCTAGAAGAATAAAAAACATCAGCCTTATACCAAAAATTAAATGAAGATAAACGGCCATAAGTCAATATTCCAATTAATGATTAGACAAGCAAACATATGGCGATATAGACTTCTATAAAGAATGGAATGCATGCACAACTTCGCATTATAGTATTATTGTTAATTTAGCAATTTCATATCAGATCCTTCTGAGCATCTTCTTCTTTGCTAATTTAAACCGCAATAAAAATCTTTATTTTATTTTTTTTCCAGGTATTAAATTCACTCTGAAAAGATTTACGAAAATTTAAGTTTAATTGATTACGAAGACTTTTCCATTCTTAAATTTAATTTTTTTGTCTTTTTTTCCCTTTCTCCTTCTTCTTCATACGAACGCGTGTAAAGATTCCTGACAAGAACAATTCGAAAAATAATAAACGACCGGGGAAAGGGGAATGGAGGAGGCGGCGGCGAACTCCGATGAAGACGGCGAGGCAACCGTATTTTTGCCGGAGCCTAATTCTGCTTCCAAACGTCACGTACACTGCAACCGGAGAAAAAATAGGAGAGAGGGAGTTTTCCTTTTTTTTTTTCTTTTTTTTTTCTCTTTTGTTCATCATCCCTTACGGCTGCTAAAATGGACTCGCTACTTTTTATATCCTCTCTGTGTCATGTCATTTACATAAGAGCTCGCGACACGCTTCCGTATTTCCTTTAAACCCAGAGGAAGAATAAAAAAAAGAAAAACATGAAATACTGTCTCATGATACGAAACTTACATTCTTGATAATAAAAAGAAATTCTTAAAATAAAAAAAAGCTTACTAAGAGTAGACGAACTTTTAAGATGCGAATTTAATTAATATTTTTGTAATTATCGCTGCATTTTTATCCTGGAATAAGATAAATTAACATAACTTAAATAAGGCTTTTTGATGAAATTATCGTACTACAATAATCAAAATTTGCTTTTCATAAGAAAATTTGTTTTCATAATTTTTAAAACTCTACAAAAAATTCTCTTGTTCAATCCATACTACGTAATAGTAAATCTATTGTTTGGTAATTTATCAGTAATTGATGGTTTGAGATAGGAAAAAAATCCACCATGGCCATCATATGACTTCCGAAAGTCCATAATACAAAATGAGACAGCATCAGTTTCAGTGTCAGTGTCCGAGATAGGCTCAGTTAAAAAGAGCGGTAAGATTCGTGGTCCCTAGTCGCGGAATTATTCCTTTCGTTTAATATTTTATATCATGCCGGTGACTATAGCATTTAATGTGAAGCAATAATTGTTCGTGAAATTAAACAAAGTGGACTTATTAGATAAGTTTCATCATGACGAAAATTACCCAAACTTCAGACAAGAAGAACGGTTTTCTTAGAAAAGCAGTTGATTGAAACATTCAATGTCCGTTTTTCTGGTTGTAAATCGAAAATTTTAGCCTTTCAAATGAAATTGTTTTGTATTAGCAGAATTTAAATAATTAGACGATGGTTTAAGTAATACTATATTTAATAGCGAATCAATTGGAATATCTTCTCAACATGTTTCGCCTGACGGTATTATCAAGAGAATTGAACCAAAATTTTATGATGGTTGATTAGAAACAAAATCTTAAAATTTTGTTCCTAATCAACTACCTTAAAATTTTCTTCCAATCGATTCTATATTAAATTTAGCATTACTTAAATCATCGTCTAATTATTTCAAATAGACTTGCAAAAAATTATATAGGAAAAATACTGGTAAATTCAATTAAAATTAATTCAATAGCAGTTTTATGAGTGCTAGAGTAAAAAAATTCTCACATTTTGAAATTTTTAAAAACTCACTTGACATTTATATTGATAGCCTCCAACCAGGCTCTTGGGAGACATTCCAAGATCGTTCGCTAAGCGGAAATTCGGCAAATTTGACAAAGCGGAAATAAATAGCGACAAAGGTCATAGCGTTCTTATAGTGTTGATATGACATATATTTTACGGAGTGGTCCTGAACTAGTTAATCAAAATCAGGGATTAGATTGGGCTCTTCATAAAGACAAAAAAACCTTCCCATAAATGTTAGTCCGAATACGATCCTTCTGAAGTTACGCCAATTTAATAATCACCTCCGAAGAATAACTATTTCAAAGTTGTGATCGTACAAACTAGGATTTATACTTTTTTTAATTAATGTGTTCAACAAGCAGCTTAATCGAGTGGTCTGTGCAACAGTTGAATTTCAATATCAATCCAACAGAGAATATCTAAATACATAATATCCCGATTGGTGAATTGGACGAGGTGAACAATTCCACGGCCCTCCGGATTGGAAGTCTTTAAATTTCTTCCTATGGGCTCTGCACTCAATAATTTAGAGTTACGCGATCGCATTATCGACTTCTGCGAAATGCGACAAGAATCTTTGAGCGTATTTGACAGCCCATGGTTAAACGGATGGGAGCGTGTGTTTAGATTAGGTTAACGGCGGACATTTTCTACAACTTTTGTAAAAAAAAATATAGGTTTTTCCTTTAATGCCCTTCCATTTTTCTGATCCGTTATAAAACATTCAACCGCTTCGTAATTCCTGAAGGATGCATGTTTGGACTAACGTTTATGGGAATTTTTTCTTCTTATGACGAGTCCAATCCAATCTCTGATTTTGACCAACTATTTCAGAACCACCCTGTATACGTAAGGCAAATAAACAATACAGAATGTGATATCACAATTCATAAAAATAACTTTGAAAAATGAAATAATCTCTCTCTCTCCCCCCCAGTGAGAAGCACAAAACAAAGAAAGAGAATCACAGTAATGTTTTTCGGAACAAGAATTGCGTGACTGAGCGAGATGCTGTTGAGTTTAATAACTACGACACTATACAAGATAAGAAGAAACGGTTTTCAGCATGTGACAAGTAAACAAGTTTTTTTTTTCGTTTTGTTTTAGGTGAAACAGTTTTGTCAAGAAATGTGGACCCCGCAGGAAAAATCTCAGTGCTTTGCCTAGTTTCTAAGTCAGTTACCCAAGTACAATGGAACCAAGATCTGATTTGGTGGCCGCCTCGACCATCTGGCGAACTTTTTTCTGTGAAGTTTCCTAAAGGACCAGGTATACCGAACCAAGGTTATAGACTTAGTGGACTTGAAGACACGCATTCTCAATGCTTTTGCACCTCACAAGGGGTGCACGCATTGAGGGTTATGAATGAGGAAAAAAACTGAGTGTACTTCTCACATGCTGAAAACCGTTTCTTGTTATCTTGTATAGTGTTTTAGTTATTAAAGTCTAAAGTTGTAAAGATAATTTACGGAAACCCTATAAATTCTGATTGCCCTTTTCTTCCTTGAATGTCAATAGCGTACACCTGAAGAAGTGTGTGGCGAATCCGCGTATGGCAGAGTCCTTTATAATAAGTAGTACGTACATTTGTTGTATATTAATGCATGATCTTAAAGATAGAAATTTGGATTTTCTTTTGTACGTTGCCTAAGGAACTTCCCTCTTAGGGGTCCAACAATGGTCAGTATCTGCTACTTGCCCTGGTAACGCCTTACCATTGCCGAAATGTTCTAATGGTGCTTATCACTATGCATCGCTGACTGCTTCTAGATTTGGTGGGAAGGAATCCAGGTGTGAGTTCAAGAAATGGATTTTCAAAGGCATGTTACATAATGTGGTTTTTTCGTGATAATATTTTAAAAGATCATCCGCTATTTCCTTATACTTATGTTTATTTAAGACGTTCCAGCAAACACCCTTGAAAACGATAATAGTGCAGATAATTAACGATGGAAGTTGTGTTATTTAAAGATGTAAAAAATTCCCTCTCTCGATCCTTGAGAATTCACTGACCTTCAATAGTGAACCTGCTATACAGTTTTCACGTTGAGGTTCACTATAGCACATTCAAAAATTTAAATGCAGTTAACAGGGGAAACTGCTTCTCTCCTTTAAAAGCGACGACAACCAGCACAATCGTAGGATATTAATCCGTTTAGGTTTTATTCAGATTAATTAAAGGATCGAATTTTTCATGTTTTAGTTTTACTGCATGTCATATCAAATGTGAACATTAAAGAAGATTACCTTTAGATGTGCTCTCGTTAAAAAATTTCGATGACAAACAAACGTTATTGCTCTTCGATTACAATAATCTTTCTGACAAACAATGACATCAATGACAACGGTTATGGCAAATTCTGTTGTCAATAATTACTCCTCGCTTGCATAATGTTCTTCGGTTGCAAGCTGATTAACTTTTAAACCGAAAATGGGGTCCCAGCTTCCTTCGAGTTTAACGAGGTTTTCCTTAGGTTTTTTCACTTAAAAATTATTTGTTGAGCACGTTACATTAATAGCCCCGGAATAGAAATCGTGAAAATAATCCTAAAAAAAGCGCGTTGACATTAAATATTTATATTCATTAAATGTGTCATACATCTAAAATAGCATTTCACATACAGTTTTCATTCTTTCAACTTTAATGTACAATCATTGTTAATGTAAACAACAGGGAAAATGTTTAATTTAACTTGACGACTAAAACGACAGATTCAATTAAATTTTTGCAAATGGGGTTCAACTTGCAAGTAAATATTTGAAAACTCAGAATTCAAATACATTTAATTTAAAACTGGCGTTTTTGCCCCTTTTTATCATGTCTGTTCGGTTTCGAAATTTGACTGACTTGAAAGTTCATTTATTCGTCTGCCGTCATGGTAAGTTGAACTCATCGAAATTACCAACAACTTTGATCGTTATTTTCCACGTGGAAAAGTAAATGGGATCTTGGAAATTCCAAATCACTTAATCAAAAACATCGTGGGACTGCTGCAGCTTGAATATAATACGTTCTCAACTTATTATTTTAATTTGAAAACTTTAATCTATCTTCAAATTTATAACGCAATCATCTTTAACATTTCTTTCTTCGCCAAAATTCATGCTGCAAAATTAATCATCCGGAAAATTGTCTCCTTTTTTTGTGTTTCCTGTCATTTTCAATACACTCTAACAACAGTTGTTTGAGAAAACCCGAAATATTGATGGTGTCGGAGACATAAGGTGTATTTTGAAGGAAAACCATAAAAGACAGTGGGAGGAGGAGTAAATCCAAGTAGCAAAGAGGGCACATGTGTTTCGCTTGCGCTACTTACGGTCGAACTCTGATTAATAGAGGTGAATAGTTTGATTTGTCTCTATTCCTGGTGGTTAGGCTCACGTGACTTTGGTGACAAGATGTATATTATATGGTATCATGACTTTTTCTCCTTCCTGGAAGATTTCGTATCAAATGGCAACGCTTCTTATACGAACTTCGGGAGCAAACTCTTTGTTTGTTGACCCAATGGTTGGATAACTAAGGTCCGAAAAGCACAACTGTCCTTTCTATAACGTCTTCTTTAACGAAACGGACAGTTTCACTTTTGCTATCGTCGTAATTTGTTCTTGCTTTGAGGATGGGGAAGAGTTTGCTTCGCATTTCTAGTCGAGATTCTTTCTCTCGAGTTCACTGAACGAAGAACCTCTTCTCTGTAAGCCTTAATATTTCTCTCGGTCTTCTCCGGAGAACGATTGTCCATTTCCATCCGTGATTACAATGCCGAGCTGTGGTCTTATTTGCATTCATTGGCTGGCTCATAAATTTTATATTTATACGCAAGGCTTTTATAAATAGGAATCATTAGCATTTAGACAGGAAAAGTGTTCAATGACTTCGAATCTAGTGAAGAAAATTATTAATTTTGAATATATATTTGGAAGAGCTGAAAAATCCTTAAAATGCTTTCTTCTATAAATATTCATAAATATTTTCCAATCTGAATAAAGATTTAAGAGTAAATTCATTCATATCTTTTTAGGAAATATGTACAATAATAGCAAAAGTTTACTACAGTTTTTTGTTTAGAAAAATTGTAGTCCGACAGGCAAGTCGTGAGAATCGCTCCTACTGCAATCAGTCAGTAGCTGCCTTAGACTCGTTGCACAGGTCGTTTGTTTATTGTTTATATTTCCTGCTTAAAATGCGCTTTGTCCAGCACGTGCTCAATCCACATGTCAAACAAGAAAATATTACGATTCTTCTGAATAATTAATTTTGCATTAATTGCAAAAAAAGCCCTTCTAAGCCCCACCAATGTAATAGTAATTCATTTAACAGCAACCTCAGCACGAGGCTAAATTTTTCTCCAGCTTGTTTTCATATAACGTAGTGATTGACAGTTCTCATGATTCATTGGTTGGACTATAACTGTAAATATTCCTAAATTAATAATTAGTTCTAATGTTAAATCTAGGCGCAAAAAACAATTCACCGTAAAGATTATAATTTAAATAAGAGGTAGGTTCAAAAAGTTCTCGAACTTTGCTTCGGAAAAAAAGTATGGGACACAGCATATTTAAGCACCCTGGCTTTCGAAGTAATGCCGTTTGCCAACGTTCAAATCATTTTGTCGAAGGCGGGCTGTAGACCTTTGTTTACCAGCTTCTTCAGAGCTTCCGGCGTCGCAGATCCAAAGATGTGGACGTTTGCGGCTTTGTTACTGTACAACCTCCCAGTATAAATTCGTAGTGGATTATTATTTTGCAATCAAAAAACAACAACATAAGCAGGACCTATCCTTTGGACTGGTCAGCACGGAACTTCTGTGGTCGGGGGGACGAGCTTGTCTTTCGTACGGATGATTATCTTTTTGTCTGAGGGCCGTGTTTCTTCGCCCGTGATGATTCACCCTAACAGACTAGGATCAACTGAATGCGACGCGCAGATCACATCAATTCTGCACAAATATCTTCTTGCACAAATCTAAAGGGACTCAAGATTCTAAAAAAAGTTTATACGAAGGACGTTCAAAAAGTTCGGGAACTTTTTGAGTCTATCTCGTATGTTATATAGGCATTAGATATTACGCTTTTTAATACTGTCTTTGAAAAAAAAATTAATGTACCAAGAAGAAGTATGCTCTATTAGAGCTGGTAAGTATGATGTCACTTCCTGGCCAGTTGCCTAGCGATTCCAAACATTAGGTTTAACAATGTGGTGTAAGGCCATTGAAAAGCATAGAGAAGTTAAACCTAAGTTTGGAATCGCTAGGCAACGGGCCAGGAACTGACGTCACCACTTACCAGCTCTATTGAAACGAAACTGACTTCTTTTATGTATAGAAGAAGAAATAATTAAAATTGAAAAACAATTCGATAAGCTATTAACAAAAAGCGTTTCAAAACGCGAGCAAACCGTATGTCATCCGACAAGTTGTTATCCAGCATGGTTTGGATTCATAAACTTGTCGGATGGTATACTGTGGGATATTTTGCCAATGATTCTAACTGGAGGGATAATTCGTCGACATTCTGGTTGGTCGCAGGCGCCGCTTCACACTAAATGTGCTGTGGAGAGAGATTTGGTGATATTTGGCAATGTTTCGCAAGCACGGAGACAATTCACAGAGGGTCATACAACGATTGGGCGAGTGTTATCTTGTTGAAAAGCAAGCTCTAGTCAACGAAAGTTTGATTGGGCATGTCGAATTAAATTTCCGAATTCAATTGTTAGACATTGTTGCAAAGTAAAATTAACAATGTCTAACAATAGCAATTGGAAATTTAACTGGATATGCCCAGTCCAACTTTCGTTCGACAGAGTATAGCTCTAGATGCTGCGAAATGAACGATAGCACAATGGCGTAAAATGTCCTCAAATGTCCGCTGTGCTCAGAGAATGTCACATAGGACTACCAATAGGTCTGGCTGTCATTAGAAATGGTATACGAAACTATAACTCCCTGTTGTTCTAGTAAGAACGGAAGCCTGTTATTGATTTATAGTGGTTTATTTATTTACTTGCTTATGTGAAAAACTAGATTCCGCTCTTACAAATTAGTTATTCATGATATAATGTACAACAAAATGTCAAAGGTTCGTGCAAGTTTATCATTTTAATTATCAATGTTGTTATTTTCGATTAGGAAACTGTCATAATTGAATAAAAAAGTTTTCAAATATTTAAAGGACTAAATGAAACATTAGAAAACCGTAATTTAATATCATCTCACTTTTAGAATTACTTAGGAGCTTTCATTAATATTAACATTACGGCATGTGCAAATTGGTGTTTACCTAAAATCATGGCATGTCAAAAACATTATTATGAATTAATACAAATGAAATGTTTACTGCTTCTATCTATAACATATTAGGTAAACGAAATATTTTTAAATCAAGTTGACAACATGTCATTTTCCCTCCCTCTTCGTGTTCATTCTTTGAGATTCAGAAAACAGGTTGGGAGATTTCGGTAGAAATTTATATGCACTTTACATAAACCGAACAAACATGTTTCCTCTTTTACATCTTCCGTTTGAAATAGGCGCACAATGTAAAAGATGTGGGGGGAAAATTTCTCCGATGACGGCGACATTTTTTATTTCGTCCTCCGTCCTCGTCGTTCCTTGACAAGAAAGAGAGACGGAGGCACATAATATTATGAATGTCGAATGTTACAACAGTGCATTTCAGCTGACGACACGTGAGAAAAAGAGCAGATTTTTTTATGCGTTTGTCCTTCACGTTTTCCTACAATAAATCAGCCATCCCTGGAGATTTTAAAAATTACACCTTCTGCCGAGATTTCAATGGATCCTCGTTTCCGCTGCGACACTCGCTGAGAAATCGTCCCCCCGCCCCCGTAAAAAAAGTGGCAGCCATTCCGCACCGAGGAGATAAATAAATCGTGGAAACCTTTTGTCGACAATGGTGCACATCCAAGCCCATTTTCCTTGATTCGAAAACACATCCGGGTGCGATGGTCGCCAAGATAAATAGTGCTTATCTGCGGATAAATCTTTCACCCTAAGCAGCCAATAAATAAATAAACAAAAAAAATAACCAAGTTTATCTCTCGCATCCGATAACTTAAAAAGAGAAGAAGGAATCTATGAAGTTCTCTTTCGCTGTTTGCTCCACATTTTCTTATCGAAATACGATTATTCAAAGTAAAGGATGCGGCAGATATCATGAAAGTCACATTTACATAAAACTTTTTCACTGAGAAAGACCCCATCCATCTTCAGAAATGGGCAACTATTTTTGGGAAGAAACTTCTTGGGGAATCGAAAAAGTAATTTTTGATCATATTTTTTATTAATGACCATTAAGGAATATACGAGGGGCGATTGATAAATAAGGTCTCCATGGCTGTAACTTTTTTATTTGTTAACCGATTTTCAAAATTCTTTATGTATCTTATACTCACATTTGTCCTCTATGTAATGCACTATTCACTTTTCGACATAGTCCCCATCCCT
>JAHWFO010001556.1:3824202-3870427 GCA_023313115.1 Rhysida immarginata | reverse complement strand
ATAGAGGACAAATGTGAGTATAAGATACAAAAAGAATTTTGAAAATCGGTTCACAAATAAAAAAGTTACAGCCATGGAGACCTTATTTATCAATCGCCCCTTGTAAAAATAAATAACTAGTTGTGACAACGTTTATTAAGTTCGTCTGACAATTCAGCGTATAGAATCGTTTTATCGTCCCATATTTCAGTCTTTTCTGTTTTTAATATCTCAGTCAAAATTGTAACAAGTGCTGGTTAGTACTCAAAACCATAATATTCCTAAAATAAAATTAAAAGTAGATTATCAAAAAACGAATTTTCACAAAAAATGATAAATAAAATATTTATTCAATGGTTTACCAATAAAAAAATCTTCAAAAAATTCCAATAATGAAAATTAGATAAAATGTTCAATGAATTTTGGTTAAATTTTAATCAAAGATTAAAAATAAATTCCAAAGTACTCTAATTAATAAAGTTGATGATAAATACTACAAGAAAAAAAAATCATCAGACTTAAAGAATACCAATTTAAAGAAATTAATAATTTAAACAAGCAAAAATGAAGAAAATCTTTGCCAGGAATGTGAAAACAGGTTGAAAAAAAGAACACTTATTACGAGAATAAAAGAACATGAACGCGCAATTAGACTGAAATACATTAACAACCAATTAGCTAAAATATCAAGCAAATTGGAAAATTATCAACAAGAGAAAAGAATTTAAGAAAAAGATTAACAAAAGAAGCAATTTTTTAAAAATCTAACCAAAAATATCTGGCAAAAACATCTATAGAGATGGCAAAAATTTCAAAAAAAATTAAAGCAATAATCAATATTAACAACACAAACAATAATTCAACAAGTTAACAACCAGCAATACATTTACCATACAAAAATATCATTAAAAGCCAATAATTAATCAAAAAATTCAAAGAAATCTGAAAATGAGATCAGAATTGGATCTCAAAACTTTTTTTGTTTGATCTCGCACCATTTTATTTACTCTAATTAACATAAGTGGCCATGAAGCCTCAACCATTATACAGGGTGATTCAGTCAATTTCTGACCATTTCAGTACTATGATATATTGACCGTTGATGTTTACAAACTTAGCATTTCAGTATGAAATTTTAGGCAGTTCGGTGTTTTTATTCCCGTGGAAAAGTCTTGATGATATGCTCAATGTGGCCATTACGAACGTTTTGAACTGTTCGCAGCCGAATGGTGAAGTTGTTCATAACTCTATCCAGGATTTCTGCATCCACAAGGGTGCAGCAGTCGACGATGCTTTGTCGCAGCTGGTCTAGGGTTCTTAGTGCTGTAGTGAACACACTGTCTTTAAGGAACCCCAGAAATAAAAATCACATGGGTTTAGGTCAGGACTCTTAGGGGGCCAAAGAAAGCCTTCCCCGAATCGATCTGGAAACCTGTTTGAAATGACACGATTTCCGAATTTCTGATTGAGAAAGTCTAGCACTTCATTAGTGGTGTGAGGCCTAGCCCCATCCTGTTGAAACCATTGATGTCGAAGCGGTATACGCCTCCTTCGCAGCTCGGGGATGAAGAAGGTTTCCAACATGTTAAGGTAAGCCTGTGACTTTACGGTGCCCTCAAAAAAGAACGGACCAATGATGCCTCTTTTGGAAATCGCGCACCTTTCGTGGGTGAAGAGGTGACTTATGGATCTCATGAGGGTGCTGGGAACCCCAAAAACGAACGTTGTGTTTATTAATGTCACCTGACAGATGGAAGAAGGCCTCATCTGACACACACAGGTTGTCCACAATGTCCTGATTGACTTCCATTTCTGCTCCAAACTCCATCGCAAATTGTTGTCGCTTCTGTCTTCCAGTGTCTGTTAACTCCTGATAAACATGGATTTTATACGGGAACGGGTGTAAATGCTTTCTCAAAATTCGCCACGTCGTGGTATACGACAGCCCTTCTTCAATGGATAGGCGGCAAACAGATTTTTTGGTAGGGGAATCGACCAACCTTGTGCGAATATTTTCGACAACTTCGGCCGTTCGAACACGAGCTTCGTTCCCGCCTTTTTTCTTGCCTTTAACACATCCAGTGGCACGAAATTGCTTGACAAAATCCATGATTGCTTGCTTGCCTGATGCTCGACACTTATACTCCTTCCGGAACTTTCTTTCACGGTTACAGGTGATTTTGTCTCGAAATACCATTCGACAACCTTGCATTTCTGCTCTGTTGATAAAGCGGGCGCCATTTGTCACAATACGATTTTCATGCAGCGCCGTTGCAACAATACAAACTCCAACTATTTAGAAATTCGATATGGCGCTCATATTCTTTCAATTGTTTATCCCAAATGCACGTCATTCGAGTGAAATGGTCAGAAATTGACTGAATCACCCTGTATGTTAAATTGCTGTTTTCACCATCAAAAAGCAGACTCCATAAATTTCTCTACAGAGCTCCTCAAACCATGTGTGTGTGTGTTATAATGTTCTACAGAACGTTGATTACCATCTTCGGTAACGCTTTACTACGTGAATGCTGTGACAGAAAGCATGTGAAATGATGCTATTACATCCGCATTGTTGTGTTTCATTCGAGAATAGTAAATGTCATGAAAAAATGAGTCCAAAAATCGGACTTTACAACTCCGATTTTTACAGCTATTTTGCTGTAATTAGCGCATGTAAAACACGAAATTTCTGTTTCAAAGAAAGGTACATCGGCAGTACTGAATGTTAATGGTTAATTCCAACCAGCCAGAAACAGCAAAATCCTTGAGTTCCCATAAGTTCCCATAAGCCAAACACCACAGGTCATTTGAAAGGTCAAGCTGATTGTCCAGTTTGAAAATTTAGCAACCCGAAGAGGAATCGCAAAGACGGTAGAACTTTACAGGCTATCGTAAGTAAAACAATAATCAAAAATTTGCAATTGGAAAAGGGTCACATTTTCCATGTCGCAAAAAGGAAGAGGAACAGTCGGAGGCTCTATGAGGGTTACCTCGCAGCAGAACGATGGAAATACTTTGTCACTTTGGATGAAGCCTATGTCAGCTTCAACGATTGCAATAAACCTCGCGCGATTTTCTACCATGCACGTGGAGGGAAGTCATATCAAAAGTGGTCCAAGGAATGTAAGGAAAAATTTTTCAAAAAGTTTTATGGTCATGCGGACTACTCGTACACCAGCTAGCTCACAATAAGAAGAGTGCACAGAAAGGCTAAGGATACCTTTACTATCAGTAGCGACATCTCAGTCCAATTTTTCATCCCCGCATTGTGTGAAGAAATCCCCGCATTGTGTGAAGAGGACAAAAGCAAAGTTTGGCTGCATCAAGACAAAGCCTTCAGCCATACGTCAAAATCGACCTTTCAATTTATGTTGGATTTGGAAGATGTAATTGGAATTCACATTATACCTTTTCATGATATCCCTGTCAAGTCATCAGTTGCATGCCTGATGGATTTCTGTGGATTTGGATTATTGAAACGAGCCCTTGATCAATGCCGTCCAACAACTATTGAGGGTCTCTGAAAAGCCTGCAAACAGGAATGGAACAACATCAGCTTCGCTGTTCTCCAGACACCTCTTCTACAGTGGAAGATATGGTGCAGGGCAATAGTCCACAACCATGGTCACCAAATAGAACACGATCTTTAGTGGAGAAAAGTGGTCATTCGTAAACTTTCTCCTCCAATTCGTTACCATAGATCGTAATCAACCTTCTGTAAACTAATATTCAGTAGGACAACTACAACATATTGAATACAGCAAACTGAAAAAAACATCATCACGAAAATTGGTGAAGCCTAACATCTGGAAAAGGCAAAATCTTTGAAATAGACTGTAGTGAACTTTTTTTATTTCAGTTAGTGGTTATTTATTTTTCATATAATATTTTTAATGAGGTAAAAACAATTTAAATTTTCTCTTCAGTATTGTATATTCAACTTCAAACTACTATCATCAATATCATTATATCATTATACAGGGTGACCATAAATTATCTTTACAACTTTAGACTTTAATAACTACAACACTTTACAACACAACAAAAAAAAACGGTTTTCAGCATGTGACAAATAAACTCATAAAGCTTTTTTTTGTTTTAGATGAAGCAGTTTTGGCGAGAAATGTTGGACCCCACAGGAAAAAGCTCAGTGCGTTGCCTGGTTCATAGAGACTAAATCAGATATCCAAGTGGAACGGAACCAAGGTCCGATACGGTGGCCGCCTCGATCACCTGACCTCATACCATTGGACTTTTTCCTGTGGAGTTTCCTAAACGACCAGGTATACCGAACCAAGGTTAGAGACCTAGTGGACTTAAAGACACGGATTCTCAATGCTTTTGCACTCCATGAGGGGTGCACGCATTGAGGTTTATGAATGTCACATGCTGAAAACCGCTTCTTGTTATCTTGTATAGTTTTTTAGGTATTAAAGTCTAAAGTTGTAAAGATAATTTCTGGACACCCTATACTTACTACACTATATCACATAGGATGAAAAACAAGTACGAATAGATAGGCAAAAAATGGGTTAAGTCAAAAATTCATTTCGAGATGGATGAATACAAGAACCGTTTGATATCACGAGTACATGAAAAACCTGATGGGTTTGCAGAAGAAAGGTCTTTGCCCTTTTTTTTGAAATGGTGAAGTGTAAATTTTCGGCGAATAAAAAAGGATGGAAGTAGTAGATATAAGGAAAAGGTCATTCGGAAGTTATTCCGGACAAAAATAAAAGAAAAAGTGCCGTACTAGAATCAAAATATTAAAAATAAAAAAGATCAGAAAAGGAACAAACGGAAATGGGCACTGTGGATTAGGGAATAAAAGTGGCAGAAGGGCAAAGCCAATGAAATGAGGACGGAAGGTGAAGCAAGGAAATGAGAAAAAAGAAAAGCAGTAAAACACAGAGGAAATGGGTGCTTGTTCGATTCATAACTTGGCGACAGATTTATCTAATAGAGTATTTATTCGGACTATAAATCGTTACTTTATGTAACTAGTAGTAATAAAATCGCCTATGAGTCACGAAACCAACCTAGAAGCAAAGATGAAGAACAAAGATGCTGAACTTTTAAGCTCACTTTTTTATCAATATATTTGAATCATATATGCTGTTGCTCTTATATTTCTTACTTCTGCATGCCTTTCTATTTCCCTCATTCTCATTCTTATAAATATTATTTCAACATTATTCTATTTTTACAGAATCTAACTTCAAGCTTCATAAAACGCATTGTTCTGTCAGAAACAATACATTAATGAATATTCTTATGGAAGATTCTTAGACTGTTCAAAATAAATTTAATTGCATATATTTCGTAAAAATTATTTTTCTTTCAAAGTTAAATTTATAAAAGCTTCCAGTATACGGATTCATTTCATTTTTTTTTATTTACTTCTATATAGAGATTTTTAATTTTATATTTTATGTGTAGAGATTCCGGTATTAGCTGAATTAGTTTTTCAAGACAGCGAGAGTCTTCTGCTGGCGTTTTCTTTTACTATTAAATAATCCATGAAAACCAATCATGTATCTTAGAGAAATTTTGAAATTAATTTAATTTAAATGAATTTAAGTTAATTTAAATTCAAATGCACAAAACGTTTGAAATATATATGAAATTATTGAATACGTGAATACGGAGCACTAATCGTTTGCTTAATAATGGCAATACTGAGCATGCCTATCAACGATAAATGTACTGAAATTCATATGTAAATTGATTTTGAACCTGCTCTCATTAAAAAAATAATAATTAATTTTTTTCCTTAGAATATCTGTAATGTGTGGCCGTTTTTTTGAAGAAAAATAAATTATTTTCGACGAGAGTTCAAGCAGTTCGCTATAGATCAATTAATACCCGCTTAATACGATTCTGAAGGGACTATACAAAATTAACTTATTAAACGAGAAAACATCTTAAACGGGGGGAAGATCTAAGATATGCAAAAAAACATGCTATTCTATCATATTTTTCATTATTCTATACCAGGATTGTCCAAGATTTCTGTCCGCGGGCAGCGCCAGTGCACATTACGTTGATCAGTTCCTTAAAGTCGAGTTGATAATTATCAATTCGTAAAAAAAAAAAACGAGGCACTTTACCATTTTATTTCCTTCTTTTTAATGTGACAATTTTCTCGATGTCAGGTAGAATTACGAGGGAGGATCAAAAAGTAAGTTGCACTTTCACGGTATGGCCATTTATTACACCACCTATACAAAAGCAACACGGCTATAACAGCATACAATGTAGGTTCACTTTTCCACATAGTCCCCAAGAGACCCTAAACATTTATCCGAACGATCAACCAACTTTTCGATTCCGGATGCATAGAAATCTCCTCCAGTGTTTTGTAACCACACGGTGACAGCCGCTTTCACCTCCTCATCGTTTCGAAATCGTTGTCCACCGAGTTCCGTTTTGAGCTTACCGAAAAGATGAAATTTGCAGTGGTACGGGACGTTGCGGGCCTGCCTACGCGATCTTCGTCTGTGATATCCGTGCGTCCTGCTTCAAATTGTTGACACCACTTTAAAATTCCTTGCCGGGAAATTGCACGCTCTCCATATACAGCAGTGATTTCACGATGAATGTCCGTGCAATTCACCCGTTTGCCCATTAGAAATCGGATTGCTGCTCGCACCTCAAGTTTGGAGTGGACATCCAGTTGACGCGCCATTGCTTTTAGTCCGCTAGTCACACAAAACACGACGGGAAACCACAACAACCGTCCTATCCGACATCTGCGCAGTTAATGTCCCTTTCTCCGCTTTGCCCAAGATTGCGACACACAGCCCGCTCCTGCGGCGAATTAGTGCAACTTACTTTTTGATCTCCCCTCGTATATTTTCTTTTTCCCGATAGGACACGATTGCATATTAAGCATTTTGAATCCGATCTGTGAACAATGAAATAAAACAACAGATTCTCCCACTCCTTTTTAAATACTGGTTCAGTGATTTTATGCTTTTTTCGGAATGTGCGCCATGTATCAGTGACGAAAAACAAGCAAGTATCAGTAACATAAGAAATAATGACTCATTTAACGGAATCGCCCCCTAAAGTCTGGCAACACTGCATAGGAAAAACTATACCCAATCCCCTCCTGAGTTTTGAACTATCTCCTCCGCTTTGCCCGTGAGCTTTGACCGCGCGCATTATATGTTGTATGCCGGTGACGTGCACGATTTGGACGGCCCTGTTCTATACTCTAATTATTATCATACAAATTACGATTTGTAATTACACTTTAGTCACGCACCTTGTGATTATAAACGTAAATATTTGGCAACCGACTTGAAATAAGCATCTAATAAGAGCGTTTTTACGTTTAATTTTGGATATTTTTGACGAGCAACAATGGATCAAATGAATTAAAACAACAACCAGAAGAGGGAGTATGCGAGATGGGAACATGGAGATGCGCAGGTTCGAATACGCATGCGCTCTGCATGAGTCACTGAGAGTCGCCATGGGTAAGCGAGAGCTCAAAGTACGGACGCTCGGTGATGAGAAGGAACATAATATGCGGGAAAACGATCGTATTAAACGGGATAGATTTTATGGGAAATGTATATAAAGTTAAAGGACCGAAAAAAGCGCGTATTATGCGGAAATTCGTATTAAACGTGATCTTATTATCGGGCATGATTGCATATCAGAGCAAATAGGAAATGTGTTCCGGTTCGTGGATGTATTGGAAATGAAATAAAATAAAATTTAATATATAAAAATTAGCGTTCCGGTTCGTAAAATTTTTCATTTGTAGCCCTGTAAGCCAACAGCTCTACAAATTCGAAAAACATTTAGACACCACTTTAAAAATTGAATGTATAACTGCACGAATATGCAACATTGAAATTTTACATTTTCAATTTCAATTTAACTTGTTGGCAAAGAGGAGATCTCAATTTTTTTGCTCTGTTTTCAGTCATATTTCTGATATCTGTTAGAGTATTTCTGTGAGAGTCTGTGTGTCCTGTATTATCAAATGAATGCGTCTTGCAGTGGTTTCTAAATGAGTTAACTCTTAATAATTAACAAGTTTTAAAAATTCAAGCTGTAATGTAAATAAACTTTATTAGTCCGATACGAAGGTAAAGAGTGTGATATTAAGAAAGAAAATGCTCAAATATCATTTCTGGGCATGAAAGAATACCTATGAAAATTGAAATATATTTAATATTAAGTAATTAATAAAACACTTTGTGAATGAGCTCATTTGATGTAATATTTACATATAGGTCCCTCTCCTCTTTCTACGTTATTGTACTGTACTTTAATTTCAGCAAGTAAATTCTACACTTTAATAATATTTTTTTTATTTCTATACAAACAGTTATTTTTCAAGATTACAGGTCTTGATAACGGTAAACTGAAAACGGCTTTCCGTATTATTATATTTTGTAAGGTCTTAGCCTCTACTGTGTGGTTGATAATGAAAGGGAGGGAGAACCAAGGAGGATAAAAAGCAAATATCCTCTTTTGTTGACATTGTTCTCGTGCGAATGGACAAGGTTCAGACTGGATCTGGACTTAATGTAATGAGGAGATAATGAACTCAACGTAACAGTTAATTCCGAGAAATATTGCTCCTTGGTAATGATGAAGGCACCCTGACCTGCCGTGGCTGGTGGATCCGCCGAATGCAATCGTGTCTTTTACGGGTGCGACTCGCATTCGCAATGGGCGCAAGTTCAACGCCGGCTGGGTCACTCAGACAACCAATGCAAAAGAAAGGTTTGGAGATGCAATACAAAAGCAAGGATTTACTTGTTGGAGAAGGGATTTAAGCAGTTTAAGAGGGACCTAGAAAAAGAAGGGTAGGAAGGAGCAAAAAGAATAAAGGCGTGGAAATTTAATGAAGTTGAGCTAGTGCTCGTGGAGCTAAACACACAAGAAAGAGCGAAAGCCTAAATACTGAATAAGCTAAGAATTGACGATCTGAAATAACAACTAAAGTAAATACAGAGAAAAAGTAAAGCTTACATTTAAAATTAAAGATGCAACAAAATATTGATAATAGCGGCGTGTTTTGATAAAACTTTTATTTGAGTCTCACTTATGGAACTGTTTCCTCTTGGAATATTAAACAAGAAATTCTATTAAAATAAATATTTAAAATGCTACCTCGACATTTTGTGAAAATTTGCTTAATTCAATTCAATGTTTTACGAGCGCAAAATATGCTTAAATGAAAAAAAAAAACATAAATCTTTTGTAATGTAAATTCTCCCTTTCTATTTATAATATAACATTTCCTAGATGTTCTTATTGTGTACGTATAAATAAAATAAAGATATAAGTCTTACATTGACCTACTTCATTCATTAGTCTATTATTCATATGCGCTAATCAATAATTATGGAAGTACAACTGAAGTTATAGTGTATCTAAAATTCTCAAGAAAAAACGACCAAATATCATAAGAAAGCATTTATTGGGTTCTTAGATTTTTATAATTACAAAAATATTTACATTTATTTCAATTAAATATAAAATATATAAACACGTGTTTCTTTTTAAGTGATGGATCAATTATTTAATTACGCAAGAGAAGGGAAGAAAAGACTTTTATGCTTAGCGAAGGCACCTGAAGCATTAAAGGAGTGTTTCTTTAACTTTAAACCACACTGAATTTTTCATTTGGACCCAAAGAACCCAATTAGAGGCTTTTCACGTGCAAAATTCAAACCCCTTAATTGGTGGTGGTCATCCACATCTGCCACGAACAGCGGGACTGAATCTCTTGACACGGGCCATAATTCAGTTAAGTGAGCGGACCAATCATTTCCCTTGATTGCAAACGGCAGCGATGAAACGACCCTTCTCCACCAAGTCCATCATCTAAGGAAAAGAAGAAGAAAAAACATCCGAAGGAATAACATTGGAGTTTGGCCAATCATTAACTTTAGTTCTTCTTTTTTTTTCTATGATACTTATTTTGGATTAACAGATGAAGTTTTTTTTCCGCTCCTAGTTCTTCTCTCGCATTTCTTTCCCCTTGGAAGGAACATTAGATACAATTACGGCTCCTACAAGAATCGCTGAAGCGACTCATTCAATTTAAGTCGGGAGAAATTCTCCTTCACCTTGATGGTTAATAAGCTACTCGGTCAATGAATCAATAGACAAACGTGTTTATGATTTTAATGACGAGATGCATTCTGGGTTGTCTTATTTTTATAAAAATAAAGGTTTCAGTAAAACTGAAAAAATAGCAATATAATTTGTAAACAATAACAAATACAGAAGAATAAAGTGAACTATCCTTTGCAGGTTTTAGTAATGAGCATGCACATCGCCCGGCTAATTAAAAAGAAAATTAATAACAAACTTTGTCCATCTGGCTATTCGTTGTTTGTCTCGCATTAGTAAACGTTTCTGGCTAGAACAGTGATGGGTTTTAATTTAAAATAATATTTTTAACATTTCATTCAATTATAGAATAATTTTAATATTCTTATGTTTATCACCACTACCCCAGAAATAATCTTTTAATGTTCTGTAAGTGTTCTCATTTGCACTCTCGTAAGAATGTTATTTTCCAGGAATGCTCAAGAATGCATTTACCTTACCCTGAAGCTTACACCATTGCATAAACCTCAGTTTGTACTTTTATTTTATTTATTTATTTATTTATTTATTTATTTATTTATTTAAATATAGTAAATTAAATAATTTAAGTAAAAAAAGAGGAGTATATTATATTAAATAGTTTTAGTTGAAATTTTTCTTTACAAATTATAATAGAAGATAAGATAAAATAAAACCAATATATATATAAATAACACCAATAGCCCAATATTGTATAAGATAATAAAATAAATAAGGCAGTGTTATTGAACTTTTATTTTGAACTTTAGAGCTTTTATTTATTTTATTTGGACCTCACTTATTCAAAAAAAATTCAAAATTATACAATTCTACAAAATTTTCAACACTCTTCTCCAACATTTGTCATCATCTCCGGTTCCCTTCTGCAAGTCAAACTTCTTCAACGCGACAATTCATTCTGATCTTGATTTTTTCAAAAACATCTACTATTTCCTTCTAATCTTCATCTCTTCAAGAACCTCTCCTGTTTCCTTCTGAACCTTCAAGAACATTACTGCATTTCTGCAACTCCTTCACCATCTTCAACTCAACCATCTCATACAATATTAGACTACTGGTGAATAGTGTACTACTGGCATTGGCGCCTGGAGGGGAGGCGCGTGCAACCCTTTTTCCAGGTGTTCTTACGGTGTTAATTTTTAATTACATTAATTTTTATATGAATTAACTTTATTTTGAATAAATTTAGATTAGACGAAAATTTACTTGAATTGATTTGGATTAGACAATAATTTAAAATGAATAAATTTGGAATAGACTTAACTTTATTTTGAATTGAAAAAGAAAACAATCATAAATAATTAAATTGAGTAAACAATTTAAATGCGAAAAATAAAAAGGTGTGGGGAATTTAATGGAAAATTTAATTAGTAAAACAATAAATTTTTAAAATAAAAATAAAAATAATAAAACAATAAAGTAATGAATAAATAATGAAATAAAAGGGGTAGAGAGGAATTAAAGAGTTAAAACATAAATTATCATTAATAAATTATCTTTGGGCACCTATAACACCTGGTTGAAAACCCTTTGGATTACCCAATACACCTGGTGGAAAATCAATTGATCAATAATAATACCTGTTGAAAAATCAAATGAACACCCATTATACCTGGAGGAAAACCTATTGCACACCCTTTATACCTGGGGAAAAAACCTATTGCACACCCATTATACCTGATGGAAAACCCATTAAACTTTGGACTTTGGATCGTGGACCCTAATAAACCCTTCGGACACGAAAAAACCCTATGAAACCGTAAGAACACCTGGAAAAAGGGTTGCATGCGCCAATGCCGGCAGTATACTACTCTGGTGATCTATCTATCTATCTATCCATCTATCTTATTTTTAAATTTATTTATTTTATTTTATCTTATCTTCTATAAGTTGTAAAGGAAATTTTCAATTAATTACTATTTATTTATTTATTTACCTCAAAGTTGACAAATCCATACAAAACAACACAAAAAACAATACAAAACAACAAACTTTATGTACACACATATCAAAATGTTTACACTTATTTACAATTATAGACCTTTGATCTTACCAAAAAAAGGAAGATCATTCCAAAGTTTAAAAACACAATTAGGAAACTTTGTCACAACAACATTGGGAAGAAAACAATTTTGTTCCAACTTAAAACATCTACATAAGCGGAAGCAGGCATTATCAGTAAAGCATTTTTAATAAAACTATAGGGATGGTGTTTGTTCCGCATTTTTTCAATCTCACCTATATAATTATATCAAGAGAAGATAATCTTTTTTTTTCTTAAAAACGTTATTAATAGAAATGAACTTTCCACGTTAAAGGCTGTTCGACTAACATCGTTACAGCTAGCTTTTAAACGTCTCAACGCAAATTTATTTTCAGTTACCCAAAGAAAGAAACACTATACCTAGATACGTATAATTTTTCCGTACAAAATTGTGCGCAGTTAAGGTCTTACGCAACCTCCTAAATAAAAAGTTAAACCACTTAATCGATTGATATGTGTTATAAAGCCACATCCCCAAGGGACACAATAACACAACATTTATTGCGAAAAAAACTACTGTAACTTACTGTAAAAAAAACTGCATATTTTGTTTTATTAAAAATTAAAGACAAGCCTCTACTCCGATACCATTCACTGCGCCTATCAACATCCAGCAGACACCATCTGAGACCCAGGAAAACTCTTAATAAGATATCAATCATCAATATAGGCTAGAATATCATAATTCAATTTTTCAGCAAAAATACTGTCTATGTAAGTGCAATAAAGGATACGGCCCAAGGGACTATCCTGAATCACATCCTTATCAGAGATATCGAAGATAATTTCCGCCGACACACTTCTATAATGCTGTTGATTAGCGAAAATAATCTTACATATTGTATGCATTTTGCAATATGAGAAATATTTTTCTGCCATCACGGTCCAATATAGAAAAATAAGTATCGTTGACGAATACCTTAATATATTTCTGACGGATGTAGAAGAAAAGAAGGACGAGATACAAGAACCCTGGAATAAAAAAAAATCGAACAAAGGGTGGTAAGACCCTGAAAAAAAGCTGACATTTTGAATAGAGACTATTCTTTGTCAAAGCTAAGAGTAAAAAGTTATTCAAAGAGTAAAAGGATAACCTCTAAACAAAACTTCAGCTTTTATCAGGGTCTATCCACCATTTGTTCAATTTTTATTATTTTTCTAAGTTATGAACACGGAAAGTTCTCAATACTGTCCTTCCTGATGAAGTTGGGATTCCGACCGGGTTCGCTTTTTATTTCTGACTTTGTCAAGGATTCAAATGGCAATCGACAATCAAATAAGCACAGAGCCCAGAAGCAATAGTTCCATGATACAAAAGAGCAAGACGTTTTTTAAACATGCATACTAGTACAGCCGTCGGCAACCTTTAAAAACCAAAGAGGCAAACTTACTTCTGATTTTTTTTTGGTTCTTTTAAAATTGTAAAAGTCGCGACATACGACTAAATCTTACTTTTGCTTTGGAAAATGTGCGCGAAATCAAGAATCGAGAGTTTTCATGCGATCTTGTGTATGAAATTTTCTCAACTCGATATAGTCGCACGTTCCTGACGACTAAGCGCTCCAGTTCGTAATATTAATATTCTTCAAGCATTTCTAAATTTCAAAGTCTTAATAAATTTTTAATTTTTTTAATTCTTACCAAAATTTATTTTGGATTGCATGAAAGATTCTGAGGACCACCTTTTACCCATTACTGCCTCTAGGAAAAGATACAACTTTTCAAGTTTTGTTTTTTCTTTTACCTTTATAGAAACCAGGAATCATTTTAAAACATTTCATGCCCTGTAAGATTTGTTGGCGCCTTTGAATTACGGATCATTTAGCTTATCGGTTAAACTGGCATGCATGTAAATTTCATTAAAAATTAACATACGGGTTGGGAATATCGGAGTATTTTAATATAATAAAACAGAAAGTCGTCCAGTTTTGAGTATTTAATTGTACTGATAACGAAGTATAAAAAAACAGTAAAAGAACAGAGAAGGAAGGAACAGAAAAATGAAAGCGCTACAAAAGATTACAAAGGTAACAAAAAATAACTTTTTAGAAACTTTTTTAAGGTTAAGAGATGATTCTTATGCTTTTTTGTGTGTGCTGAAAACGTATCTAACCTCAGTTTTTTTCTATCACTCACAGATTTCTTACTTTTCAATGAAACATTTTAAATTATTTAGAGTTTGAGGCCTGACAAATTTCCTTGTGACCCAAAAAATATGGATAGTTTAACATTGCGGCCGTTTTTCTTCACACCCATTACTTTAACCTTGCAGTCTCTAAGTGCATAAACTTGGAAATAATACGTGAGAGAAAAAATTTGAACGCAGGTACGGATTTATGCACACTGAAAACCACAAAAATAAGGTAAATTCATTCAAAAAGTTGTTTTTTTTCATCGTTAACCTGTTATCTATCAAGGAGACCGCACGGACATGTTATCACGGATTTGGTTGAAATTTTAGGAGGTCAATCTACAACATTAATATACCTTCTGTGTCAAAGGATTTGACTCAATGGCCTTTCGTTTCGGAGAAAAAAAATAAAATATTTTACGTTTATTATTGTCGTGGCAGATAAGCCAAATGGGAAGAAAAGCATACAACTTAACAGCGGTAGCGCAGTGGTAAACATCAGGATCTGTGGATAACATCAGGATCTGTGGATCTGTGGTTAACATCAGGGTTCGATTCCTGTAGTACTGAATTTTTTTCCATTTTTTTGTGTTTTTCGCCATTATTATTTGTTTGTACTTTGCATAATAACATTCACATACATAAGCAATGTCACAGGTCAAAAAAAAATGCAAACTGCATTGTACAGTATTTTCATGGACGGTCATTGCCGTGGCGTGTGAAATAAAAAAAGAAACTTTAAAGATCTATTCGCACTATCGACGGTCTATGCGCATTAGTCACTGCCAAATCACGGATCGCCAATGCCCATCCGTGAAAATTTTCCTTATGTATGTGAATGTTATTATGCTAAGTGCAAACAAATAATAATGGCGAAAAACAAAAAAAAATGAAAAAAATGAAAAAAAAAAATTGCAATACTACAGGAATCGAACCCGGACCAGTAAATCCGCACAACCTGACGTTAACCACTGCACCATCGCTGTTAAGTTGTACCTTTCTTCCCACTTGGCCTACCTGAAACTACAATAATAAATCTTTTATATTTTATTTTTTTTCTCCGAACGAAAGGCCATTGAGGCAAATCCTTTTACACAGAAGGTGTATTAATATTGTTGATTGACCTCCTAAAATTTCAACCAAATTCGTAATTACATGTCTGTGCGGTCCCCTTGTAAGATAAAATAGGCCCATAGACTTATAGAGGGTCATTGAAAGAAAAACGAGCCACATTGTTTGTCAGCGATATTTATTTATTTATTTATTTATTTATTTATTTATTTATTTATTTGCAAATTTACATCCAAAGTAGGACATGTACAAAGAGAGTTACATAGGTTAAGGTATAGCTTCTTGAATCAAGTTAAAAACATGGAATTTATGGTTTGAACATGACTTTAACGTACAATTTAAAATCTCATTCCTAGTATTGAATGGTAAATTATTCCAATAATCACAAGCATTATAGGGAAAGTAAGATTGCAAATATTTTGAAACCATAATCTTTGGTCTAAGTTTATATCTTTGTGTAGTTCGAGTATTAGGCGAATCAGTAAGCCATTGGTTAACATAATGGAGCGGATGGTTGCTATCAGTAATTGCTCGATATATTTCTTTAAGACGAGCAATTTTAATTATAGATTGCAAGGAAGGTATTTTGTACATATTAAAGATATCAGACATAGATGCGTATTTAGAGAGTGCTAAGGCTGCCCGCAAAACATTATTATAAGCTACTGAAACACGGGAAATTGTGAATTTTGAAGCTGCGGACCAGAATAGGATGCCATATTCTAGTTTAGGAACTAACATTGTTTTTAGTATTTGTATCATCTCCTTTTTGGTTAGCGTTTTTCTTAGGTTTTGAAACAGAAATTTCAGACGATTGAGATCAAGAAGCAGCGATTCAATGGTTTCTTTAAATGATAGTTTGGTATTAAGCTGCAGGCCTAATAAATTGCATATGTGAGACGGGCTAGGGTTTTGATTGTTGAACAACAATATAGTCGTTTTGGACTCGTTAAATTGTAGTCCATGCGTTACGTACCAATTTTTCAAGGTTTGAATGTCGTCAAGGATTCTATTATATGCTAAAGTAAACTCATTAGGAGGAAAGGCCGTAAACAAAAAATTGTCATCTACAAATGATATTATATTGCAGTGCAGAGGTAGTTTAAATATCTCAGCCGTGGCCGCTGCATACAACACAGTAGCGATCGGGGACCCCTGCATGAGGCCCATGGTAGATTGATGTTCAGTAGTAGTATTATTAGACTCCATGTAATTGATTCTGTTAGTAAAATAGTCACGCAATAAATATAATTGTAATGCACCTTAAAATGATTACACAGCTTATAAGGATCCTTTTCCATTATGACACCAGACGTTCGATATTTGTCCGAGTGAAATCTACGACAACACAGATGCCCCTTCAGGCCCCCGAAAATGTGAAAGATAAAGAGGGACAAATATGGACTGTATTTCGAATACTGTACTGTTTCCACCTGAATTTTGGAGAAGATTTTCACGGTGTAAAGCGGCGTTATCGTGAAAAAAAAAGGTCAATCATGACTGTTTGGACGATACGCTAGCACGAGGTCCTGAACAAAGACAGGACGCTATTGTCGCACACAGTCGAAAATGCCTCAATAAATCCATTCGGCATTTAGATATTTTCTGGTTTTCGTGTTCCTTTGAATGATTCTTTACATTATCTTAGGAAGAACTGGAGAATGGTTAGACTGAAAGAAGTGAGAACAAACGAAGGCATTTTTGCTAATTTGTAAGAGTAAATGAAACAAAGATTACAAAAGCAGTGCCATTTCAGCAATTGGTTGGCGCGTCGGCGGCATGAGCCGAAGGTGCCTGGTTCGAATCCAGGCTGAGAAAGTTTTTTTCCTATTTTTTCATCAAGAATAAATATGTTGACTATCTACAGCTGGATGAACAAAAATATTCGCTGCGCGAAATTAAAATTGGCCCACATGACAATAACATCATTCGTAATTTAGAAAACCCAGACTAACAATATAGTGTACTCAAATGACCAAAAACTATTTCTATTAAGTTCCAAACGCAACGTCTACGTTTTAGTACTCTAACGCAAAAGCTGTTATGGACGCTTTTTGATTTAGAGCACCTATTATTTGTGACTATCTTCTACAAATTTATGAAGCCTATTCAAATAAACAGTGAAATTCATATCTCTGGTTTTTGCACGAAAAGGTTCTTTTGCATACCCATCCTTCGACAACTCCAATGTAATAGAGTAACTTCAATGTCGTGCTGTTTCTATTGGGATATTACATAAAAAATTTTATAATGGTAAATTATTTCAAAAATATTGCAAATAGAATTATAATCTTAATCAGTTATTTTTTAAATGGCGACATTTTAATGAAAACTGCACCCCAATTCACCTCCCATTCCCTTAATTGGAAATAACGGACGTGCTTTTACTAACTGTAATTATATGATAGATCGCAAATACTATGATTTTATTAGTTTCAGACAATTTTCCAGGAGCAGACGGCGCATCCGTCCATCGACCTTACTGCCGCCGTCTCTCACTCCAAGAACTCTTCATTAGGAAATTTCGAAGCAATTGTGTGGTAAACGCGAAAGCCACTTTTTCCACTCTTCCTGAGCTGTTTCCCTTCTACAAATGCGATTTCCCCTCCCTCCGTGGATGATTGATTTTCCTCTGACAGAGCCACACCTGCACAGATAGGAGCCAGATGGTGCTACCTGAATAGTAATTCCTTCGTTGCAGGTCAACGCATGCGTAGGCTGCTAGAGAACTCGCCTAATCTCTTCCTCCTGGTCTACACATGCGCACAACAAAATGTGATGATCTCACCTAAATCGACACGCAGAGAAAAGATTGGATGAGGGAAGGGTTGGAGCACAACGGGAGCCCTCTTATCCAACCCACCCCAAGAAGAAAAAGGAGAAGAAAAAAAGAAGGACAAGGAGACTTAAAAGGCACTCTCAATTTTTTTCTGTAGTCTTGAAAGTTCATTATCCAGTTGTTTTTTTTTTAACAAGAACTCTCGTTTGTTTAAGTAATGCACACAAATTTTCGCAAAGACCAATTTTCAGACAGCAGTTTAAAAAAGAAAACAGGGGTATTTCATGAAGAAGATATTATTATATAGATAGAAAATATCAGTTTTGCAGATGTCCTTTTTAAATATGGCGCACAAGCAGTAAAGATCTGAATCAGTTTTTTTTTTTCGAAAGCTGCAATCAAAGTCGCGAAAGCTACGAGAATGCATGTTTGTACAGAATCTGTTAATAATCTTGAAACTGAAATTATAGAGTAGCTTTCACCCATTTAACTACCCAACTACCTATGGTAACGATTTGCAGGAGAAAGTTTACAAAAAACCCTTTCTCCATCAACGATCGTGTTCTATTTTGTGGATTATTGCCCTGCACCGTATCTTCTTCTATAGAAGAGATGTCTGCAGAACGGCGAGGTTGATGTTGTCCCATTCCTGCTTGCAAGCTTTCCAGAGACCCTCAATGGTTGTTGGACCGTGTCGAGCAAAGAGCTCGTTTCAATACCCCAAATCCACTGAAATCCATCGGGATTGCATCTGGTGACTTGACAGAGATATCATGAAAGGGCATAATGTAAATTCATTTATATCTTCCAAATCCAACAAAAATTAAACGTTTCGAGTAAGACATAAGGCTGTAGACTGTATTTTGATGCTTCCATACTTTGTATTTGTTCTCTCCATTTTATGCGGGAATTTCCTCATGGAAAATTGGACTGAGAACATGCTGCGGAACATAAAACACAAAATGCGGATGTAATAGCATCATTTCATGTGACCCCCATTTTCACGCAATAAATCGTTTCCAAAGTTCGTAATCAACCTTCTGTATAATAAACATTTCCATACATATTAAAATGAATTTAGGAAGAAAGAAAGAAAAATATTTAACGAAAAGTGGATTTGAACCCGCACCTGCAAAGAGAAAGCCCACCGACATACTGCTGGACCGCTACAACTTATTAGATGTCGACTATACGATTATGTATTTATAAACTGCACACACAGGATATAAACTTTATGAATTTTTGCCCTCTAAAAGTTTTGAGAAGTGCATCGAATGGTTTTGCATGGATATTTAATTAGGTTAAAGCTAATCGTAGATTTTTTTTATCAAATTCGGTGAGTCAGAATTTCCATTTTCATTTTATGAACGCTCTTTTTGAGCGCAGATTTGTTTGCTGATTTTAAACGATTCCAAAAAAATCCGCTCAGATACTGTATATAGTAGATACTGGCTCAAAACTAATGAAAACGAAATTTGTGTTGTATGGCAGAAATAAACATAGACAGTTCAAACTAGGCACATGAACTGCCATTTATAAAACAACTTATTCGATATGTTTGCCTTCAATCTCTATTTAAGCATAGATGAAAAAGGAAAGGAAAAATTCCACGTTTTAGATTTGAACCAGGGACCGCGACTCTCTTTTCGCATTTTCATTCGTTGTCCCTAGATCGAAACCAGATTTCGGAAACTTTCCTGGATCCGAATACTTATACATATTTATTTCTTGAAGCATGATTGCAAAATCGACCACCATCTTCGTGAGAAAGTATGTTGTAATGCCCAAAATTTCACGCTCGCCCGAGTTGGGTTTTGTAGACTTTGTCCTTCACGTGACCCCATAAATAGAAATTCTATTCAATTGAGGTTAGGTCAATACGGGGCCAGTCAACTTCACATCCACAGTGCTTGGGATAACTCAGTGCGATGAAATTCTTCCGAAATGTTCATGTAAAACGATACAAAAAACCCTACGTTAAACAAGATACCTGCCAAGAACATACCACGCAACTTCCAAATAATTACACAAGAATACTAGCTGGGAAATTGACGTTTAATCTTGGTATGTAGGTTTTGGAGTGCCCTTTATGCTACGTACAAGGTGTTGCAGATAACTACAGGGCTCGACATCAAATGATAATTGGGTAATTTTAGTTTGTTAAACTTGTTTGTTTGCCAAAGGGCATGACCAATTGAGCAAGGAGGAGCCCACCTCCATTCTGCCAATCGATCGAGCCGGCCCCTGCAATCGAGCGGGTAGGCTTCCCGTTGTACTGCCCTGTAGTTATCTGCAACACCCTGTACAAGATACATTAAATCCGGTTCTTGAATTTTCAGAGGTTGCAAACAACAGACATCATGCACAAGATAACATAACAATATATTATCTCCATCAAAGAAAATATAGCAAAATAGTGGAATCATGAGCTCGAGACCCCTATAAAGTCGACCTCAAGGGTCAATTTGGCCCAAACTTCATAATATTGTAGTACTCCTACAAGAATCTGCATATCCATTTTCACTCTTCTAAATTAAAAGCAATGAGGATAATAAAATATAATATGGCGAGTAATAAAAAGAGATTGGTCCGATCCCCAAACATACTGGCGTTCTCAGTGATCCAGTCTGGCCTAAAATAAATAAACCATTAATGAATTATATAATCAAGTACCGAAAGGCTAAATTAATACTGTCACATAAACCATTACAGAGTAATCAAATCTCAGAACAATAAATGGCCTCACAGCTTACGCTGGCCAGCGGCTGGATTCGAACCCGCGGTTATTCGTTTCCAGCGCGGCACCATATCCGGTTGGCCACCCGAGCAGGCCCTGAGTGGATGCTTCAGGGATTCGGTGGGTCAGGGGTTTCGGTGCTTCAGGGATTCTGCGAGCTATACTGGTTGTAGTACTGCTACTTTAGGGTCACCCTTACCAGAAAGGTCATGGTTGAGAAGTGAGACGAAGAGTATCCAAACCAACATATATCTCATGATGTCGACGACTGAGAGAATTCATACTGCATCGTGTGTGGCGCAGGTTAAAGTCACCCGCGTTCGGGAGTTAGGCATAGGCTCTCGTTCGAAAGATAGTCGACAGTCTCCCGGCTGTTATCTCGGAGCAATGCCTCCGAGAAGACCCACCAGTGCACTCGCTATGCGCTTGGGGAAACGGTCGGGGGCAGCGCATGCCTTTACCCAGGAGGAGAAACGGGTAAAGCGACAACGGGATCGGGTGCTGTCAATCGGCACTTGGAACGTATTCTCCATGACAGGAAAGGAATCAAAGTTAGTGGAGGGAGCCAAACGGTTTCGACTGGATATCATAGGTATTACCTCTAGGAAACGTCCGGGTTCTGGAACTGTCGACTTAGAAGGAGGGTGGAAGGTTTTCTACTCTGGTTGCGACCCTAACATGACTGCCCAGGCGGGAGTGGGGATACTCACAAGTCCCCGGCTGGCAGATTATGTTGCAGATTGGACCCCCTTAGGTGGAAGACTGTGTCTCCTGAGGCTTCAGATAGGGAAACGGTCTCTCTCTCTGTTCGTTGCATATGCTCCGAATGTAGATACAGAGTGCCCACTCTTTCTAGATGAAGTTGAAGCTGCTCTTAGCCGCTCTTGGTTCAAATTCGGTCGTCCTGGTGGGCGACTTCAATGCACACGTAGGGGCTGATGACTAAACGTGGAAAGGCGTGATTGGGGGGAATGGTGATCCCTATTTAAATGCGAATGGGAGGTGCTTGTTGGATTTCTGTTGCAACAATGGACTTTCCATCACAAACACCTTCTGGGATGTGCATAAGTACACCTGGTACAGGGATGCAATGGACCAGAAGTCACTGATTGATTTTGTAATCGTTTCAGCCGACTTATTCCGAGAAGTGTTGGATACTCGTGTGAGAAAAGGGGCAGAACTATCATCTGATCACCACCTTGTTGTCTGCACTTTGCGGTTCTCTGAACCCATGCCAACCATGCGAAATACTAGGTTCAGACAAACTTGGCGCATCAAATGGGAGGCATTGGAGGATAGAGCTGTGAGGAAGACCTTTGCAGTTAACATATCTTCAAGTTTCAAAGAACTATCCAGTGATCATGGTACTGTTGAGGAGGAGTGACAGTTGCTTAAAACTGCTGTGATTACTTCGGCTGCACTGTGCTGTGGTCGTAAGCGGCTGAGTGTGGCGCAAGGCGGTGAGAAAAGGACTGCATGGTGGAACGGTGAAGTCCAAGAAGCTGTCAAAGCAAAGAAGGAAGCTTATTTGCTATGGCTTGCAAATAAGTCAACTTCGAGTCGTGCGCGGTACACAGAGGCGCGAAAACCAGCAGCAAAGACAGTATCAACAGCTAAAGCCAAGGCCTGGAGAAGTTCGGGGAGAAATTGGAGGCAGACTATGGTTCGGCAAACAAGGTATTCTGGCAGACCGTGCGCCGCCTCTGTGGAAAGAAGTCTCTTTCATCACAAACTATTAAGAGTTCAGATGGGAGGCTTCTGAAAACGGAGGAGAGCTTGTTGCATAGGTGGAAGGAATACTTTACATCTCTTCTTAATCCGGTGACAGTAACAACTGAGGCACATGAGGTGCACCTTGGAGCGGAGAATAGTCACGGTAGTATCACTGAAGCAGAAGTCAGATGGGCAATTAATTCCCTGAAGACTGGCAAAGCTGCAGGTGATGATGAAATCCGGTCCGAGATGTTAAAGGCCTTAAATCAGGATGGTATCCTGTGGCTGACTCGAGTGTGTCAGGTTGCTTGATATCTGGACAGGCCCCTAAGCAATGGCAGAGAGGAATTGTGATCCCTATCTTAAAAAGGGAGATCAGAGAGATTGCAACAACTATCAAGGCATCTCTTTGCTCAGCATTACTGGGAAAGTGTACGCTAAGTGTCTGGAGAAGAGAAGTCGGGAAATAGTCGACTCCAAACTGTCGGGGGAGCAGTGTGGTTTCCGACCTGGCCGAAGCACGACGGATCACATATTTGCTCTAAGACAAATCATGGGAGAAAAGCATATGACAGAGTTCCTCGGGAGAAGCTCTGGCAAGTGATGCAAGAGTATGGAGTGGATGGGCAATTACTGGTTGCTATCATGTCTCTGTACAAAAGCTCTGAGATGTGTGTCCGGATAAATGGCATTAAGTCAAGACCGTTCACTGTGGGTGTTGGACTCCGCCAAGGGTGCGTACTGTCGCCCCTCTTGTTCATTATCTTTATGGACTGGATAGACAGGGGCAGCCGAGGCGATGAGCGTGTTTGTGTGGGTGACTGCCTGGTGGAGAGGTTGCTCTTTGCCGACGACCTTGTCCTCCTTGGGTCTTCTCGCACGAACCTTCAGCATGCACTAGACCGGTTTGCAGCCAAATGTGAAGAAGCTGGGATGAAGATCAGTGTGGCTAAAACTGAGGTTCTGGTCCTTTCAAGACAGCCTGCTCAGTGCGCTCTCCATGTTAGGGGAGCCTCATTGAGACAGGTGGAGAAATTCAAGTATCTCGGGATTGCATTCACGAGTGATGGACGGCAGGAGAAAGAATTGGATGCTCGGACTGTGGCGATCCGTGGTAACGAAACGCGAGCTGGGCAACAAAGCTAAGCTCTCCGTCTTCAAATCTATCTTTGTCCCCATTCTCACCTATGGTCATGAGGCTTGGGTAATGACCGAAAGAGTGCGATCGCGGGTACAAGCGGCCGAAATGAGATTTCTGAGCGGTGTGGCAGGTGTTACCCTACTAGATAGAGTGCACAGCAGCAGAATAAGGGAGTCTTTAGGTTTTGAGCCGCTACTTCTCCGCATTGAGTGATCTCAGTTGCGCTGGTATGGCCACGTGATACGGATGGCGCAAACTGGTCTTCCTAGGTAGTTGTTATTTTCCAAGCCGGTGGGTTAGAGAAACAAGGGGTCGGCCTAGAACCAAGTGGCTAGACTACATGGAGAATCTGGGTTCGAGTCGCTTGGGTATTACCAGGGAGGACATGCACCTGATGGCGGAAGATCGCGATTGCTGGAAATCCTCCATAGGGCTGCTGCCCCCGCGACCCTAACGGATAAGCGGGTTTGAAAAGTAAGTAAGTAAGTAAGTAACATAAACCATTGAAGACTGTATTGTTTATATATTCCATCCGTAAAACTTCTAATTTGTAATTTGTGTATATTTGAAATGAAGGAACTGCTCGTAACGGAGGCGTGTGCAATCAATACCATCTAGAGAGAAAGCATGCGGAAGGAAAAATCATACATTGTTACATCACCTGCGATAGGGACAATTTCGGGCTTATTGGTAGAAATACGATTTACAATACCCTACCCCCGTGTTTCAAATCAGCGCCAACAATGAGTGAAATATTAAATGAAAAATTAAATTTTATTCGTTTGTGACTCGTCATTATGAAATTACCTATCCTTTCCTTTTCCTATCCGTTTTTCTATCCGTTCATTCCTTTCACACATTAAGAATTCGTCGACAAACGCACAACCCGCTTCTATTGTTTGCATAAAGATGCGACGTTTATGTGCATTTTGTTCAGCATTTTTCTTCCTTGTGATTGGTACACTGAACCAAATTCTAATTATGAATAAATTTCTTTTTATAATTTTCGGAAGTATTCCTATATCATTTTTCTTTGTTTGAAATGGAACGACCGCACGCTAATGATACGAACGCGAGCTGACAAACGCGCGAAAGCTAACGAAGTGTGCGCGTGCTACAACCATGCCTTCGTAACGGGCTAATGTTCCAAACTAGCGTTAACAATGGTCGAAGAGTCGAAATATAATTTTTTTTAATAATTGTGGAATTTTTGCATATTAAAATTTAAAATACATCATATTAATAAATTAAATACAATTTCAGATTTATAATTACAAACATTATGCAGCAAATTGATTAGAAATATTGGTTCATATTATAACCACGATTTTTTTGAAGCAATTATTTTCCAGGCAGTTATTTAGACATGTGCCTGTGTTAACACGCTCATACATAGAAGGCTTGATCCAGACTTCATTGTTGTTGACATCATTGACTAGAGATTGCCTTTCGATAACATTAGGCCTAATAGCAATTTGCTTTTGATGGCAATTAGCTTTTGATAACTTTATCCCTAACAACAACTAGCTGTTGATAACATTACTTAGGCCTAACAAGTACTTGCTATCTGTTTATACATTAGGCTTAATGACAATTTTTCTTTTGATAACATTAGTTTCCCCTAAAAATAATTGCTATTGACAACAATTAGATGTAAATTTATTAGGCCTAATTGCAATTTGCTATTGCTAGAAATTACCTTTCAATAACATTAGGCCTAACAGCAATTTGATTTTGATTGTCATTAACTTTCGATAACTGTTGGCCTAACAACAATTAGCTGTTGATAACATTAATTAGGCCTATCAAATACTTGCTATTGAACACAAATAAGTGTTAATACATTAGGCCTAATGACAATTTACTTTTGATAACATTCGTTAGGCCTAAGAATTAATTGCGGCTGACAATTATTGGATGTTAATTTACTAGGTCTAACTGTAATATTGCTATTGTTAGACATTACCTTTCAATAATATTAGGCCTAACAACAATTTGCTTTGATGGCAATTAGCTTTTGATAACTTTAGACCTAACAGCAATTTGCATTAAGCAGCAATTAACTATTGATCACGATAGGCCTGCCAACAATTAGCAGTTATTAACATAGGCCTTACAGCAATTAGCAGTTATTAATATAGGCCTAACAGCAATTAGCTACTGAGAATAATTGTTATTATTAGATCTCGCACAATTGAACCAGTTTTGACCATCTCGAACTTATTAATATTTGTTATATTCATTCATGACCGTCCTTACAAGTTTTTTGATGTAGTACATATCTTACTTAGCCTTTGAAAATTTCTAAGGGATAATGGCTACTTAAGAACACGTGCCAGTGAACCATTTCGACCATCTTCGAACTAAATATATCAATTGGCTACACAGCATTTAATAAAATCTTGTAAACATTCCAAGGAGGAGCTTTAGCAGTGAAGCAGAAATACATTTATACATTTATTAAAAAGAAATTATTCTCCCCCCCCCCCCCCCCCCAGTAGGTAGGCAAGTAGCAAATCCTGCAGTCATCTATTTTTACCCCTTTATCGGCACTTTTTATCTCTCTCCAAGTTTTTTAATCAAAAAGTTAATTTTCTCGAACGTTATATGTAGAAAATGCAATAAAGCTCGTATTTTCTTTCCTTTCTCATCATTTCCTAACATATATCACATACCATATGTTACCATAGCTCTAAAGACCAATTGACTGCCTTCCCCGCAAATCCGACCCCAATGGAACAACTGGGCCTAAACTTCATAATAACGTAGATCTTGCCTAGAGGAATCTGGATACTGAATTTCACGCCTTTACGTACCTAATTGCACATAGATATGTTGTGCTCTCTGAATCCCACCCCCGTAATTCCGACCTCAATGTAATAATCAAAACCAGACTAAATAGTGCAGATGGACATGCCCATAGGAAGCTTATGGCCTAATGGACTAATTATAATAATACGTGCGCTTATAAGCTTATAGATTATGAGCACTTGAGCAATCGTGCGTCGACAAAGCGATTTCACGTGCGCGCGCGGATGTCAGTAATGCTTAAAAGATGAACAGAAAGTAACAATGTATTCCTTCTTGACAAATCGATTGTTATATGACATGCCACTATCTTGGTATTCTTTACACTCACTGTTTTAGCACGTGAATTCGACTTGAAGGGGTCCACGAAAAATTCTGAAAAGTTGACACGGCCGAGCAAAGACTTTGATGGTCATATTTCTGAAAACAGATTTTGAAAATGTTAATCCGTTTTCAAGTTATCGTGCAAACGGCGGGCGGCCGGACGGCCGGATAAACGTACAGACCAAGGGCGCATTCTTATAAGCAGCTTTTATGCTAAAGCTCCTAATAACGTTATATTCGTTACGAGTGGTTTGATATCTTAGCATTGAAAATTTCTAGGGGGGTATCATAATAGTACAATTAAATCGCATGCTCCGATTTCGACCATCTTCGAACTTGTCCGTGCCATTTCCCATATTTATCGATTGGTGAAAACAGATTTTTAAAATCTTTCATACTTTCCGAGAAAATCGAGTTACGGACGGAGTTAATAATGAAGGAGGACTAGACCAAAGTAATTTATATATCAAATTTCAGTTTTCTTTTTAAAGAAGTTGAAATATGAAGCGTAGATATCTGTCAAAAAAATTTCAGACGCAGACAGAAGGACATGGAAAAAATCAATAAGCAGATCCATGTTTCCGCTACTTAATAAGAATAAAATATTTTTTTACGTTTAAAGTATTTTTCTATCAAATTGGTTATTGTAATGAAGTGTTTATAAAGAACTGAATAACTTAAAAATTTATAATAAGAAATTTCCTTCAATAATGAAAGTAATTGCTCTATTATAAAGATAGAATTAACTACAGGTTATATAGTTCTAAGAAAAGATAATTTTTAAATATTTAACTTGAAGTAATTTCAAGTCCAATATTAAGCATACTTCAAGGGGTATATAGCGAAAACGAACGAAAGACAAAGGATAAATGTCTTTCTCATGACACAAGAAAAGACCAATCGAGAAAGAAGAGAAAAAAATGAAGCGACCCTATTGGGAACAGACTTGGTACGGAAAAAAAAATTAATTGCTTCTTTCTGAGTACGAGACCCCGGAGAATTGCTTAATGATACCTACACCCGCTGAACGCTTGTACGTGTCTCTTTCTCAAAAAATTACTTCAACTTATGTCATAATGATGATGTTTACCTCCAATTATTTAGCTTCTAAATTTTCGCCTGTCTTTCTTTAATTTTCCTTCTGTTGATTCTGTTTTCTTACAGAGGGATGACAGGTGGGTAAAAAAAAATAGAGAGAGAGAGTAATAACTTTTTAGAGACGGAGTCTTAAAAGAAACTTAGGATAGTTACTCTAAGATGTGAAAACTTATTCTCGAGGGGAAATTAAAACAATTTCTCTCTGAAATGGCTGAAAATGTAAGACAATAAAAGAAAGAGTGGGAAATAGTAAAAGTAGCCCTTTTTAAGTAAGTTCTTATATTTTATTTCAGGGGAATAAAAACCTGAAAGTTTTTCATAAATGGAAGAATATCTATAAACTGGTCATTTTTAATTTTTTTTTATTTCGAATCTTACAGCTCCATAAAATACTTCTGTGACATGATACTAGATCAGAGACCAAGAGAGACTCAAAAAGAAAGTTATGTTGTTTGTACTTGTGGAAATTTAAAAATAATGGTTTCTACTCTTTAAATTGTACTGCATAAAGCAAAATATTTCTCATATGTTTTTAAAAAAATTGAATTTCAAAAAGGAAAAAATATTTTTGTTTCCGTAGATATAATTTCCCTGTAGTTATCTCAGATGTAGGGAATCTAAGTTTTTGAATAAACAGTAAACAATTTCTTATTTTCATTAAAAATTACGAAAAGAGAAAACCTGCTTCATTAAAAAGAAGTAAATAAACCCTTTTAAAGTTTTATTTTTTTCCTAACTCTTCTGTTTAAAGAACTCCTTAAAAATTATGTTTATTCCTAAAACCCACCGCACAACAAATTTCCGCTTGCTTGGTTTTACTTGTTTAGAAGGGCTGTTAAAAGAAGAGAAAGCCCAACGAAAATAATAAATAAAATTATTTATGAAAATAGGAAGGAAAATGCCATAACCTGGACTCAACGATTCTATTCTGTGAAAAGACGAAGACGTCTGAGATTTCAAACACAGGAAGCCAAACAAACTCACCAACATCAATGTCAACAGCGGATTTCGACGAACATAAATGTTCATTATCAAATAATACAAATGAAAGTTTACAATTATGTTTTATATATAGACACAATAGAATAAGAATAGAAACGAAATGGTCTTTTATTAATCTAATATTTACAGTGCAATGTAATTTCTCATTTCAGTGGAGAAGCTTAGGAAAAAAAAGTGGAAAATATGCTTTTGAAAACCGAGATTTTTTCCCTCCACCAGAATGGAAACAATTCAGTATATGTAACATTTCTTTGACTTTAAACTCGTGTAAGGAAATTCTGTTCTCGTGTAAGTTCTGCCGTTATTCTCGACCATTAATATATCGTGTGTGATTCATGAATCGCAGCGGGGGATTCATTCCTTCATTGTTGGGACCGTAATTACTTCTTTTCATCCTCGGTAGCTGTCATCTTTTTCTTTTTTCTTTCCTTATTTGACAGCAGATTGTAGAACATTCATCTGCTCGACACTTTCATTGCAGCGACAATCATTTCCACACTCCCCTCCTGCGACGATTTTTCTGATATTCGATTCGTGGTATTGTGAAACGGCATTTCCGTCCTCTTCTTTTACGATGCGGATTCTAAAGCATTTGTGAAATATTTTAACACTACATGAATTCCCTATTATTTTAAGCTGCTTAATAATTCTACATTAAAATTATATCCCTAACTAATTTACTGAATACAAATTCCGGCGTGAAAAAAAAAATCGATTTTTTGTGTCATTTAGATAGTATATTTCTATAATTATTTTAATTGGTTAGGCTAGTTATTCTAAAACATGCTGTTTGTCAACAGCCATATGAAAAGCTGAAACGCCGAAATTTAAGACTAGTAAACTAGTCAAATTCCAAAGACTTATTGCCAACGACGGGATTAACGTGTGTATTGCTTCTAAAGCAATGTGGACTGCGAGCCGAATTTTGTAAGCTTTTATACAGAAGCTACACCAGGCAATACGCAATAAGCGGTGATTCATTTCATATGCTAGACATTCATTTTATTACTAGGTTATGTTTACTGAAATTAAGAATAATGATTTCCGGGTTCAAAATTGCAAGAAACTTGCATTTTGTTTTTAAAACGCGTTTTGAAGTTAAACAATCTTCAGCTAAATTACAAAATATGAAAACGTACGCAGTTTTTACATAAAGAGCTTACGTTTATGTAAAGTGGCCTACGCGGCACTTCCCGGTTGGTGGCGGTACTAATTGTGCCCATATGGGCGATACAGTTACCCCAACTAGTCTCGGGAAAAACAGAAACGGGAGGAATAAAAAATCCTAACATATATGTAAATGGAGAAAAACTTCGAACACACATAAGGACAACCAACCCTTAATTGGCTCCCGTTGTCGAATCTTGTAAGTTAAATACAAGATTTGAAAAACTGGTCAATTTTGAACCCGGAACATGGGCAATTTTGAAGAAATACAATTTTTTTTCATAAAATACAAATTTGTTACAATTTTGAACCTGGAAATCATTATTCATAATTTCATAGTGCAACATGGAAGAATTAAATCTAAATAGGTTTACTGAAGTTTTTTTACAGGGTGGGGGAATATCCGGGGACAAACCCCTCCCCCCACAGTAAATGAAATGAATATATGCGTGCTAATTGTTGTAGTTTCTCTTGGTGATATGGACGGAGCCGTATCCAATTGGTGAAAGGCAACAAACACGTATCAAATAAATAAGGCCGTGTCTTTACCAAATTATCACAGTAGATGGTTGGAAAATGGTCATGTCCTTTAAAATGTCTCGAAGGCCAAGGAATTTGAAGGAAGCATCATGACAATTTGAATCCTTAATTATAATGTTTTTTCGGACTGGGTAACAAAGCCAAGCTCTCCGTCTTCAAATCTATCTTTGTCCCCATTCTCACCAATGGTCATGAGGCTTGGGTAATGACCGAAAGAGTGCGATCGCGGGTACAAGCGGTCGAAATGAGATTTCTGAGAGGTGTGGTAGGTATTACCTTACTAGATAGAGTGAACAGCAGCACAATAAGGGAGTCTTTAGGTGTTGAGCCGCTACTTCTCCACATTGAGAGATCTCAGTTGCGCTGGTATGGCCACGTGATACGGATGCCGCAAACTGGCCTTCCTAGGCAGTTGTTATTTTCCAAGCCGGTGGGTAAGAGACCAAGGGGTCGGCCTAGAACCAGATGGCTAGACTACATGGAGAATCTGGGTTCGAGTCGCTTGGTTCGAGAGGACATGCGCCTGATGGCGGAAGATCGCGATCGTTGGAGATCCTCCATAGGGCTTCCTCCCTAACGGATAAGCGGGTTTGAAAAATAAGTAAGTAAGTAAGTAAGTAGAAGCCATGTAATGTGTAGCAATGTAGTTCATGTAAGGATTTACGCCTATTTATAATATCGGAATATTTAAGCACTGTAACTGATCAAATTCGTTCAAATATATCATAGAGATGGAAGAACCAGAACCACTATTCCACAAAATTACCGTTTAATAAGAAGAAATGTATTTATTTCGGCTACTGATGATAGCTATACTTAGTAGCCGTAGCCTATTAAACGATTATTTTATGAAATAGTGATTCTGGTTTCTTTCCATGTCTATGGTTGCGTCCACAGCATCATGAGATTAGTTCTTTAATTTTGAAACATATTACATCTCTTTAAAGAATGAATGACTTAAGCCTGCTCTTGTGCATGAATGTATCGAAAAACACGACGAAGAATTTCTCAATTCGGACCACTTTACTTGCTAAACCACTTCACTTCCTTGACCACTTCAATTCGGAAAGGTCTTCTTCGTAAATATTTATGACGTAATATCGAACAGATCTTAGTCCATCACCAGTGAGCTTCTAATTAGAGGATGCAGGTCGTTAATTTTCCATTTGAATTATACAACAACCCAGTGGGACCCATGCCCATTGGATAACTGCTTTTCTCGGCATACAGAAGATCTGACACGGTATTAACCCTTTATGAATAACTGTGGCAAATTTCTAACGCTTCAAAAAACAAAAAAAAAAAACAAAACTGTTGGTTTACTCGCAAATGCCTACTATAACAACTTTATAACGTTTCATTCGCCAATCATTTAAAAAAGTTCTCTCACTTGTGTTCCAACAGTTTTCGGACGTCCCGTGTGTTCGTCGTCTTTCAGCTCTTCCCGACCATCACGAAACCTAGCGAACCATTCAAAAACACGTGTACGAGATAGCGAATCATCATCACACACTTCCTTTATCAACTTTTAAGCTTCCGTAGCGATTTTTCCAAGTTTAAAATAGAAATCAATGTTTGTCCTTTATTCCATGTATAATATGGGCGCGCGCAATAACTAATGACTGTCTGCGGTTGAAGCACAAGAATATTAAGATGCGCGCGACTTTATTATTGCAACTTGTACACACAGAAACAAGGATAGTTTATAGTTCGAAAACACGCATCGTCTTAGCCACACATGCTTGAACACGTTCGAAGTAGCGCCAGTTACGTTTATTAATTGTCGAACCTTGTACATACCTGAGAATTATAGATAATCAAGAGCAATATATAAAAATGGGTAAAACTCCACAAATCTCGGAAAAAGATCGAGTTTAATCGTTGAATTAAGTGCAAAAAAACTTTACACAAGCTGAAATAGCAAAACAATGAGGAAGAAGTCAAAACACAGTCAGCCGAATTTTAAAAAGATGGAGAGAAGATCAAGCTATGAAGGTGAGAAATCGAAGTGTTCAAACGCACTCAATAATCGTGATCAAAGAAGCCTGAGGCATTTTGTGAAAAATGATGCACATTCCAGATCTCATCTGACCTCTCAGCATTCTTAAATAAAATTAAATTCATTCAGTACAGCTTCCCTAAAAAAAAACAAACAAAAAAAAAAACCCTTAAAAAAGAAATCATGCAGTACAGCTTACAGGTATTTAAATGCAATAAATATTAAATCTCGTGTTTCTGTCAAAAAACCTCTTCTAAAACACACTCAAACGAAAAAAAAAAAAGTCTTCATTGAGCCAAAAATGAGAATTGGACCCCGAAATGTGGTCATAGGTTATCTTCAGTGATGAGTCCATGTTTTGTCTAAATTTCAATAAAAGAAATGAAACATGCTTCAACTGTCAACTGAGAAATAAAACATCCTTTAAAGCTGATAATATGGGACTATTTAATGGTCAAGGTGTTGTTGGTATTAAAGCTGACAGTAATGGTTTTGTGAAGAGCCGGGTAAATACTGAATTTTTATACTGAAATGATTGAATCTTTTTTCTGTTCATCTGATGATGTTAACTCCTAATAGGATTATGCACCAGTTCATACATTCAAAAAAAGTCAATGAACATATTTTCAGGAAAAAGTAATAACTCTCTTGGAATGGCCAGAAAATTCGATTGATCTAAATCCAATCGAAATTCTATGGGCAATCAGGAAGAATAGAATCTAGAAACAGTGTCCAAGAAACAAAAATGATCTCACTGAATGCATAAAAAATGTTTGGAAAAAGATTACACAGGAAAAGGTGACTTTACAAAGTGATAAAATTGTCCAAAACTTTTAAACCAAGTGCTTTTATAAGAATAATTTCAAATTTTTATTTCCTTGAATGTAATGTATATTACATTTTGATATTTTATGAAAAGAAAAAAAACATTATGAAGTTATTTTGGTCAAGGTTGTGGTATGAATTTTTTAATATGCCTCGGCTATCCCACATTTTTGAAACGGACTGTATATTAAACAATAATTATTTAAGCTCTTACACATTTATTTGCTAAATCTTGATTTTTAAGAGTTATGAAATGTTGTTATGAAAAAGAAAATTTGTTAAAAAATCGCAAGAGGAATTACACCGAGAAAATTAAAATTGAGAATTAATATTTAAACTGTAATATTCAAAATCGGCTTAATGTACTACCATTATAGAATAAACGCCTTGCATATTAACGTAGATAATAACTGTAATCTTTTTAATGATGAAAAGCAAATTAATGAATCCAAAAGACTGGATTTAGCTCAACGTCCGTTTTGTCTTTAAAATTAATAATTCACACAATTAAAATATTCTCTAAAAATTTTAAGTGCAGAAGGGAGAAGGTATATTTTTTTCTTTTTGAAATATAATTTTTAAGCCTGCAGACAAAGGTTTCTCTTTAAATCCTCAAAGCACAATTTTCGCCCTTCTTTATATAGAGTTGCAGGGGAGAAGACGGCGTCAGCGGTGGTGGCGTCCGCTCTCCTGAAGTCTACTGATGATGCCTCGAAGCAAGTGAATGATATCAGCGAAGAAAAGATAATTTTCTCGAGATGTTTAGATTTCACTTCGTAAATTAAAAAGAGCTCAAGGATGCCATCGAGTGAGATAACAAGCAGAAAAATAATGTTGATTACCTTCTTAATCTGAAGCTCGTTTATTTTGAAGGAACGCTCATTAAAATACTACACTCAATGAAGAAATACCACACCTGCCCGCAATGTTATTTGGTTACTTCATAAATAGACATTAACATCTGAAGTGATTTTTTTTGAAGTCTCAGGATTCCTCTTCAAGAGTCGTTCAACAGTTTCCGAAAAAAAAAAATAACTTTGTAATATTTCTTTTCTGTGAATTAGCCAGTGTGTGCAAGAAGATTTAAAGAGAGATGCTAGATGTAAAGATATTCATAAAGTGACTGAACAAATTTTTCATCAATTTATCTTCCATTTTAAAAATTATGTAAAAGATCGTTTACGCATATTATTATTAGTAGCAAAATATCGAATTGGTACAATTTTCCTAAAACACTTAAATTAAAACATAAAACTTAAAATTTCTCCTAAGAGTTCAGAGTCGTTTTAATTTCATGATCCAATTTGACAAACTCGCATGATATTAGTAAGGATTGGATAAATTTATGTATATTTTTTTATTAAGCCAGTTTCCTCTAATTTGATAACACGGTTGGTTTCCGCTTATTCTTGATCTAAAAATGCCTGTGTATTTTATTTATTTGTAACTTTTTTAGATGTTCTTATTATTTCTGGACAATCAATAGAGTTTTTCTCTCCTGTTCACTTGAACAATTTTATGGATCATCATCATTCATAGAATTTTTTTTTAAATTTATCTTGTCACAAATAGTTTTTGTCTCTACAATAAAATAGAAATTATTGACATGGAAATGAGAGTTTGCCGAATTTTTCGTCGATATGCGTACTTCCAATTCTATATTTTCAAGCCTCGTCACTAACCAATGAATTCATTCAGTGGACTCATGTGAGAAATTTGTGGTTTTGTGTTTCATACTATATTTTTCTGTATTAAAATGCAATCTCTCGACCTTTTTTCTTTTAAAAATGATCGGCAGGTTTTTATTAAGCACATAAATTTGCAATTCAATACGTAAAATGTTAAAGAGGCGATGAAACTATTTTTCCACAACTTAATTCATTTACGTCATGAATGTATATTTCAGCTGCAATGCTGCCTTCATCAGGATGAGTTACAAAACGCAATTACAAACTAAAGACATAAACAATCTTAACCAATCAGAATGGGCAACAAAAATCATTAGAAACATATAAAATTAGTCAATCAGTAAGTAACAGAGATCACTTGATGAATTAAGTGTTATGGGGCCATTTCTAAATGTTAATTCGCCCTCTTTCTGAATTAAGAAGCTCAATAACTGGACTTTGGTAGTGAACATTTTAAGATCACTGGTAAAAATAAAGATTTTAAGATTTTGCTTATCATAGTTATATCCAGAATCTCAAGTATGCTGGACAATGTTTTTATTAAAAGTTGTTATACAAACCAAATGCTCTTTTATTCAGATTTTTCTTTTACTCTAGCATAAATAACTGAGCACAAAAACTAAAAATTATTATTATTTTGTCTTCATTCATTATTACCAGATCTGTCCTAGGATTTTGTGGGAAAGTAGTTTCTTCATTTCGTCTTCTTTCTTTAATTGTAAGTAATCTACAGTTTTGGTGGATATTTTAGATTAACAACTATTTTTTAGTATCAATCCATTATTAATATAAGATTTCGCATTCTGTTTAAAATATAGCAAATACTTAATATAAAGCTAAGAATTTATCTCGCAAGACTGTCCATTTAATATTATTTACAATATTACAGTTACTTCAAAAAGCATGCAAATGAAAGTATCGCATTACACGTTCTAAAAGTGAGTTACATTTCGTTCTTTCAAAATTAAAATAGATAATTACACGAAGATTATTTCGAAAATTTAAAATAGATAATTATATATGGTTAGACGTCACGAATTAGAGCCCGAATCATTAGGAGACTTCTTTCTCTTCACACTCTTTACACCGGTACAAGTTCTCAATCATGTTACAGGCCGGCCTAGTGCCGAGAGCGCTGGGGAGTATGCTTATCAATTCTCGATTCTGGGGAGATGCTGTGGAGCATGCTGGGGAGTATGCTTATCGTAGGGTCGCGAGTTCGAGTCCCTCCGTGTGCATGGGAGTTTATATTTGTTCCCGGAATGCGTAAATTAAAAGATTATAGTAATGTTGAATTCTCTAGATTATGTAAAGATATGATTCATGTGAAAGGTTGTGGACGTCTTACAGACCATTTTCTGAGAATCGGTGTAAAGTTGTGGTCGTCTCAATTTACACTTCCTGTTCTGTGCCAAACTTTCTTCCTGTTAACTCTTGTTCAGTCATCATCTCAAACGTTTCTTGGTTACAAAATTCACTAGCGATCACGAGAGAAAATAAACCAAATACGGGGGGCACTCTAAAAAATTTTAACCAGGAACGCATCCCACAAATTTGTTTTACTTTTCCAAGTACTTCACTCTATGGTCGCGTGTATGGTCGCGTGCAATATTAGAGCGTTCCACGATGCATTGTTTTCGCGTGGCACAATAATAAAGCCCGCGCACAGGCAGATAGAGGTAAAACACAATGGAATTGAATCAGGAATGCTATGACTTTCGATGAATATTGAGGCTAATTTATTTCTGAATTGAGGAAAGCCTGGGCATCGGATCACAAACGGTTTGGTTTGGTATTAACGTCCCTTTCAACTGCAATGGTCATCCCAGGACGGCGTTATAGGGGCCGCAAATTTTGCCTCGCAAGGGTTCTTTAACGTGCAGCTGGCAAACGACTACACGGGACCAACGGCTTTACTTCCCTTCCGAAGGAAGTGCGTGATCTCAGGATTTCCCCCCTGAAAAATCTTCGTCGTCCTCGGCCAGGATCGAACCCGCGTGCTGGGGCATCGAGGCGATCACGCAACCACTGAGCAACCGAGGCCGATTAAACAATCTTGCGTGAACTTCTGCAACTCAGGGAGGTTTCATCACGATGGATCTCTTTTTTGTTGACCCAAGAGCAGAAACCAAATCGAGTGCAATGGTGCCAAGAAATGATCGAAAGGTTCAACAACGGTGCATCCAAACGTGTCAACAACATCTGCATAGGTGACCAAACTCGGCTGTATCATTACGACCCCTAAACTAAGAAACCCGCAGCTCCCCAAAGAGCAAGGACCACCACAGAACACAAACATTGTCGAGAGTGCTGGGAAGGTGATGGTGGGAACTTTCTTCTGTTCCACTGACCATCTGTGGAAACAAAAAGACGGTTACCGCACAGGGGAATATGATATCCGGCGTGCTAGAAGTCCTAAAAATATGGAAGGAGAAGCGTTCGAAGACCGGAACAAGAGATTTATTGTGGCATCAGGACAACGCCACAGCACATGCCGCCTTTATAACAACTATGTTTGTCTGTGAAAATCGGGTCAATATATCCCTCCTATTCTCCAGACTTAGCACCTTGCGACTTCATTATTTCATTTTGTTCCTCTAGAAGCGTACATTTTGGAGATCACTGCTCAGGACAGGAAAAAATGCTTGTCTGACTGGTTCAGGAATATGAAAAGCCGAGGGAGAATACATCGAAAAGTACTAAAAGAATGGCCTTCGTAAGAAGCGTGTCGCGGTTCCGGCTAAAAACTTTTAGAGTACCCCATGTACTGTGAAAATTTACAATCGTGAAATCTTCAAAAGTGGCGTTCCCCCTTTTAAAGACTTCACAATCAATAGTGAACCTTTGTCTGAGTACTAGCAGTTTATATTCTTCTCGTTCGCCATTTTAATACACACTACAGTTAAGCTTTTTTAGTAAAGGAAAAAAGATGAAAACTTTGTGTTAGATTTATTTACATTAACGAAGGACGCAAGCAATCGCTTTCACAGAAGCGGTGAACTATCTCTTATTTCATTAAGTGTGTAAATCCTGCAATATAATAATTAAACTTTTCGTGTTCGTGTAAATCTTCATATTTCCCATTTGCTTTCAGTTTCTTTAAAATTTTTCTCAGTAATGTTAGTTCTATTAACTGTGAAATATTTTTAGTATGCTAATTAATAAAAGCCAACTCATGGTCAGTTCTATTCATAATAGCACTTTTAAGTTTCGAAAAACTTGGAAAATTTAACTTAAATAACCAAACTCTAAAGTAAAAAGAAACACATCAATTTAAAATAATTAAAAAATGTCTAACAAATAAACCATTACAGACATTTTTCTTATAGGCCTACCGATCACACTTTTACTTGTAAGTTTCTAATATGAAATTTCTGCAAAACTATTTTTCACAGTTAACATGGCAACGACCACTTTTTCAGGGATATAAACCTTTAGAACTATAACTTTATTACTCCCTTGACATTTTTATTCTCAACTATTTTCCACCATCCTGGATCAATGCTTGTATAACAGCATGAAAAATTTTAGATCTGACATTCTCCAGGTAAAGTTTTTTTTCCCTCCAGCTATTAAGGAGTCGTCGTTTTTCTAACTTAGTATTACGATGGCTGGCCTTCACTTTACTTGGATGATTCCCAAATGTCTTGTTCTTACACACCAAACATTCAATTACTGCATTATGCTGCCGAGGGGAATGTGATTGAACTAGCACGAGTACTAGCACTAAGAACGTATCTTTGTAATAGAAAGCAAAGCGGTGGAACAAAGAAAAAAAGAAAAAAACTTTAAACTAAGGACTTTTGATGATGGCATATTTTATCACACAATGCCGAAAGTAGCCGTTAAAGTCTACCATACGGTTTCGTTTAAAAAAGCTTAAGTGCTTTATTTCTCCTTTACTTTCATAAGTTTAGCTTTTTTACTTTCTTTTCCATTGAACTTTGATCTTGAAAAAGAACAACTCTGTATAATGTTGTACACTGCGATGAAAAGAGGGAGAAAAGTAAACTTTTTTCTTTCCTTCCACGTTAGCTCTCTTCGTAATAAAGCAGTTTCCCTTCCCTTGTGTAATCATTGGAGCCAAGACGGGATTCCTTAAGTAAACCTTCCCTATGAAAGCAAAGGAAGTTTAAAACTCAATTCGACGATTTAGTAGAAGAAATGTATGCGCAGGACAGGAACTAAAGTTCCCTTAAAGAGGGTAATATAGCGCTTTATCGTTTGATCTCCAATTTTATAGATGACTTGTTTAATGTATTCAATATTGGTCTTGTGTTATGTTGATATATAGGAATATAGTCTCAATAATACAAATAATTGTTGTTATACAAAAAAAAGTCTATTACTATGAAGATGAAGAGTTAAATAAAACATTGTTACATCTTTATACGTTATTTAACTCTTCATTTTCATAATGACTATCGTATTATGAAAAGTGAAAAAAGTGAAAACTTTTGCGTGTGTAGCTTAACCAACGCTGAATGAGTTTCAGTGTATAAATATTCTTTGGGTGATAAATTGCAACAGCCGAAAGAATTGACATATCAACAATAATTTACTTAATGTAAATACAGTATACTCAATGACAGTTAACAAAATTTGATGACATGAAAAGGAAGCGAGAAATTTTTATATTTTTTTTATATGCTTATAAAATAAAAATAATTATTTGAGATCACCTCTCATGTGAACACCTCTAAAATTAAGGCCTCTTATGTCAGAAATGGCCAGGAATTTTGGACAGGTGTTCAACAAGCCGTCTGCTTTCTTAGCTGTATAGCTCAAAATCCATTTTTTAAAATTGTAACAAGTTTTGTAATTGAATTGTCAATGCACTTGGCAAAGTACTGCGCGAATGCCAATATGAAAACATCTGTTCGTTTATCAATTTTAGGAATTCTCCGACTTGAAGAGGTAAAAATTCAATAAGGTGGATAACTCGATGGTCATTTCGGAGAAAGTGAGAGCTTTATTTCAGGGGAAGACTGTGTGACATTTGGAAAAGATACAATAGCGTTACTGTATGTATATAATCGTCGCAAGGAGAAATTGCTAACAGATGAAGGAACAGTTCCTTTTAACCTGTTTAAAATATTCTGCCAGTGGGAACTATTTGTATTAACTGAACCCCAAATGTTGTATTAAGTACAACCAGTCAGTTTTAATTCTTCTAGTGAATCATTTCCAGATATCAAACTTAGCTTTATTAACGGATGCTTATTAAGTAGCGGAAGAATGGAGCGACTTATTGGTTTTACTACTGTATATCCGTCCTTCCGTCTGTCCCTTCTTAATTTCTGCATTTTTTGAGGTAGAAGGTTGAAATTTGGAATGTAGCTTGCTATGGGCATGTCTACCTTCACTATTTAGTTTGGTTTTGATTGGCACACTGGGGTCGAATTACGAGAGTGGAAATTAAAAGGGAACTAAGTGATCTATGTGGTATTTAGGTATGTGAAGGAGTGAAATTCCTCCTATACCTTTCTCGGGAGGATTAATTTCTAGCTAAACACTAGGCTACTGCAGTAATTTTGTAGACAGCTTAAAGTTAAAAGCTGTAAAATATGAAATGAACATAAATTAGTGCGCATGCCTTAATGTAATCCGAAAATTCTACCTCGCTCACAAAGTACTTACAATTGTAGTTTGCTTATTCACCTCAACTCATCTCGCCTTAATAGAAGAAAAGATGATAATGTGTCCGCCCCCTTTTGTTTTATAGTAATAAAAAAAGTTATAAGCTATCCCAAAATCAGTTTCTACAGCGCAAAAAGTGTTGTATTATGTTGGCATAAAGTACCATTTTTTGAAAAGAAAAACGCTTAAAATTTTTGATAAATCATGTGGGTTTTTTTTTGTGGTCAGTCCGAACAGATCAGATGAAATCATGTGAAAGGCATTATCGCCCCAAGGAAAAATACATTTAAACTCAGAATAAAGAGGAATAAAATCAATATTCAATAGTCACAACATTGAAATTAGTAATTAAAAATATCTGCTATTACTTAACAATGAAGCTTAGACGAGTTTTACTCTGAACTAAAATAAACATAATAAATATTATATAAGAAATAAAATGATGAAACCAAAATACTGATTACAAACAACAACAGGGGGCCGAATTAAAGAAAAACACTGGGTTTGACAAACAACAATAACAGGATCTAAGAAAAAAAAGCTAACGTGAGTTTATCTTCAATATGTCAAAAGTCTCTTTTGCACATTTCTATAATAATTAAAACAAAAAAATTAACAATAAAAACTTTCGTACCTATCGTGCGTTGATAGCACTGCTTTACAGACAAATGAGTCAATAGGAAGCGATACCTATATCTTAAATTTTGCAACTAGTTATTGCTTCATTGGATATTCTACCTATTTAGTACATGGCATAAATAGTTGATTTATTAGGCTGGGGGGGGGGGGCAATTTATCAGCAAGGGGCCACATTAACAAATTTTCCTCTACCCTTCTAAAACTCTTCGAAATTCTTAAATATATATTTCTTAACAGTAGAAAATTTCCAAAATTTGTTTCTCCGAATTCACTCATGTTAATCATTTACTCTTAACTGGTAAGCTTTTCAGTTTTCTCGAGTGCCTAGGGAGTAGCGGATTCGAATTGCGCTGGAGACATGAAAGTTGTGTTTGTAAAAGATTTGCTGAAATAAACTTTCGGGAATATGAATAGTTAACTTGCCATGTGAAAAGATACAAATAATATAGTTTTCGATGCATAAAAAAAACTCCAGTTAACATTTTCACTAAAGATATCAGTTTCTATGCAAAACAGTCCTTACACGTCGGTTACCTTTGAGAATTTGGGAAAAGCTACGTCTTTAAAATAACGTCCATAAATAAACTCAAAGAAAACATTGCACTCAGTTCTGCGGAATTTGGGTTTTGCTTTTAACGTTTATTAAAGTTTAACAATGTTATTTTTAATGCCAACAGCTATTTCGCTTTAGCCGCTGAAGATCCGAATATACGATTGAGGAATCCAAAAGTGCCGTTTCAAAACAACCACTCGCTTCGTTGAGTTTTTATTTACCTTTTACTTCTATTTTACAGTACTTTTACTTCTGCTTAGAATTTTATTGAGATTTTTATTTACTCAAAGAAAATAGAAGGAGAAAAGTAACGTTGGCTTAATAAGAAATATTTAATGGTGGGGGATCATTTCTCCTGAAATTTTTTTGTCAACTTACTGACTTAAATATTATTGTTTTAATTCAATCCCAAGAAACCAGTGCTTAAGCACTACCATCTTATGAAAAGTTCAAGAAAATAAAGGAAAATATTACTTTCGTATGTAATTGCAAATAGAGACGTTTAGACATAAAATAATATTAATAATGAAAATTAATCTCGAAACAAATTCTGCTTACGATTAGTCAAATTTTTAGGATCAATCGATCATTACTGCCATTTTAAATAAGAAAAAGAATTTTACCTACAAGATACTGCATTAGATCGTATAAAATGAAATACCATTATTTAAAAAGAATAATTAAATTTAAGACTAAATTTTAAAACAAATTCCATTCTTCAACAATCTGCTCAGTTGAAATGTTCGGTTTTAAGTTTTGATTTAGAATTAGAGTTTTAAAAAAAGAAAGAGTGAATGAAAAAAAAAGAACGATAGGAAAACAATCACTTCTGTTCTTCGTTTTCCGGCCATGATTGAATCTGGTGTTGATTTTAAAGTGGAGGAAAACGACTAAAGAAAAGATAGACGGATTTCTAATGTGGATGGGAAAACTATTTTCTCTCTGTTGTGTACTTTATTTCTACTCAAATGCGCAATGCTTGGAATTCAAACGTAAATATTTCCTTCAACGTTTTTTTCTCCTTGTTAAAGAAGGACTGCATTACATAATCGATATAAGTAATATAAAACATACAACTTTTAAATAGAAATGAGAAAATGCAGTAAGAGTAAATATTTAGGATCCGGGAGTTCCAAGCAAACGATTCTAAGGAATTAATCTCAAACGCTTCTACAGAAATGATCTCTCTGCAAGACCTCCTTGAAAGACTTAATCCCGATAATGGAGTAGAAAATTACCATTTTGAGAACTTCATTAAATATTTATAGGTCATTATGTGTTAATTAAACCTTGAAAATTAATCAAACATAGATAGTTAACGTTACCGTGATTTATTTGCATTTAATATGTTGCACATGAAATATGCAAAGGAGGATCTGAATATTACCCGAGAGGTGTCTTTGAAATCCCGACTAAGCAACCTTTGGAAACAAAACTAGCATGAATTTAAAGGGGAGCCACTAGTTTTGGACAGAGAAATTGCCATTGGTGAAATTTTTAAATGATAATAAACTTAAATTAAAAATTACGATCGGAGAGGCGACGTGTGCATAATGTACGGTCATGACACGGGGCTGTTCATTCTCTCGGCGCCTCAAATGATTAGATTTATTCCCTCGGCTGATCGTTGGTTCCGTAAAGCACGTAATTACCAGAGGAGTTATAGGATTAAGGGCGACGTCACTTTGGCTTCAATTCGTTTGTTTGTTTAGCTGACCGTAAGAGATCGGCATTCCAACCGAGTTACCGGTGCTTTTACGGAGGAAATTCTTCTCGTAGTCGTCATGCGTGCTGCATTTTATAACCATGTGGAAGATAAAGCAGAAAAATATTAAAAATTGAGATGATATATGTTTCTGTTTGGTGAAAAGCTATTCGAAAATTAAACGTGCACTTGACTTTCGCAATATGCACTTACAGATTCGTTCTTATCTAGCTTAGAAGTCAACGTTCTGCCCAAATAGTTTATTAATGTAAAAATACCAAAACGTTATTTCTGAAGAGAATCTTTATATAAATCAATGCCCTTCAGTATTTATAGATGTTACAAGGACTTTTTTACTCATCTTTAACTTTAAAACTCATCTGTCTCCTTTAGATGCTTGCACAAGAACAATTAAGCAAGCCTGATGTTTCATTTGCCGGTTGTAATTTCAAGCCAAGCCATAAAAAATTATAAAACATAAAAAATATTTCATTGAAATTTGGAATAATGAAATCCACATCAAAGCTTCCAGAATTCCCAGATGGATACAATTCAAAACTACTTTTCTGGGAACATCAAAGGAAAATTCTTGAACATTATGCTTTCATATAATAGATTTTAATTATGCAAATAATTTTTAATTTCCATGCAAACTTGTGAGTTCGTCATTATTTTGTTTCACAGAAGCATGAGTAGAAAATAAATTATTGGACACGTGAAAACTTGAAATTTGGAGTTGGGGCTTCTCTTGTTATCCAGGATTCTATTGTTTAGTTCATCTCTTGATAGAAGAGCTAAACAAAGAACGAACATGTTGTCTAAGAAAAGAAAAGCGAGATCACAAAAATTTCCGTTGAAACTATTTTAAACGTGATCAGCCAGGAATGATTTCGATTGGGGATGTCAATAATGTCTTTGGAATAGAACTGTCTCAGCTTTAATTTATTATCCATCTTCGAATAAGATTTTCGATGTTGTTTGGTTCTCGGGAGAGGCCTGGCTGTAAACACCTTTTTACGAAAAATGTTAATTCCGAAAAGCAGGCTGAGTGTAAAGGGGAGTGCGAACTATTTTCAATAAATAAATTCACAAGCCTGTTTTCATGATCGACAATCCAATTTCACAAAATTGAAATTTCAATTTTCAGCTCATTTTCGCCAAAATTTAATCGCAAAAAATCGAAATACAATTTAAAAACCACACGATGTCGTAATACGGTGTGATGCAGTGATCGTATCAACTGAATCCAAGATTCCAAAAGAAAGACTCAACTCCACAAACTATTTTTTGAGAAATCAAGAACTTGTTGAAAACTAAACTCTCATAAACGAAATTTCAACATATAATTTTAAATTTCACAATTTTACAGTTTGTTCATTATTTTCGTTCCACGGAATGATGAATAGAAAATAAATTGCTCGCACGTAAAAAAGTCAAAATGCTAAAATATGGTGTTGCGCCCATCTTGGAATCTAGGTTTCAATTTGTCTACATTTATTTAGTTAAGTATTATTCAACAATTACCTGATTAGCATTTTTGTCCATAAAAATGGCCTCAATAAAAAAATTTACACATATTGAGAGAAATTTTTTTTCGCAATTCCTCATTAATTTTAGCCTCCTATCTTAATTAATAAGTCCCATGATATGGATATTCTCCGCATAATCATTTTTACTCACGCGCACAAAATTTATTTCGTCACTTAGTCGAATCGTCATTTTCGTCAAGCACTCCTTCTGGCCGAAAATATAGTATACATTAACAATACAAAATTAATCTTGTAATATAAACATATTTTCGGACAGGGGAGAAAACATTATTTTAAAATGAGTCTCCGAAATATTTCGAAAATATTTTGTCGAAAGTATTTGATGAAATATTTGACAAAAGACACTAATAGATATGGAAATTGACACATCATGAAGTAGCGCTTGTATGCTCACCGAATGAGACCAGTAATACGTAGAGTGCTTAATAAGAAGTCTATACAAGAACTCTATAGTCATCCAGCCTTACTTTGCTTGAGATTATTATTTATTATTTATTATTAAGGAGTTAAGATATATCATACAAAGCCCAACAGAGATCTGTATGGTCTAATGGACCGACAAGTTAGATCTCTGAGGGCTCCAACCAAATACATTTTGAAGAGTACAAGTTAGTAGAACTAAACATTATAACCAAAAAAAAAGGAAATAAACAATAATAACAAGCAGACTTACAAGAACGTACTATAATGAATAAAAAAGGTAAGTGCATATATCTGTTAGCATGAGTTGCAAAATATAAAATAACCTCAGCGGAACCTTATTGAATAAATCCATACATGAAATTACATCCAAATCAAAAAAAAAAAATTAATTCATTCCCGCCCGTTTCCCACATGGGTGTATAGAAATATAACATACCAAAGTGACACTAATTATTTAATATTAATTAAAATTACATACCAACATCGGAGCTCGAGGGGTGCCAGAGTGGACAAATTGACCAACAAAGAGGCACCCCTAGAC
>JAHWFO010001556.1:3810034-3824192 GCA_023313115.1 Rhysida immarginata | reverse complement strand
AAACTAGCCTCAACAAAGACTATTACAAAAAAACACTATTATATGTCTATTAATAAACAAACAAAACTTAAACAAGAAAAAAAAATGTAATTTTTTAAATCCGAAAGTCCAGGGGAAGATGGAAAACGTGATATTTTAAAAGTTTATAAAAAGCAGGATAAGACGCTACAGCGCGTAATTCGGTGGGCAAAAGAGCCCAACATCTAATACCAGCATATGGCAGACATCGACGGCAGTAATTGGGTTTAGTTAGCGGAGGATATAGGTCGTGGGACGATCGTGTTGGGTATCGATGATTATCAGCAGTGGGAACAAGGATAATAGGAGTTGAAACAAACAAGATTGAATTCGAAGCTTTAAATACGAATGCACAAACACGAACAAAATACAATTGGTAAACGGTGAAAATACGGTATTCGCTAAAATAGCGTGACACAGATGCAAATTTAGTCAATCTAAGAAGAGTTCGTATGAACCATTTCTGGAGTTTAAGAATCCGAGTAAGGTTCCAAGATAGTGGAAGATCCCCAGAAAATAATGCTGGAGCAAAGAGAGGAGTGAATCCACGCATTATATAAGAGTAATAGAATTTTAGGGGGCAGGTAGCGTAGATTTGATGGACAATTCAATTGTTATGTACTGTTTAATTTTTATTGTAACAATGTCCAACAGTTGAAACTGCCATCACTTCTTACGCAAAATAAGGTTGGGTAGTAATAGGAAATCTGAATGCACCCTACTCTGTAACACGCTCTCTGGTGAATGTTTTTGACTTTAACCTCAGCTTTCGTTGGCATAATGGCAGCTTCGAAAATGGCAAACTAACTCCTAGGAAAAAGTGCGGTCAATCATCCGTTTCTTACATGCTACAAGTGAAACCCCAACAGAAATCCATCGATTAATATCAGCGACATAAATTGATGGCTGTATATGTAAGGCTCAGGTTTACAACAAGCTTGAAGAATTCAAGAATGGCGTTAATTTCTGACGCACACAGACATGAAAGAAGAAAGACTTCTGTGAAGCTGTAAAACATTGTAGCCGTGGACAGTCAGATTCGGGGCATCAGGCTCTGGTGTAGATTACCGTGATTTTGCTGGAGACGAATGTGAAAAGTGAAGAGTTTGCTGTGATATATTTATTAAATAAAAGTTAACTACGGCACACAAGTTTATGCAAATTCTTATTGTTGTGTTTAAGTGAACTTTAATTTAATAAATATGATTACAGCGTCACGTTCATCTTCACTTTGAAATATCTTATGACTTCATATTAGGTCCACCTTTCAAAATTATTTTTTATTCGGAATTTTATTTCAAAATTGATTATTCAATAATTTCTATTTTTACATCAGGTTCTTCTAGTAGTAAAATCAGGGAATGAATTGTTATTTTTCCCAGAAAGGCTTAGATGCAGTAATCCAATATCTTAATTTTGATTTCAATTTCTTTTATTTCATACACTGACAAAGATGATTTGGAGAGAGTCCAACTGTGGATTATGTTAAGGTGAGTTTCAGAATTTTCCACGGAAGCGCCATTTTTGAGATTCCAATTTCTTCGTCAAGAACTGTAAATTCTTACTACCGTATTTTTGTGAATTTTGATATAATAAAAAATAAACAAATAAAAACAGCAATGTGAAGCCATGATATTCGATTCTACGAGTGGCTGCGGGGACAAGACAAAACTTTTATTCTGTTGGAATCTACCCACTTCCAGGCAGGCGGCACAAATACATTGGGGTCACTCCACGTCAGTTCAGGCAGGCATTGGCACTGACCTCTCGGATTTTAATGAAATTTAGTATATACAATTGCCCTAAGAAGTTGGTAATGAATGCCAAATATTATTATTTTTTTTCATTTTTATGGCAGTTATGGACATTTAAAATTTTCGAAATTTGAGTGGGGGTCTTATCTATGAAGTACTGTAACTTCGGTTGTATTTTATTTAGAAAGATGTGATTGGTGACAATTGAAAGCTCTTTAACTGTATATTCTATATGAAATTTTTAAAATTGTATTACGCATGCGCAAATATTTGAATTTAATAAAAATATTTTATTTATGCAAATTTCTCAAATGGTGGGTATTTTTTTTTTCGTTAAAAAATTATTAATATCTTTCACATACTTTCATAAAAACAATACAAAAAAATTCAAAACTGTGTTTTGCTCCGTTTTGAAGATATTAATTTTTAAAGCTCGAGTTCCAAGCCACAATCGCATGGCTACTCGAGTTTCAGTTCTTCAGATGGACAAGGTATCCTAAAAAATATAAATTTTGTGGTAATATCCGATTGTCTTAAACATTCTACAGCTGTTTTTTTATTCGTTTCAATGTGAACTCATTAAGTTTTAAAAGAAAATTCAATAAATGTAGAGAAGATACTAGGGTTGATCGAAAAGTAATGCCTCCATGGCCGTAACTTTTTTTAACCGATTTTCAAAATTCTTTTTATATCTGATAATTACGTTTGTCCTCTATGTAATGCACTATTCACTTTTCGACATTATCTCCATCCCTTTCCACGCAATGCACCAATATGTGACCACTCGGGTGAACCCGTCGGAGAGAAAGTCCGTGGTTGTTGTCGACACCAGGATTGAATGGCAGCTTTGGACCATCTTCTGCAGCACGATAACGCTCGCCCGCAAACAATCGCCACACACGAGGGGTGTTGCAGCGCCTACCAAAGTTTATTAAATCACGATTATTAAAACTACCGAAGTTCTATTTTTTTGCTAGTTTCTAACTTACAGTTCAATAGTCAAACTGATAATACAGTTTAAACGTAGGCCTATGCGAATGATCTTATCGTATAATGAATTTCCCATAGTTCTTATGTTTTGTTTAAGTTGTTTCGGCCATCTTTTATAATAGACTAGTGCATCAACCATCACCGTACGTCGCGTAAAGATGGCATACAACCAAGTAATAAGAACTGCTTACAATGCTACTAGAACAGCTTCAGTCTCCCAAATATGTACTCACCATGGCTTATCTACATTAATGACGATCCTTCGAGTTAGCCTTATCAGAGCTAGGCTATTCCTTATCTCTTGTTAATCATCCAGCCCATTTTGTTTATCAATGGCTTAACAATTCAAATCATACAACTGCTGAACAATTCAAAATAGTAATCACTGTACTTTTCTGGATAGACAGTTTTCATATAATTGCATCCATCTATGGAATGTGTTATCTATAAAATGAGTCCTCAAATCTTTTCATCTACTCATCAAACTTTAATAAAATATTCCAATTGTGCGAAGAAACTTTGAAGATCTAGGTATGGTGAAAACTTGTATCAGGAAAAACTACACAATCCACAAAATTATTTTCATACCACGTATTACAAAATGGTTGATGTTGTTGCTATTACACACTGAAGCGGCTTTGTCGTCGAAATGTACATACGTGGTATGAAAATAATTTTGTGGATTGTGTGGTTTTTCATCACCAAACTTTACTAACAAGTTGGACTTTTTTATCGCTCTCATTTATATGATCATTATACATGTATAAGACTCAATTGCTGTAGATGATTAACTAGTTTATTCTTTGATTCATTTTATGTTAAAATCTATTCAGTCTTTTATTACAATGGAATGCTTTTGTACAATAAATAGACAATGCGACAAGACATTTACATCTAATATCTAAACATGTAACCAAGTTCATTGGCATAAAATTCCTGCAAGCTTTAATAAATTATCTTAAATTGCTTACTATCGTAATACTAAAAAAAAGTTTATTGAGAAAGCTTTATATTATCTTTTTACGGTACTATATACTCCTAGGATTTGTTTTTAAAAAAAATCGAATTTCTCATTGAGTGGAAACTGAAGCGGTGATTTTATCAATCTAAATTCTGTAGGAGGCTCACGTTTTTCTCTGCCATTTTGGTGCAACTGATCTAAGGCATTTTGCGTCGCTGTCCCTACCTCCCTTCCATTGTTATCTTTTGATCCGTGCTTCACCTCAGTTGTAGATCAAAGGCCGGTCGCTCGGTCGGTTGGCCGGTTGGTCGACGATGCAACAGACGCCTCCCCACCAACTCAACGGTGCTCTGCCATTTCACGTCCTCTACTCTGAAAATGCTGATGTCGTCAACAATCTCTCTCTCTCGATTTTCCCTCTCCTATTTCGGTTAAGTTCGCTACAAAATTGCGATAAACATCGTCTTATTTTGGTTTTTCCTTTGTAGCTCATACCCATAACGATTCAGATCAAAATGAAAAAATGTTTTTAACAAAGTATGAGTGTGTGTTTTTTTCCTCTTGAAGTAAGTCAAAATAACTCGGTGAATTATTATTTCCATTCCTTTTATTTATTTTCTTGCTCTTGGACTTTTCAATAGCTGCAATTGGTATTTTAGGCTTTGTTGTTTGAGCCTATCATATATTTACAGTAGATATAGATGTTGATACCCGAGCATATTACAGCACTAATTAATAAACTAAGAATCTATGAAATCCGGTATATCACAATTTGCCGGAGTACCACTAACTGAATAATCTTCACTGCATTGAAGTTTTTTTTGCGATTATTTAAAAAAGCGGCTGGTCGCATTATTCAAATCGTGAATCTTTGTAAATTTGCAGGTAAGAATGAAAACAATAATTTGTAAAGATAATATTTAAACAAACATTAACCTATTAAAGTATACTATTGTTTAACTTTTCCACAAAAATTATTTTAATAACATATGCGAATGTACATTTCAATGACTGTGCCATCTTCCTCATCTTGTTTCACGTTGATAATGAATGCATTATGAACTCACGAAGGTGAACTTTCTTATTAGTGTTTATACTGTAAAAGAATGTTAACGAAAACTATTTAATATACTTTAAGAGGCTAAATGTTTGTTTAAACATTGTTGACGGTTAGGTGTTGACGGTTAGGCAAAATACTGTTTGAGCAAAATCTTGGCGAGATTTACATATACAAAAGCGACTAAGCGAGAAAAAGATACCGAAATTCATAATCGAATCCAGGCAGAAAGGTTTATACCAAAAAATTTGAACCAGCTAAAAGACCAAACAGAATGTCCAAAATGTCTAATAAGACAATTACGAGGCTCACTCCAAAAGTAATGCACAATATTTTTTAAATTTATTTTTTATTGTACACTTATGGAGATCATAGATGCATCCTTTAGGAACAACATGTCATTTTTCCACATAATCCCCGTCCCTTTCAATTGCCTTACGCCACCTTGGGCGTGTATATCTGCACGTTTGAGCTACTGTTTAGATAACAGACAATGGAGACATAGAGACAAAGACAGACAATGGAATGGCATCATGCAAATTCACCAAAAATAAATTTCAAAGCTGTGCCTTCGGCAGGAAAAATTATGGCAGCTGTTTTTTGATTCAGAAGTACCATTGCTTGTGGACATCATACCACACGGATTCACCATAAATTTTGACGCTATGTGGCAACCCTCAAGAAACTTCAAGCTCGACTGAGCCGTGTTCGAGCACATCGGGAGAAACAGGATGTTCTACTACTGCACGACAACGCATGGCCACATGTCAAGTCACAAAACCACAGAGCAGATCAGAAAATTTGGATGGAGAACACTGAACCAGCCGCCTTACAGTCTTGACCTGGCACCATGCGAATACATCTCTTTTGTAAACTGAAGGAATCCCTTCGCGGAACAAGTTTGAAGATGACGACTCCCTCGTGCACGCTGCTAAACAGTGGCTCAAACGCCGTCATTCCAAGGTGGCGTAAGGCAGTTGAAAAGGACGGGGATTATGTGGAAAAATGACATGTTGTTCCTAAAGGATGTATCTATGGTTTCCATGAGTTGTAAGGGTGTAGAATAAAAAATAAATTAAAAAAAAATATTGTGCACATTAATTTTGGAGTGGCCCTCGTAGACACATTATTCAAATCTATCAGCATTTGGCCTTACTATATTTATATCTATCCAATAGTCTGTTTTTAAAAGTTAAAAACTGAAAGACTCGTACGCATAATAATGAACAAAGATTAAGCAAAAACTGTGGAATGAAACAACCAAAAAGGAGGAACAAATCTGATCCACAAGAAGATTTGAAATACGTATCCCTTTTAGTCATAATAACGAGTTTATCCAGCATAATTCAACTAATAGCAAATACTGTAATTATTGATGCTCTATAATCGATTACAGCTATCAGTGTCAATTAACCAAATTAATTTCGCAATTATTGAGCGCAAATGATAATAGAGACAATTAAAAAATATATGAAATAAACAAATTAAGGATAACTGGATAATAGCGAGTATTAGTTACGTATAGAGTATATTACTTGTGAATCGAAATTACATTCGCTGTCTGTAATCAGACACAAGCGCCGGTGATATTATCTCTTCAAGTTCGCCAAATTTCCTTGACGAAGTTGTAAAAACTCCCTTAAACTTAACGAGATTTCAAGCCTGCTAACGACATTTTGTTCTCACTGAATATTTTAACCGTAAAGTTAATGGCATAACGGCTTAAAAACGATCGCAGCGTAATAGGGTAGTAAAGAAAGTTTGTGAAACGCTTTGCATACGGATTATTCAGCTAATGTGATTTGAACAATACCTTCCGAAACAATGCACTCATCCTTTCCAGTTGGGCATGGGGATTAGCGAGTTGAATTGACGATAAGTTAGGTAGGTAAGAATTAAGTTTTTCTGAAATATGGATTAAGTTGAATGAAAAAAATTTTAAATGGTAAATTTCTTGTTTATTATAGGGTTTTGCAGGTTCTTATTTGAATTTTTATTAAGAAAGACAGAATTTAATGGTCGTTTGTGCATCCATAGATCTAGTATTCCATTCTGCTTTAACCACGAAACTAAAAGATAATATAATCCATGGAGCTCATAGATATGGTAATCATAGAATCGATAACCATACATAATCCATCGAAATCATAAGCAATGCAATATCGATAATCATAGATAATCCATCGAAATCATAGGCAATGTAATCTTTGCTTTCTTCAAAATATTTCCTTTCATCATATTCTTGATGCATTAAGACTAAACTGATCATAGGCATTATTATCAGCAGTAAATTGGCAAAAGAAATGTTTATGCATGATTTTAAACTTATACTTTAAAGCAATAAAATATAGCACTACGACAACTCGAACGCCTTAAAAATGAGACAATACAACCCTATAGGCATATTTTTATCAGTATGTCTAGATCTACAGATTTCAGACATGTTGAGGTTATTCGCTTCAAATCCTATCAAATTACGTGAATACAACCATTACAGGCAAAGCTTTGCCTGGTAACAATCAGAAAGAAATTTGTTGCGAGAAAATATGCAAAGAACGTGGAAATGTCCCAAGGGATAAGAGCATAACCGCAATTCTAAGATATTCGAAAAGGGTGGTTTCTAAGCAAACATAACCTAACTCACGGTATCTAAAGTATATACGAGGGATAGTCAGTAAGTAAGTTACAAATGGATATAGAAATGAAACAAATACGCGTACTAATTTGAAAACTACTTTTATTTCTCCGCAAACTCTCCCTGTACATTGAGGCAGTTGTCGCATCGTTTTACAAGCCCCTAAAAAATCAGTACAATAAAAATTTTTGAGCTACTGCTGAACCAGGCGGTGACTCTTTTTTTGTGCAGTTTTATCAATGTTTCGATTATCAGGACAGAACAGCTTCATCGCAGGAAAAGTATTAAGACGGCCGAACAAATGGAAGTCGCTTGGAGCAAGATCAGGGCTATACGGAGGATGCTCGAGGACTTTCCACTTGAACTTTCTCAGCATCTCAGTTATCTTGTTGGCAGTAAGAGGATGTTCACAGTCTACTAGGATTACGAGGGCATACTGCTAATCATATAGCACTGACTTTGCTCCTCACGACTTCCATTTGTTTGGTTCTCTTAAACATCATTTTTCGGTCATCGATGAAGCTGTGCAAAGGGAAGTCACCGCCTGTTTCCGACAGCAGCCCAAAGAATTTTTCTCACTGATTTAGAGGTGCTTGTGAAACGATGCGACAAGTGACTCAAAGTACAGGGAGATTATGCGGAGAAATAAAAGTGCTTTCAAATAAATATTCATATTTGTTTCATTTCTATATCCATTTGTAAATTACTTACTGACTTTTCTTCGTAGAAGTTGAAAGAAACCTAAAGCAAAAGTGTGTGAAAGGGAGCTTATATATAGCAACATCAAAAAGATGGAAAGATATATGAATTATTTATGACTGATTAATAGTGAAAAGAAGCAAATTTGTTATAGAAATTTCTGGCTTGTGACACTCGCAATACTTAACTTAAAATTTTTCTCGGTTCTATCTCCAAATAATAGCTGCGAGATGAAATTGACGATGATGTCTAAGGATGGATAGATTCATTATCTTTCAATTTACCGACTCGAAGCACAAATGTAATCTTATGATGAAATAATAGCAAAATCGTCGAAAAAGAAATACAATTGTAAAAAAGAAATTTAAAAAAGTATGTAATTGAGGGCCTCACAGAACAAAATGCAATAGAGCAAAAAGTGAAACATTTAAAATAATAAAAATACAATAAAATCATTCAATGTGTATTTCCCTCGAGCTTGCAAAGTTATTAAAGTCAGTTGGCCGTTCACCGCTTTTAAAACGAAGCGTTCATGCAGATTTAAATTATTGTTTAAGCATGTCTTTTAATCTGACCCAACTTGTAAATTCAAATTACAAGAACTTTTGAATAATTAAAAAACTTTATATAGGTACGTGAAAACTTTATTTAGAAAGTGCTAGATCAAGTTTAGTAATTCTTGAGCGCGCTATTGAGTAATAAATAAATTGTAAAAGTTTCTTTCAACATTTTAACTTTTTTTGACCAGAAAAAATATGCTTACGAGATTTATGGAGATAATTGCAAGTTCTATGTTCTCGCGATAGATAAATAAAGTTTCATTTATGAGAAAAAAATTTTTTCCCTTTAATGTTTGAAGATGCCTGGTCTGATCCTCCAAGGCCACTTTATATATCGACCGATGTTTATCAAATTTTCCATCCATGGCTTGCTATTAAGTTAATATTTTAACGTGACAGTTTCAAGTAAAGTTCACTTTCAACATTTTTCTTCTCCTCTTTAGATAAGTAATACTTAAGTAGTCCGAAAATTCCCCTGATTGATTTTTATGGCGTCGTAGAAAGGGGCGCCTTCTTTCCAAGTGAGCTTCCCTGATTGTCAGCGGGTGGGCAGGCTTCTCTTCCTGTGTCTATCGATCAAAAAAATAAAGAAGAAAAAAAAAGAAGGCGTGGGAGGGGGAAAAGATGAACACGAAGACGTCGACGAATAAGAAGGAAACAGCCCTGGTCGTTACGTGACAGAGAGTTGAGCTTTCAGCCTTGCGCTCTCTTACAGGATGTTTTTATAAATTATGACAAAAGTGAAAAAGGAAACGAAGCAATAGCAATGCTCTTCGTCCCCTTCGTTGCTCGGGATTGTCACAAGTACAATAAAGTAGCCGTGCTGACAGCGCATTCGGGGTCTCAACCCCAGAGCCCAAGGACCAGTATTCGCCTCGGAAGATAAAATGGAGAGGGAAGGTGGTGGTAACGGATTCCGCTTTCTACAGCGAAAAAAAAAAGAGAAAAATCTTCAGGGAAGGAGAAGGTGAATTGTGGCACTATTTCCCGCTTTAAAAGAAAAAAAATTGGAGGGGGAGAGGGAGGCAACAACCCAAGTAGTAACCAAGCAGTGAAATTGGATGGTAAAAGGAAGAAAAAAAAATGTAATTTGAAAAGGGTTTCAATTTCTTTTCAGTTTTTCTTTTGTTAAAGAATGGTTTAGAAGGTGTATTAGACCAAGGAAAACTTGAAACGAATTCTACGATTAAGTGGGCTTTGTTTTAAATCAAGCAATGGCCTGGATTCAATAAATATGGAGTTTCGTTTTCTCTCTTCTTGCTACTGAAGCTCTAAGTCTCTTCAACATTAAATTAGACGGAAAAATATTTGAAATTTCTGTTATACTTCACTAAAGATATTGAAAGAAAAAGATCACATTCAGACTTTATTACAGAGTCTTTAAAAAAAGAGAGAGAGAGTAGCAACAAATTTAAAGCATTTAAATTTTAAATTGATAGTATTTTTTGTTCCATTACATTTCAATAAAAGGCTGAATTATAATTAACATGAATGCCTAACCAATACTCGAATTGCATTCAGAAAAGCTCGATTGCCTACGCTGGATCTGTGGCTATTAGATTAACAGCTCAGAGAACGTACTATGAATATTTATAAGCCTAAAATAGCTTCTTTATACCATTTCACCTTGTTTTCAAAACAAGTTCTTAAAACAGATTCTCAAAACAACCATGCGCTTATATGGGTTATATTTGTCTTTCTTTTGAACTGTTTACAGTCGACCCTTCTCCATCTGCGGGATCAGCATAAGAATTAAGTGAAAATATCTTGGGGAATTTTTGGAAGTTTTACGAAAAAGCGCTGACAATACGCGAAGACCAGAAGACCAATACACAAAAGATCGAGAACTCTTAAGACATTTCTACATGTTGTATGATAATATATTCGATCTTTTAAAGCCATAAAGATATTAATAATAAATATTTGGATTTATTGGAATTAATCCACTTAAGTCATAACCTCTCTTGGGACGCCCACCTTAATGCTTTAGCTTCTACGCTAAACCAACGCTTAGGCCTTTTCTCCCGTCTTCATTTCTTACCCCCCAAAATCCTCCTTCTATTATATAACGCTTTAATCCACTCCTCGTTTTCCTATGGCCTTCAATTTTGGGGTTCAACCACCAAATCTAACTTACTACGTCTACACAGATTGCAAAAATGGTTTGTACGTACCTTATTAAAACTACGTAAACCTACCCCCGTCTCTCACCTTTTTAATTCTGTGGGCATAATCCCAATACACCAACTCTACCATTATAGCCTAGCAGTTTTCATATATAAAGCAATTAACAACATTATGCCCCAACCCTCGTAATTACATCCCTCCCCCAACCCTTATTTACATCCGTTAGAACACCCCCCTACAACACCCGACATAGAAATTCCTTCCCAATCGCCCATATTAGACGTAACTACTAGCTCAAAAGTATCTCTATCGCCGGCAACAGACTTTGGTCCACCTTACCCCCAGATCTCCGTTCGTCACCAAGCACCAATATTTTCAAATGCCATTTAAAGAACTTTCTCTCTGCACCCCCACCTAACTAACTCCTGCCCCTCATCATTCCCCTACATCTTTTAAAAATTTTGTAAGTTTTCAAAAATTGTATCTTTGTTCCCCATCCAGGGACCTACCTCGTTGGATGGACGATTTGCATCTCCCTTTACATTAAATAAATAAATAAATAAGTAAATAAATAAATAAAAATAAAAAAAATCAATGAAATAATTAAATTAGATGATTCAATGTCACTGTTTTTGGGATGTGATACTCAGCGTTTAAATAGCAACTACTTTTTCTACACAAGATCTATAAAAGATCTATGAAAGTTTGAAAGATGCCCCTAGACAGTTTCTAGGTCTTTGGGGAACCTTTTTATACTTATGTATCCTTCTTTTATACAAAAACCTCTTGAATTAATCTTATTTTAATTTCATATAATATTCATTTTTTATATTGTTATTATTATTAATTTATTGTACTTTGTTATTTTAAATAACTGCAATTGTAATTGTAAATTGTAAATTGAAATAAACACTCACCTAGAATCTACGGACAACATCAGACTTTTAGTGCATCAACGTCAAATTCCAGTTCAAAACCGAATAACCCCCAGTCAAAATCTTCAAATGACCACAGAGAACTATTTCCATCAAGCAGTGACATTGACTCATCTAATTTAATTACAGCATTTCATTGATTTTTTATTAGTTCCAAATATTCCAAATAGAAACTTAATTAAATAATAATTACTTATTCTAATTTTATTCTTTCCATCCATAAAGATACTGTACAATATTTTTATTTGAGTTAAATGTTGTAAAGAGTTAGTTTGCAAAAAATATCTGGCAATTATTTTTGCAATATATCGCTTTTCTCGTGATTTGTTTTGTACCATTAAAATGCTCTAAAGTTTTAATATTAGATTTCAAAGAGTCCAAAAAATTTTACGCGATTTTTTCTAGATCGATTGGAGAGATAGATTGAATTTGAAAATTATTTGACCAAGTAATTCCAATAGCCTTAAGCCCAAATTTTATTAAAATCAAAGTTATTTGATATATAAAATTTATAAGGCGTATTGATTTGTTCAGTGTTTTTTATATTCAGTGTATAATTTAAAAATTTCCATGTTACCACTTTCTAATGATAAAGTAGACTAAATCAAATTACAAAAAAGGACTTTTCAATCTTTGTACCGCATTAATGGAAAATATCCCTTACTTGTTTATTTATAAATAAAGTATTTTGGTATATTTCATCATTATAAATTAAATACAATAAAAATTAATTTACAACACAAATTCAATTATCAAATCCAAGGAAATCTCATAAGATAAAAGAAAAACAAATTGATCATTTGAAAAAAAAAATTCTTAATTCTTATTTCATCAGGCGCCAAACTTTTTAATAAAGTTATGAAAGAAATAAAAAAAATATTTCGGAGAAAAAGCTGACGGAATCTTCACCCCCTTAAACCCTTTGAAATAAAATAGAAGTCCGTGTATGATTCAATCAAACAATATAGCTGGTGGCGAAGAGGAAGTCACGCTTAGATGAGCCTGGAGTGCGTAATCGATCGATCACTTTGCTCTCTCAGTCACAGCCAATCAGATCAAGTGATGCGGTCAAACATATCGGCCGCCTTCTCATCGGTTACCATGTAAAAGGGCCCCCGGGTTAAAAGAGATAACGGAAAGTGGAAGAGGTTCCTTTTGTTTCACGGTCGGACGTTCCCTGTTGGCATTTCGCAATCTGGAACCGCTCACAAGTTAAGCCTACCAAAGTTAAGCTCTGATTTAATTAACACGAAGTAAACTGGTGAAGCATTAAAGAGATAGAAATTCTAAACATTCAAATCTTCTGGGAATGGGTTAACAAGATGTTAATAGCAAATTATGTTCAGGTAGAAATGTTGTGAAATTCCTCAACAATTCATCTGAATCTATCTCCTTTATTCACTGTGGCAACAACACTGTTTCTTCATTGCAAAGGAAAATGCTTGCAAGCGATTTGAGAACTCTTTGGAACGGTTACAGGGAATGATCAAGAGACATATTTTTTCCCATCTTTTCGTTTCGTCTCCAAGTTTGGTGGTTGGGGGGGGGAAGCCAAAGAGGTCGTTACTAGACTCATGCAATGTATCAAGAACACGGTATTTGCCTTCGAGAGCAAAAGTGCCATTAGACGGAGAAAGCGCGTGAAAAGACAAAAACAATTTCTATAATGGGGAACGAAAGAGCCGATCTAACAGATGCGCGATAGTCTTGCTGAGATGAAGAGACAAATAGTGCAAGAATGTTCACAATCTGAGAAAAAAAATGTTATCAAGTAAATTATATTTCTATAGACTTCATCTATTTCCCTTAATACGGTGTCGAATCGAAAAGGGAATGTTCTTGTTGGAAACGGTGGTGTTCGTGGTGATATACGGCTTCAATTATAAAACTTCAGTGAATCATCGATGAGAAAGAAAGAAAATTGAAACAATTTTTCACCGACAAATCAGTGTGGAAGATATCAGAGCTTCCGGTTTCAAATTTTAAAGGTTTAAAAAATGTAATTTTTTTTCTATTAAAAAGAGAATTTTGAAATTTTTTTAAAGGAAAAAAATTGATTTACATCTTTTAAGTTTAAAAATGATATTTTTATACTGTTATACAGTCAGTAACAAAAATTAGCACCACTATAATTTTCACTTAAATCGTTTTAATAAAACAAAATTAAACTACTTTTTGGAATGCATATACTTTTTAATGTTAGAAATAACTTCAGTGTTAAGAAAATCAAATATTTTAATAATTTACATCTTAAAAAAAACAAACAATTCCGATATGCAATTTTTAAGTGACAAAAAATTGGCACCAGTTAGTAAAAAGTTAATTTGAATAAGTATGTGCACCAGTGAAGAGGTGAGAACTTTTATTTTTCATTGACTTGTGAGAAGCTTTTCATTGAGAAGCTTTCATTGACTTGTGAGAA
>JAHWFO010001556.1:3756589-3810024 GCA_023313115.1 Rhysida immarginata | reverse complement strand
ACTTGTGAGAAGCTTTTCATTGAGAAGCTTTCATTGACTTGTGAGAATTGTAGTATTTCCGTGAATAACAATTCAGTTAACACGAGATGAGATTCTGTATTATTGAGTACGAAAGAGGTCAGATTGATGCTCTCAAACAAGAAACAGTCTCGATTCGTGAGATTGGGCGTTGATTGAGAGAAGTCCAAAGGTTATTTCCAATTACTTGAGAAATCCTGAAGAATATGCATCTTAGAAGGGTTCTGGAAGACCTCGTGCACTCGACCAACAGATAACTCGTCAACCAATGCATTCTCAGAGCTGCATCCAATTCTGGTCAAAAAGCACGACAAATTCGAGATGGTCTTCAGGTCAAAACTGATGTGTATCCGAGACTATCCGCATCTTTTACGGCAGCGCATCAAGAGGAAATCACCGCTAACCAAGCGTCATCAAGAAGACAGACTTCTATTTACTAAAGTGCACAAGGTGGTGGACTTCAGAATGGAAAAATGTCATCTTCACCGATGAAAAGAAGTTCAACCTTGACGGAACGGATGGCTTCTCATATTATTTTCATGAATGGCGGAAGGAAACAAGTCCTGTCAAGAACACAACCGGGTGGTGGATCTACGATGATCTGGGGAGCAGAAAAATTGTGGTTTTAAGTTTCTCACTGGATGAATCAATTTAGCAGGTTACCTGTCAATGCTACAAAGCAGATTCCCTGATTTTGGACCAGTCATGGCGATCAGTGTATACTTCAACAAGCTAATGCGCTAATCCACAAAGCAAAAGTCGTAACACGGCGGTTTGAAGAACAAAATATTACTGTAATGAAATGGCCAGCTATTTCTCCTGATTTAAATCTTATTGGCCAATCTATAATCAGAGAATTAATCACAAAGATGCCTAATCGTATTTTTGAGGTAATTCACCAGAAAGGCAAATCCATTAAATATTAGAATTCTTTAGAGGACTTATGTCACTGGTACTAATTTTTTGTCTCTGTCTGTATATAGAATCATAAAAAAATAATTATTAACTCTTATGAAAAGCGTTCAGTTCCTGTCCGGTTACTTCATCACCAGAAAGAAAGAATTACTAACTGAGACAATTTCAGTTATATGGAAAATAATTAAATTAATCATTAAAAATTTTACAAATAATTAACTTACCAATCTATTTACAAGTTGGTTGTAAGAATTCGAGCGGTTTCTTTTTTCAAATTTCGTCAAATTATGCATTAAATATCTTTCTGTTGCATAATTAATTAATTACGTTCTTAATTTAGCGGATTAAATCATCACCTGAAGAAGATTGCAGATAGTTCTCGAAAAGGTACGTCAACACCATGAATTACTTAAGTTAATTTCTATCAAATTTTAATTCAACATGTTTGGCAATGAACTTAAAATCAATGGCCAAAATAGCGCATGAGAAATTCAATTAAATTACATGTTTCTCCGAAGCGTCGTTGAATTTAATCTCAACATACGTGAATTTTTGATTGGTGGTATAAAGAGTTTCGAAATTTTATTGCCAATCCATCTATTATTTATTAGCGCAAAACATTCGATTCCCGAAAAAAATATCTCCTTTGCATTACAGAAGTTATAAATAAATTTGCTTTACATCCATCAACATTATGCTAGATTTTCAGTTAGCGAATGAATGCATAAATATGCAAATTATTTCAAATAACAGGCAAACACTTGCTCAGTTCTCTACTCAAAATAAACAAAATTTAACTGATGTGTTGCGAACATTTTACAGCTTTTGTGAAATGGTGAATTCTTAATATGACGTTGCATTACAGATAGTGAATAGTAAATCAGTATAATTCGAATCAATTAAATGAAAACAAAATTTTAATAAAATCCTGTAAACATTCCAAGAACTTTAGTTGTGAAGAAGAAAAAATACATTTATTAACAAGAAAGTAACCCCCGCCCCCTCCGAGTAGGGCAAGGCAAAGAGCAGACTCTGCGGTCATCTATTTTTACCCCTTTATCTGCACTTTTTACCTCCCCCCAAGTTTTTTTAATCAAAAAATTGATTTTCTCGTACATAGTATGTAGAAAATGTAAAAAAAGCTCGTATCTTCTTTCCTTTCTCATCATTTCTGATCGAATGAAATATCACATGCCATATGTTGCCATAGTTCTAAACACCAAGTGGCTGCCACCCCCGCAACTCCGATCGTAGTAGAACAATTGGCCATAAACTTCATAGTTACGTAGATATTGCCTGGATACTAAATTTCACTCCTTTGAGTACCTAGATAGCACATAGATCTTTTGACCCCTCTGACTCCCACCCCCGTAATTCCGACCCTAGTGCACCAATCAAAACCAAACTAAATAGTAAAGGTGGCCATGCCCATAGTAAGCTACATTCCGAATTTCAACCTTCTACCTCAAAACATGTAGAAATTATAAAGGGGACGGATGGATAATATAAAACCAATAAGTAGCTTCCATCATACGCTACTTAATAGTAATATAGATTATGAGCACTTGAGCAATCGTGCGTCGACAAAGCGATCGTCGCATGCGCGAGCTCACGTCAACAATACTTAAAACAAACAGAAAGTAACAGTGTATTCATTCTTGATGAATCGATTGTTATACGACATCTTTGTATTCTTTACAGTCACTGTTTTAGCACGTGAATTCGACTTGAAGGGGGTCTACGAAAAATTCTGAAAAGTTGATACGGCCGAGCTTAAGACCTTGATGGTCTTATTTCTGAAAACATAATTTGAAAAAGTTAATCCGTTTTCAAGTTTCATGCAAACGACGTAAGCCCGGATAAACGTACAGACCAAGTGTGCATTCATCTAAGTAGCTTTTTGCTAAAGCTCCTAATAATGTGTATTCTCATTTTGCTTGCAATAACTTCAAACAATCGATTTGGAAGGGAGTTGTATAAGTTGATTTTAACAATCAGTGGTTTTTCGTTTGTTGGAAACAATGAAGAATGGATTGTTGCTCTGACCGTGACCACCGAGAGAGAAAGCATCCGCATTGAAACTGACTACATTGTTAAATCATCATAGATAGTGCAAATTCAGGGCTTATTATTGGTAGAAATACGAATAAGAATGCACTATCTATGATGATGAAACAATGTATTACGTTTCAATGCGGAGGCCTTATGTCTCGGTGGTCACGCTCTAACCCCGATGGTCAGATGATTTTGTGTCTACTGGCCTGTCTCTCGTTGGCCTCGGTACGATTTCTTTCCAACATTTGGTAATGGTCGTTTTAATTTTTCAACATTTAAAACAATGGTAAAACGAATGGAGAAGTTTAATTGCTTACTTTTGTTACATCACTTGCTTATATACCGGGGCCAACGAATTAACGGGCCCCAGCGCGGAAAAGTCACCTGACCATCTTAGTCTGAGTAACAATGTAATCTTCTTTGTTTCCATCTTGGATTTTAACAATAAGTATTTTTTCGTTTGTTGGAAATAATGAAGGTTAGATTGTTGGCCGGACTAAGATGGCCCGTTATATCGTTGGCCCAATGACGTATATTAAAGATAGACTCCGAATTCTATTGTTAACAGCGGCAAAAAGTGAAGCAAATTGAGCCATGATAGTTCTGGGCAGGAGTGAGCCGTGGAGTAATTAGCTGTCTGGCTGATTTGTTTTTGAAGATTTTGGGCCCGAGGAATTATTAATTCAAAACCATTATTCAAAGTTGTTCTGCGTACAACTGTACAAACAGACAAGAAAAAGTATCAGGAATCATTTTCCACAAAAATAAATCAAAAATACGTAACTAAAATGAAAATACGTTACTGAAAGACAATCGAAACGAAATTGAAATTGAAACCATGATCGAAAAATTGTTTATAAAATATAATAAAATACTTCAAATACAAAGTAAACGAAAAGATAAACTTATCACTCCGTGATCGGCGTGTGAAAGAATTATTAATCAGCTACTCTCGTGTTTAGCCATGTGTTTTGTATCATCTTCACTCACTTTCAGCCATGACAGTTATGGGCATGGAGCTTCCCAATTTGCTTCAAGTTACAACAATAGGATTCGGAGTCTATCTTTAATATACGTCATTGCGTTGGCCCCGCTTATATACTTCATGCACGATATACAAGGTGTTTCAAAGATATATGTCGAAACTACAGAAATAGTATTTACATAAAAAAGTAAGATATAAATGTCTAAAAAACACACCCAAAAGTCAACTATTTTGGAGTAATAACTCTTTGTACTTCAAAGTAGGCAGATTTATCCTTGGTCTTGAAAGAAATTCCGAGCCCTTGCTCTCGGAATATCCTGGCGATTCGGTCCATTCACATACAGTTTTTCGAGAAAGGCGCCCCCATGTTTTCAATGTTATTTAAGTCCAGAGACTTTTCTGGCCAATGCAAAACTCGTACATTTTCTTCTCCAGTAAAAGCCTCACAGTGGACTTTGCAGAGTGAATACTAGCGTTATCTTGCTGAAATATCCAGCCATTGCTATTAAGTTTCCTTTCTTTAGACAAAATACTGTATGTAAAAATCCCTTGGTATTCATGCTGATCTACATGACTTGAGCAAAACAAAATATCACTCTTTGTAGCCTACACTTCGTCCCTTTGAGAGAATTTTTTCTTCTTAGATCGTGTCAGTAAGTATGGAACCATCCGGTCCATCTGGATTAAATTTCTTTTGTCAGAGAATATGACTTTTATCTGTTCTTTGTTCCAACCCATATGATTCTTCCCGAACTTTAATCTGGCAGCTTTGTGCTTGGAAGTGAGAACATGTTTATGCCTGATCTTGTTGCATGACAAACGCTTTGTTTTCTGAAAGAGCTTCTTCACTCGTCTAACATGTCTTTCCATTCCCGATACTGATGCAATTTCGGATGCTGATGCTTTCATCTTGGCTATATTTCTCAGAACGCTTCTGGGACTGAAAAGCACTTCGGGTCTCCCAAAAGGGCGTCTCTTGCCGTAGTTTTCTTAGTTTGCAAGAAGTGCCTAACAACATCTCTCGATATCAAAACGATATATCTTTTAATGCGGGAATTTTCACTTACTCGATGTCTTTTCCTCTCACCATTGCTGAAAATAATATAAATGTCTCAAAAAGCTAAGAAACACGGTATAAGGACCTTGTGGACACATTTTATATATCGAAAAGATAATGCAGTTTATTATAACGAATGGTTGGCTAGAATTTACTAACCGCTGAGATCCTAAGAGGATTGAAATTCGTTTAGTCGAAGATTCCGTTAAAAGTGCAATAGGCCAATTTCTTCTTTTAGAAAGGCATCATCACAAAAGTTATCTTCCTCGCCCAAGAAAATATCCAGATTCATCGGCCGGGTTTGAAAGATTATCTTTTATATTTATCGATATATCTCTTAAATCTACACTACTTTTTCTGAAGATTAATTATTCTATATTTTTCCACGATTGTTCAAAATTAAAATTTTCGCAAAAGACTGGAATATCAGAGGAAACATTCAAGCTCTGATCGGTAAATGGATTCGAATCACTGGTGAAAGTAATACTCTGACCTTTTCTTACAAATGAAAAATCAATTGAAGAGTTCTCGGTATTTTCTTCATACACGGATGAATTTCGTGTTTACACTCGTGTTTCTTTCTTTCTTCGTCGTGATGTTATAAATGAAATTTGACCTTTAACAAAATATCTTTCAGACGGGGAATACGATTTCGTGAAAGAGATGTTTTGAAACTGAAAAAATTTCATCTATACATAGAAAGCGGCTATTTTATTACATATTGTTTGCTTAAGAGAGTCGTTTCTGAGAATGGATTTTTCTTGCACATATTTCTTGCACATATCATTCAATCTACAGGGTTATTGTAAATGATTTATTCCATTTCAAAACACTATATTTTCCAAAGCATTGCACATACAAATATAATAGATAGGTAAACTCACCAAGTTTGCATCATGATACACCAGCTGGCAGTAAGAGTGCACTGCCGTTACAAAATGGCGACAAAGCAGGAGAAGAGTTGATGTCTGTTATTGTATTGGAGCGTATATTCAAAATAGGATACCCAGTACAGTCGCGGTAATCCGAACCCCCGGTGATGCTAACTTCTTAAGATCTGATCTGCCCCTCTCAATAGATCTCATCTGCAGTACATTCTCCCCCCCCCCCCCCCCACCTTCTCGCCCTACGAGTTCAACCAGCAAGAAATAGTCCAAAAGCCCAGAAAACTTTCGGTTTTGATATTGCTATAAATATACTGTACAGTTTTGGAAATTAAATTTAAACTTTTACCTTTGCGTGTCAAAGCAGGAAATGAGGCAATTTTTCCGCGCGATTACGAGTGACAGGGCAACACCTAGTCTTGTTGAAGTAAAACTTGCCCTGTCACTTGTAATCACGCAAAATATTCATTTTCTGCTTTGACACTTAAAGATAAGGGTTTAAACTTAATGTCCAAAACTATACATCTGGGTTTAGGTTGTGGCAACAATCCCTTTGGCAGGTAAAGTCATGTAATAAGCATTGAGGAAGAAAATGAGCCAAAAATACTGATACGGTATGCTAGTTTATGCCTAAGCCTAACGCGTTTCAGTATTTCACCATCATCAGAAGCACATTTAGCGAAATATCTTTGCTTTATTAGGGTTAATAAATTAGCATACTATATGATTATTTTTGGTTCGTTTTCTTCGTTTTGTTGTATCTTCTAATCACCTTCTTATCTCAGTTAGTTTGGATTACTATGACCGTACTTATGTAAATACAGCATTTTGCGATGGTATCGGCTGTTTCAATTCACTGGTCATCTGTGTAAACGGAAAAGCACCACCGGTCGACCAAGGGTGTCAGCTGAAACATTGGAGAGAGGCAGAGAGACTTTGCAAATATGTCGTGTGGCCAGAGAACCACACAGAGCATTTGTGGAGTGTGAGAAAAAATATATCTGACATGTAATACTTGGGAATATACGGTGTTCTGAAATAGAATAAATCATTTAAAATAAACAAAAAGTGGTAATTTTACGTTGAGCAAGATAGTCAGTAATATGGTTCTGAAAAAATTGTAAAAGCAGCGCATTTTAATGTGAATAAGTTCCAGTTTAAAGATTAAAAAGAAAATGAATTGATTACTAAACGTAATTAAATTTAAGATCGCTGTATTTTAATACGTTTTTAAAATTATTATTTGTTTATAATAAAATAAGAGCTGCTCCAGATCTCCAATTCAAAGAGGACGAATTTTAAAAATTTAAATTTGAAAAGGAGGGACTGACCAATTTGAATTTTTCCAATTTATTCTCCCACTTTTTTTTGGAATATTAAAAAAAAAAGCTCGAAAATGGCTAGATTGAAAATTAGCTCCTTTATTTTCCCCGACAACTTTTAATCCTTTAAACCCGTTGCGTGGATATCGAGAACGACTTTTTTCTTTCTCTTTTAAACGTGATCAATTTTTATTAGAATAATTTTCCCATTTGAAAAAGATAATTCGCATTCTCTCCATTTCTTCGACCAAAAGAGCGTATTATCGGATTACAATATTTAAGCGAATAAAGCGTTTAAATGATTTCGATTTCTTTCTTCTTCTCTCCTTTTTCACTCCCCTACTCTTTGGATTCTCTTCCTTTTATTTATTTTTCACCGGGAATCGACCACTGCAACATCTCTCCCACCCCTACACTCGTCTTCTTCTTTGGGAGATTTGTTCTTTCCCTGCATAATGTATGAGAGGCGTAGTTAAGATAACAACTGGAGAGGGCTGTTGCAGTGTTTACTACTTCAGCTAGAGAGAAAAAGTCGCTTTTTTCAAGGGGGAGAAGAAAATAGCAAATGTATTCACATCAGAGGTTGTTGTTCCACTTGAAGGTCTGTCCTTTGTTAAAGAGGGTCCAAAAAAAAAGATGGATAAAAAATATGAAGGTGTTTGAGAGGAAAGGAAAGAGGAATTAAAAGCAGTTTTTTTGCTTCTCTTTATTGTGCCATTTTGTTCCACAATTAAGAGTCCAGATTCGACTTAAACGATGGCAGGTCAAAAATTTCTGAAACTAATGCTCCTATTTATTTATTTTTTTAAATATTACCAATCCCTTCCTTTGCTCTGTCTATTACAGCAAAGTGCGCTGTCGTATGACTCATTGTTCTGTTGCTAGTCAACGCAACGGACGAGCTTGTTGCATTGTCATGTAAAATTGAGTTGTATGAAGTAGACGGAAAAACTGAGTAGAGATACGCAATAAAAGTTTGAGTTAGGTGTGGGGAAACTGCAGCACAGACTATTCCATTAATTCAGCAAACACACTACTCTCACGTCATCAAAAACAATCTCACGCGCCACATTTGTGGAAAGACACCTCACTTTGCGGAGAAAGGATTCATTCTACACTAAGACAATACGCCGGCTCATACGGTCAACGTAATGAAGAATACGATAGCCGAATTGAACACTAAACTCCCTATTTTCCGGATTTAGCCCCATGTGTAATTTCTAGCTGTGTAAAAGAACTAATTTCGGGTAAGAAGTTTGCAACTGATCAGGAAGTTAAAACACAGCTGTTAGAGGTATCCATAGAAAGCTTGGAAAAAACGGCCCCCGGAAAGTCTACAAAAGTTGATCAAATGTTGGGACTGCTGCGTCGATGCGTAGGGAAGATATTTCGAAAAGGAATAACTTGTTTTCGTTATCTGCAATAATTTTTTTTCAGGAACATTAGTCTGAGAAATTTTTGATCTACCCTCGTATATATTTCTTGTCTTTGTATTTGAACAGAGATCGTGATGAGGACAGGGTAAGTGGAATTTATTTTCCGTATGTTATGAAAATTTATTTTTCGGAATTGCTTTTCTTTCGTGCTTCTAAAGAATATACTACGAATGTTATTTTGTATCTTTCTCTCTTTTTTCCACACTTGGCGAGGCTTTTGCTCTGGAAAAAACAAGTCGTCCGAAGCTGTTTCCTGTTCTTTCTCATTCAAAATTCAAGGAAAACAAAAGAAAAAGCCTGGGAAAGAACGCTGGGAACCATCTCTTATTAGTGCTGTTTGAAAGCCTAATGGTCTTATGCACCCATTTGGATTCATGAAAAAATTATTTAGACAATCTGATCTTCTCGAAAAATCTTAGACTGATGATTTTATTTTGACCACATGTTAAAATCTGAATGGAACGAATAGAAGAGAAAACCAAGAAAGTCGTCTAAAAAATGAAAGCTCTTTGAAACACGGCTTGAAATGTGTCATTCTGTCAAGTCGAGTAAGTTTAAAAATTTGAAAATTTTTTACGCTCCATTCATGAGATTATACGGCTCCTTCCAGCATGAAAGAGATAAATAAAAACTCAGATCGCTTTCTGAAGTCTTTCAAGTTTCTTCTTCCATCTTGAATCAATTATGTAATTTTTTTCCCATCTCGCATAAACAGAAATTTGGTTAGTTGAATTTTTTTTTTTTTTTTTTTGTCCGATGTCATCAAATTTTCTGATTTTTATTTTTCGAGATTTATTGCGACACGCGCTTCTTTTGATAAAATTCAGTAAATTAAAGCCTAAAAAGGCGGCAGTAGACAGCCTTTTTTTTTTTTTTTTTTTTTTTTTTTCCCCAAAAAATTATTTGCTTCGGTTTCATCCGTCTACTTTTTTTCTCCCTGAGGACATGTAACCGATAAAACGGAATTCCTCCTTTTTCTTCCCTTGCGGTGTAACCTGTTGACTTAGCCTTCTCCCTCCCTGATGGTTGAACTCCTTCCATATCAGCAATATCCAGCGATTTTTCTGGTGTTATCCACAATTGAAAATTAAACACTTTCCTTTATGAAACGAAATCTATACAATAAATTGATTCTAACTTAGTAAAGCCCCCCGGTAACGGTTGTAGTCAGAGAGCTCTGCCGAAGTGCTGATCGCTCCCAAGGCTAAAATTCAACATGATTGAAATTCTTATGAAACGAGTTTCCTGGCATAGTCATCACCATTTTATCCCCTATCCCTCTCCTAGATGTTATAAATTTTTGATTATGTATAAAGATGATAGCAAATAAGGCGTTAAAATTGGAGCCTAACTAAATTTACTCAACGATAAGTAGAGATAAACGTCAACATGTCAAGAAATGACAACAGGGAAGAAATTTAAGCCTCATGATTCGATTTATTTTAAACAATTTTTTTATAGTTGGTATCATTCAAATATTCTTGGATACGTGAATCACTCAATTGAGAATACACCATTACACTTTAAAAATTCATATTTCTCACTTAATTGATTTTAAAAATTTAAACGTTTCTTTACTTTCAGGAAAATCTGTGCATAGATAATGATCTAAAAACGCTATTTAGGCAATGACGATTTTCTCATGCTAACAGGAAGACGCTGGTAGTAAAAAAGGAGAGAAATGTGTTCGCCAACCACGAGCCATCAGTCAGTTTGATTCCGGTTAGGCAGGAGGCGATAGAACCATATTGGCGCCACGTTGTTCAAGGCTGCTGCTGCTAATTCGGCGAGTTATGCGATTGACGAGTGCTAAGAGACTCGGCGCTCCGACCGCGATTACTCAACCCAAATAGATCGCACTCCACTCTTTCTTTCTAATTGGAACAATTCTTCAGGGAGAAATTCTTTTTTGGAATCACTGTTTACCGCATTCTAACTCCAATCGCAGCCAATGCGACCCTGAACAGAGTTTCATTCTTCCTTGTGTTGTTGTTTAATCCTTAAATAAAACTGCTAAATGTGTTTTTTGGGGGGGTATAAATCGTTCATCATTTTAAACAATTAAAATATAATGAATCTTTTTTTAATACAAAATACAAATTTTGAGCCAAAACTAGAGTCGTTGGTTTCTATTTATATCTTAAAAATCTTAACGGTCGTTTCGTTTCTGGCCCTTCCTTTCTCTGGTGTTTTGCAAGTAGATCAGTAGTTGCCAAATAGCTCAACGTTAATCGCGTAATATCTCATTTGACCGTCCGTAAACTGTACAACTAATTAATCTGACTTCTAAATCCGAAATAAACTACCACTTTAGAAGAATAGCTGCACTGTTTTGAAGTAATATTTTGAATTAATTTTTATTTAAATTATAAATACATCAAAAGATCAAAAGAAACGCTAGCAAGTTCAAGGATTTTCCAAGACTTTATTTCTTTATAGCCTAAAATAAAAAATACGTATTTATTATTTTTAAAAAGCTATCCAATGATACTAAACTTGACCTCCCAACCCACCCACCTATAGGTGGGGCGGGACAACTTTGTAATTTCAAATGGGAATCCTATTTTTAATGATACGAGAAGTGATCAAAAAGTAATGTCGCGTATTTTTTTTCTCGAAAATGACTGCAGATATGAGAAAATTGCGATATATAAAAGTTAGTTTGGCTCATTGTTAAAGTTTTCTGTTAGTGTCGTGTGCATCCGCCAAGCACTAGCAACGTGACAGTCCAAACAAGATGGCGGCTCTCATTTCATCGTCCAGTGCTTTTGAGCGGCGTTTTCTTTGTGCAGAAGGACTGAAACCAGTCGGTATCCAAAATGAAATTCTGTCGGTGTACGGAGGTGATATCGTGCAGCTCCGGACAGTACAATGTTGGTGCAAGGCTTTTAAAGAAGGACGAGAGGACCTGCTAGCAGGGGCGGCGCGAAATAGTATATGGGGCGGCGTACGACATTGTTCACAGCAGGTCGGCTTTCGCAAAGTGTCATGCAGATGGGTGCCACGATAGTTGCCGGCCGAACATCACGGTGCTCGTTTCGATGCTTGCTCGGCCGATTGGCAGAATGGAGGGAGATGAAGGTGGCCTGCAGCAGCCAGCAGTTTCCACAGTCGGGGAGGAGGGGTGAACGTCAAAATTGTCGTGTTTTTGATAAAATTACCCAATTAACATTTGATGTCGAGCCGGCCCCTGCAATCGAGCGGGTAGGCTTCCCGTTATACTGCCCTGTAGTTATCTGCAACACTCTGTACATGTGTTTATTTTTTCCCGGTCACGATTTTAGAGAAAAAAATACGCGACATTACTTTTGATTACCCCTCGTATCTTCAAATCGTATACAATATTTGAGAAATGTTTTATTCTTGGTGTTTTTTCAATTGATCCAACCGTTTAGGAGAAAGAGGTACTGAAAGTGTAGACGTTTTGAAGTTTGAACCAATTTCATCGATAAAGACAAAGAGATAGAGGGTGGGTCTTTCCTATTCTACTTTTTGATGGTCTTTAAGAATCCGAAGTCAAAATTTCAAAATTTTTTTGATTCACACGCACAGATTCTGCCTTCACATGACTGCTGTGTGTACTTAAAAATTCTGGATTTTTGATATTCTGACTTCTGATCTTATAGACCATCAAAAAGTAGAATAGGAATGTCTATAAGACCTACCCTCTATCTCTTTGTCTTCAACGATAAAATTGGGTTCAAAACTTTAAAGTTCCACACTTCAATGCCTGTATCTCCATAAGGTTGGATCAATTGAAAAAAACGCTAAGAATAAAACATTTTTCAAATGTTGTGAATAATCTGAAAATACCATTAAAAATAAGGGTTCATATTCAATATTTCAAAGTTTCCCCCTCCCCCACCCTCACGGATTATATGTATTAGAGTCTAAAGAATCTGCTTTTGGGTCTTGGGTTTAGGCATGTAGAAAGAATGAGCGATGAATAGATGACTAAACGGTTGGCTTTTTGTAAGACATATGGGAGCGGAAGGCCAAAGAATGTGCTGTATGAAGAAAAGGATATTTCATAAGAGAATTTTATACAAAATCCATAACGACTTAAATGGATAACGACATTATGAAAGTGGAAAATGTTAGAGTAATTTCTCCAGTTAGTCTTTATTATTTTGTCAGGGGCATTAACAATAGCCAGGAATCTACACCTATTGAGAAAACCTCTTTCATCTCTTTAGATTGCTCCAACCTTTCGATCAATGGAAACGGCCGGCTCGTCGAAACGGAACGCAAGCAAAGGAATAGAAATGCGTCTCCTAAGCTCTCCATGACCTTGATAGAAATTTCAACACAAGGAAATTGTATTCTGAAAGGTAAGTGTCCGATTAGTTCTGCCGTCAATACTTTCTTTTCTTTAACTCGCCTAAATTCTATACTCTGTCCAACAAATGTTTGACTGGGCGTGTCCGATTAAATTTCCAATTTCAATTGTTAGACATTTGTTAATATTCTTTTTTGTAAGAATGTCTAAAAATTGAAATCGGAAGTTAAACTTGACACGCCAAGTCAAACTTTCATTGAATAGAGAATAGTTACAGCATTCTTCAGCGAATGGACATTGGCAAGCCGCTAAAATATTGTGTTTGTCTGTTGAAACCTATTGCGAAAGAAGGTAATCTATATTCTATAACTCTGCGTAATTTGGATTATGATATAAAAGGTTAGGTTAGGTTAGATACTAAGTAAGACCAATCCAGTTCTCAAGACACATGAAACAATTTTGAGATAAAAAGTAAATGCTTTAATGTTTCAATTATGGTTGAGCACGAAGTAAGTTGATATCAAAAATATTCCAACTTGTAAACATACAATTTATAAAAAATGTGTTTAAACAGTAAAATACAAGCACAACACTTGAATATGATAAGTATGTAGATAAGTAAAGACATGCCTCAGATGACTTATATGTTGACTAGTAATAATCACGTCTTCTCGACGAATAAACTCCAAAATTAGTCGTCACTTTCTCTTACACTATGTTGTACTGCAAAGTGACTATTTATTTCGTTTTTCCCGTATCTTCTCTCACTGACTTTACTTCACGTTCGTCCGCCAACATAAATTTAAACGCGACACAATGGATGAAACAAGAACTGTTTGTAGAGAAAGAGATGGTTGGCATGGTGTGATTAGGATGATTTAAACTGAAGTCTAACCGTCAACCTCTCAGGGAGTAGTTTATCTTGCTTATTTGACTTTTTTGTGTGTTTTTCTTTGAATATACAGCCGTTTTCAAACTTTTTTGAACGTATTTAAGTGTCCTGCTAAGACATTTGAAAATCATACTTGTGCGGTAAATCATAATCGAAACACGTAAATGAAATAAAAACTTGACTAGAAAGAAAGTTTACTTAACTTTGTTCAATTGAAAGGAAAATTTCTAAGAGAGTCTTTTAATATACTGAAATGAGATAATGCATTTAGAAAAAGCAATACGGGAAGTAATGACCATCATGTGAAACATGAATCATAGAAGCACCTAATCCTAGGCTGTGAAAGAGAGTGTGGTTTCTTCGTAGAGAAGCAGTGGCTGTTTCTGATAACCACACGAGGATACCAGTAGGAATTGACCTTGTTTTGCCTGAATTCAAAGTTCAAAAGCGAAAAAGACTGCTGAACAAAGCAAAAAGAGCGGGCATCTGACAATTGCACACAAACAAGACAAGATCCGACGGGTGTCCGACTTGATAATGGCAAATAGGCGAAAAAAATTCGATAAACTGAAGCACGTGTTGAGAAATTCTCCTGCAACGAGCTTCAAGCCGCTCTCCAGAAGTGGTGTCGGGTGAGGCCATAGAATCGTTTGCTGCGACAATACGTAAACTGCTTTGACAATGGGAAAATCGCATAGACATTAGCGGGTAATATCTCCAATATAACATGTTAACTTCTCCCTAATAAATGATTAGTCTGAAGAAACAAAGTTGTATGCCAATCATTTTTGAACGACTTAAATAATATGAAGAATATAATTATTGTCCAAGTTTCAACTAGGGATGGTACTTTAAAGACTTCAGTATCTGCCATTCCACTTATCTATTATGGTACACTGCTTTTGAAGTAAGATATACGCCAGACTGTGTGCTCTTCCACCCCCATGTCCTCATGTTTCCTTTGCTGTAGCCTTCCACTTTCGGATAATATCATTCACGCTATTGGTTTGTACAAGTTCATCTGACACCCTATGGTCAGATATAACATTCTGCCACATCACTTTGGAAGTCATTGAACAGAGGGATGTTCAGTTATTACGACAAATAAGAGCGTCCGTGAACTATATGTACGTATTTATTAGTTCTCAACAGGTTTTCATGCAAAACATGGAACAGTACACTGTTTTAGAGGTGCCCAGCTTCAAATGATCACTGTCCATTTAAAAATCGTATAAGGAATATCTAATAGAGTATGAATAGTTTCTATCAAAGTATGGGTCTCAAGATAAAAACTATTCTTATATTTAAACCACTGTATTGTAAAACCATCAAAACGTTATTTGCTTTCTCAATAAAATTATAATTATCCATATCATTTTAATGCCTTCTTTTATTAAGACGCGTTTTCTTAAGACGTTGAAAAGGGATGTAATGAACATAATTAAAAACTCAAGTTTCTACGTAAATAGAATTGAACATTAATAGCCCAAAGTCGAAATAAACTGATTATTCCAGGAGTTAAACAGATTCAGTGTCGTAAGGTTCACGAAAATTTTAAAATAAAATTGAACACAGGATGGTAAGACCCTAGAAAAAATCTGACGTTTCGGATAGAGGCTACCCTTTGTCAAAGCAAAGAGGATAATAGAAAATTGTCCTGAAAATTTTAAAATGGAGTCACTGAATACGTATTTAAGCACCTCACGTTCATCAGTGTTACAATGAATAGTCTCGAATAAGTTCAATGTAAGCGGGCAATCTTGCACGCTGCGAACAATAGGAGCTATCTTTATATTCTCTCTCTCTCTCGCTTTCTTTCTCTAGCAATTCTCTCAGCCATTGACGAGTTTACAGGGTTGGAAACCATAATTGCTCTTTTCTGAATCCAATAATCGTCTTTAGCTTCATTTCCTAATCTGAAGTCGCCTCAATAGGAGGCAACTGCGAATAGCTGTTGGTGGTGCCAGCAAATTCATCCATTATGGTGACAGAACTCGGGGTCATGGAATTGGGTGACGGTCGATGGAGCAAAATGACGCTAAATGACGCAGCAACAGTGTTAGTAATAGCCGCTGACAAGAAAACCGTCGAAACCTATGAGGTATAAAATATGAATGATCGTTATGAACTTCCACACTCAGTTCGTTAATGTCTAATATGAAATTCAAAAGGAAGTAGTAAACACTTTCTGGCACAAGCCACTGGAAATTAAATGGGCAAAAACGCACAATAAAGAGAGAATAAAGTAGATTAAATGCAAGCTTACAAATTTTTTTAAAAATTATAAAACCTATAAAAGAAAAATTTTCTTTGACAGCTTTTTAGTAAACTGAATATTTGTTGAATATTTTTTGTTTAATTTTGACTTCATTAACTTTTTCTATTCAACAGCTGAAAAACATAAAGGTATTTGAAAACTACAAATATATAAATATGCATTAGTGTAGTATAGTACATTCAAGCAAGCTTACGATGATACAACGAGTAAAATGGGTACTTAAAAATAAATTATTTGTCCTTTCAATCATTTTACTTCATGCAATTCTATTTATCAAAATATTATTGCATTTGCCACATCCAGAGTAGTTTACGAAGGAAACTCCAAGATGGCCCTTCTTTCTTTCTTAGAAAATAAATTTTATAATTATAGAGGTGGTTATATTTCAAAATATCCGTCTCATAAACCTTATCAATGAGCTAACGCGGACAAGAGGTCAGCATTGCTGTTTCTAACACGTTTTACTTATATGATATTGAAACCGCTTGATAGCGTCCTGGCAGAGCAAGCACCCATCGGGACTATTCCTTTCTAACCATCAACATGTGATGAAACCACACAATAAATATAAATAAACATAGAGCAGAGAATGCAGTAAGTGTGGTAAATTTTAATAACTCAAAACCACTTTTACAGAACATCAGTGAATTTTATAAATTGTATTAATTCTTTGGGTTTTAAACTAAACAATCACATCCGTCGCATATTGGAAACCGATGAAACAAAAAGAACATGAAAAATTTATTCCTCCCATGGCTTTAGTTATAAAATAAACTCTCCTCTTATCGTTGATGCTAATTAATAACGCGATAAACTCTGGACCGCACCCAGTAAATTTGCAACCACATAGACTTTTCTCAAGTCTGAGATAGAAACTCGTAACCCCGAGGCAGGTGCGATAACGGTTACGAGGAAATTAGACAATCTTTACGATAGTCTGATATAAATATTCTGACGCTTAGATTTCTTATAGTGGTGTGCATGTTTTTGTAATTATACTTATCTACTGACATACGGATAAAGTTGTCAAAATTCCTGCAGAGCATACGGATAAAGAGGATATAATTACTTAGGTTTCTTTAAAGGTACAAGCCAAGAATGAAACCTTAAGTAGAAGTAATACACTTGCTTGCCTTGTCCACATAATGAAAAGAAATGAAGGCAGCGTTTTGTTAATGACGGTCTTATTAAAGAAAATGCAATGAGGCTTCAGCGTTATGCAGAAGAAGTATAAAAATTCTTACTAGCAGCTTAAGTCTGAAAATAAAACCAAGAAAATTATTTTCTGACAAGCCGTTCATTCCAGACCACATTTAATAGACTAATTATTATGCTGCCTTCGCACGGTCGAAATACTATGGCCATCAATTAAAACAGAGCAGGACCAGACTTATTATTAAACTCAAGAAGAAATGTTTTTAATAAACAAGGACGAAATAATTTGCTGAATTCCCAGTAATTAAAGATTAAAAAATCAAATCTTATTAAATATTCCATCATCCTAAAATATATTTTTAATTCTGGTGACGTATTTAATAGATGAGAATGTTAATATCGTATATGAATAGTTGAGTCGGAAAAGATTTCACGTCGGCCTCGGTGACTCAGGGGTTGCGTGATCGCCTCTGATGCCCGAGGACGCGGGTTCGACCCCGGCCGAGGACGACGAGGATTTTTTCAGGGGGAAAATCCTGAGATCACGCACTTCTTTCGGAAGGGAAGTAAAGCCGTTGGTTCCGTGTAGTCGTTTGCCGGCTGCACGTTAAAGAACCCTTGCGAGGCAAATTTTTCGGCCCCTATAACGCCGTCCTGAAATGACCATAGCAGTTGAAAAAGACGTTAATACCAAACCAACCAACCAAAAGACTTCATCCCTTCTACCTCATGAACATCTGAATTAAACCCAATGGAAAATGCGAAGACCTTTCTAGAACAAGCTGTTCTGCGTTGCAGCCCTCTTTTGTCCACTTGACACAGTTTATATATTTCAATTATGTAAGACTCACAAACATCGAACTACGAAATCTCATACATGGGCGTAGCCAGGATTTATGTTAGCGGGAGGGAGGGAGGGGGGGGGGGGGGTCAAATACATATGTGAGAAAATTATGTGGAAAAATGCACCAAATACCAACTTTGCTGAATAAAGCCAATACTAATTCTCCATAGCTTCGCCGTGTACGTCTTATTTTCAGCAAAACTCAAGTATTTTTATAAAGGTTTAGTCGATTTTCTCCCACTCCTCTCGACAAGCTTTCCGCAGACCATTATAAGGGTCCGAAACCGGAGAAAATTTAGAAAGGAAGCTTTTGGAAAGCGTCGGATTATTTTATAGAGTTATATTCAAACGGAGTTGCCCGTACGAGCATTTCCTGCGCCAGTGTTTCTTCGTCAAGGGACCATTGACTTCGAACTGTGATTTAAAGTTTTGTTTCTGAATCACATGTTGTCCATACAAAGCCAGAACATAATTAGGACACTGCTAAAGACTTTCACACTCTAACTTGACACTGTAGAACCAGTTATTTTGTGTAAACCGGCTCCTGTGTTCACTCGCATGATCATGTAGAGCAATGTCTGATTGGCTTTGAGTATCACGAGACACAAGTAAGCAATCAACGACTGAAGCAAGTAAGCAAGAATTCCTTTCATTCTCTCTTCCGCAGTTACATTAAGGAGGCAGCTACTGCACGCATGACCACATTCCAGGAATCCATACCGTGCGGTCAGCCTCTTTTGCAGTATCACTCAACAGTGTCAAGTTAGAATGAGAAAAAGTTTATACGAGGACCTTTGGCTGGGAAAACTAAATTTATTCACCTGTATGATTTTAACATTAATACCCTTCAAAGTACTCTCATTGGACTGCACACACTTCTCCCACCACTCCCGCCATTGTTGCAAACATCTTTAGAAGGCCTGTTTGGGAATGGCGGACAGCTCCGCCGTCGTTTTCTGCATAATGTCTTCTCGTTACTGAAATCGGGTTCCTTTCAGCGGCGTTTTGAGCTTGGGGAAAGCCAAAAGTCGCATGGAACCATGTCAGGGGAGTAATGAGACTTCTGAATCAGATGCGATGAATGGGCGGGTGCGTTGTCGTGATGGAGCGAAAAAGTTCCTGTTGCCCAAAGGTCGGGTCGTTTCCGAAGGCGACGAAGGACTGTCAGTACTCTTTGTTGATGGTTTGTCCTTTCGAGAAAATCGAAAAACCGACAGGCGTGTACTACACTCACTCACTCTAACGATGCCAGGCAGCAACTAACGAGCTCTACGTACATGACCAACTGCACGCATGCGGATGAAGGTCACCTATCCCTCGTCGCCAGAGGAGAAAACCCGCGGTTCATTCGCTAAGGCAGGAAAAACAAAGGTCCGATACTTTTTGTACACACCTCGCATATTTAGCAAGGATTTTTGGACACTTTCTTCCGAGATGAGACGCTATATTTCCTTTACTACACCAATCGATCGTGCAGGCATGGGTTTATCTCTGAAAGAACCTGATTTTTGGAATCTTCTTGTTTTCATTGAGTGCATGGATGAATCCTGCTTTCGAAATGCTTGATCTTTACAAAATTTTATAATGTCGAATACGAATAATGTAATACTATCTTGAAAAGAGTTGTTAAAGTTTTGAAAGTCCTCTCAAAATCGGCCAATTTACAAGAAATTATTCCTCCCGAGGAGCGTATAGGAAAGTAGCGGAAACCCTGAGTTCATATATTTTTTATCCCTTTTTATCCAAAATTTTTAACCCCATTTTTTGAATCAAAAATTGCTTTGTATTTTGGTGGTTTACTCGACATTTGCGTCAATGATATCACTGGGCGACATTTATAATCTCGGTCAATCTCGCTCACATAATTTCAGATGCTCACATGAGTTCAGATGCTCCCAGCATTTGATATTCAGATTGTTCAGTTGTAACCTATTTAAAATAAAACAGATCTACAAAATAAAGTAAATGCAGTAAAGTTTGCATTTGTGTATGGTCGTTATGTGAAATATGATTTCGGCGGAAATGCCACAGTATCCAGATATCCTTGCAAAAATTTTCAATAATGAAATAAACGCAAATAATAGCATAGGTGAAGCAAACCTCTAGATTCAATAGAGTCGAAAATATATAGAAGAGTTTGCCCTCACTAAATATTAGAATGAATTTTATTTTGTGTTTAAAATTTAGTGTCTCAAAATCTAAGAATATAAGCTGGCATGCTCGAAAATTTTCAGTACATATACATCTTAAAAGTTTCAATTAACTTGGATTTTTTTTTTTAAATAATTTCTTCATTAAAATTTATTTTGAAAGGTTTATTTCAACCATAGCAATAACATTTGCTCTCTTTTAAAATAATTCAATAGAATAATAAATTTTTTATAAAAAAGCGAAATTTAAAAAACAGATTTCTCTTTTAAAATTAAATTCGATTTTACGATCATTTTGAATCTCAAAAGATTTCTTCTCCTGTTAGGGCAACTTGCTTTCAGGCAATTCTTTATTTTTAATTAGATTTTTAAGACCATAATTAGGAATGACTGGAGTCGAAAAATAAGAAAAGCGGACGAAGAAACTTCTTGTCAATCAACCATTATTCCCATTTTAAGCTCTCATCATTATTCTCATTATAATTTCCTTATTCAAAACGCGGGAAAACATACAGTTATGAAAACTTACGATGAAAAAAAATGAAAAAGAAATAAATGAGAAAAGGCTAAGAGGAAATTTTAAATGAAAACAAAACTAGTATTAAAAGATAATATTAAAAAGGCAGAAAAGAAGCTTTTGACGAAGATTTTTTCCCTTCCTATCCCATTCAAATACATGGATTGAACACATTTAATGTATTTTTTAATTAATAATTCCTACAGGATATTACGCAAAATTAACTAAAAGCAAAATATTTTTATCAGATATTCAATTCATTACGGAAAGTGAATGTTTCTTTAACATATTTATATATAATTCCAATTTCTTAATTCAAATTCTGCCATAAATGAAACTTTCAACTTCTTTCAAAAGACAAAAAGCAAGCAATATCGTAAGCATACAGACGTAATGAGTAATAAAAATAGTTGAACTATCCCTCCTCGACGCTTATTATTGCTCGGTTCCTCCATCAACCTTATTTTTCAATCGTGTCGTTCTTATTCCTCTGATGTTTTCATCGGGAAGCGAAAGCCGCAGGCCACGTATTGATAAGAACGATTTCCTTTCATGAAGTCCAAATTTTCCTTAAATTTATTACGACACCGGGGGAGTTGAAGGTTTCCGCCCGCAACCGAACGACGGAGTCAAAAATACGGACAACACCGTTATTGCTTCAAAAGATCAACTTTATTGGTAACAAGGATGAAAATCACTCAAGTGGCTCCTAAGATTTGTTTTTCTTATAATATTTACTAACCAATTTATCGGAAAAAGCAATTGCGAAATTTTTCCTTGTGTTATGCTCAAATTGAGTTTATGAAACAGATGGAAATAAATAATATAAAATTTGTTGTCATGGTTCTCAATCTTTTTTTTTTTTTGCTGAAAGATAACAATATTATAGTCCCAATGCATACACAAAGTGCATTTTTCATTATTATTGTTATTATTATTATTTCCTGGTAGTGAACAAGAGTTTTGATATTTCCTTTTTTTCTTCTTCATTGATGGTAGCCTACACTAATAGGTAGTCTATAATATTAGGACAAACCTTTTAGGGAAAAACGATATAAAAAACGATTAAAATGTTCTGTTCTCCTTCTGAGGGTATTGTGTACGTGTTTGTGTTTGTATATGCGTGTGTCTGTTTTTTGATAAATATATTTGTTCTTCCTTAAACTTGACGTCGTTGCCAGAAGCGACTCAGGAAGCAAAGTCATTTTTCTCTCCGCCTTCATCAGTGGTTTTGACTCCTTTGCTTATAAACTGCTTGTTTTGCCCATAGACGAACAAACAAGGATTTTTACGAAAAAGAAGTCTTGTGTGACCTTCTTTTTATAAGTTTTTCTATATTTTAAACTTTATTCACGAAGTCCGGCTTAAGAATACATTATTTGAGAGTCAAACAATGAATAAATTTCGTCCGAGGGATATAAAAATTGGTATAAATCATCGAAATGATAGAATAAAGAGGAAAGGTAATGATAAATATGACCTAAATTTTATTACAAAAATGTGCGAAAAGAAGTAACACGGCAATATGTAAATCTAACGCTCGTTGCATCTTTTATTTTTTTTTCTGATAAAGGTAAATGAATTGGATTTATATTCCTAAAATAAACATGCAAACAGATTAATCCACTCGCCACCGTCGAAAGCATTCGCCCTGCTAATTTACATAAACTTGCGTCACCTAACCTAACCTAACTTGCGTCTTTAGTTTACGTAGGAAATATTTGAAATATTTTTGTTTGTAATCTTAAGTGTTTGAGTCTTGAATATATTTATGCTTCTAAAATTCAAAGAAATTTGTTCTTTTTTATATAAAAAATATAAATCATTTACATATGACTGATATGGTGGATATGAATAAAATTTGAAAGAGTATACAAATTTATGCAGAGGATATGATGTCCTAACCATTAGGTGTCCTAAGTCATGATAATTTTGTAAATCTCTTGCAAGGAGACCAACAATCAATCTAGAGTCCGATTTTGATGAAACAAGGTATGTAGTAGAGGACCATCTACAAAGGCCTCTGTGAAAATTCTAAAGTGAGGAAATTCCCATAGGCCTAGAAAATCCAGTTTGTAATTTACTGTAAACACACATAGAGAAAAAAAAATACATTCTCTCAGCCAGCGGCGCAGTACCGTAGTGATTAACTTGCTTGCTGAAATGCTCCCTCTTTTTTTTGCTGTTCGAATCCCTCCTTGTTCTGACATTTTTTTTATATTGTATTAAATTTATTGTAATTTAAATTGCAAAAATATATATATAAAAATAATATTTATGACATATATTTATAAACATAAGATTTAAATAGCAAAATAATCAAACAATGTTATGTAATTGTAATTAAATATGAAAAAATGTACAAAATCAAAAATTAATTTTGAATAACTGTGTGATAATGATAATAATTATCACCCATAAAATGTTCAAAACAAAACACTTCATTACAAAAAGCACAGCGGATGAATGCGATTCAAAAACAAAGATTGCATTTTTCGGATGATAATTTGTAAAAGTTAATTTGATTAACCAATTTGAATGCTGCAGGCACGTCATCGCAGTTATCATCATAAACGCAAGCTCTGCAAGCGTATAAAAGCATTGGACGATATCCTGGAGCTTGTACACCAGTAAATGCATTTTGATTATGAATAGACGATCATGTGGTTTTGTTGTGTGTGATGAATATTTGCACAATTTCATTTATTCTTCTAACCAAAATTTTGTATTGCCTAAAGAAGAATACGTCAAGTGGTTGTATTAATGATGTTGTTGATTTAGGCATTACCAAAACATCCAAACTGTTATCATTAGTGGCTGGTTATTGTGCATCCGAATGTCCTCCCCAACTGTCCACATCAACACAGAATTAGATTCAAAATCTGGGTCAAAACATCACGTGATTTTTGGTTAACTTTCCAGACTTTGAACATTCGACCACCACATTACCATAGTTTTCAACTACTCTATTCACATCTTTTGCAACTTCTGGTTCAAACTTATTTCCGGTTGTTTCTTGGAAACAAATGTAAAACTTACGTCCTAAGTATCCAGATTTTGATAGATGAACCTGAATAGACTATGAATGAGTCAATGCATGTTTGGATACAACCTGTCCTTGGACAGTTTTTGTGCCAGTAATTTCATAAGTTGCAGGTGATACCAGTTCATAATTAAATCCACTTTGATCAGTGTTAAAAACCATATTATCTGGTATATTTTCTTCTATTGTTTTTGAATTTACATTTGTGACAACTGTTCTCCATTTTGAATTATCTGTGGATTGTCAATAATTTGTGATTTTGTCACATATCTGGTGATTTCACGCATAGTGATATGTAGCTTCTTCTTCATTCTAACAAAAAACGAGGCACTGGCACATTGTCTAGACGGCTTGTAAAGAATGACAGCATCTTGGATCCATTTTTGTATCAGTGATTTTTTTTAACAATAACACATTTCGAACGACTAACCAGAAATTGCTCCTTTAAGTATTCGTGAATCTTCTTATACTTATCATGTTCAGTTCCACCACGTTTAACATAATCAATCACTGCACACACTTTAGCTTCTGTTTCTAAACGAAAATATTTTTTGTCTTCGATACTTCTTTGTCAGTATCTTTCTTCTTCAGATCACAATAATAATTATAATTTGATGAATTTTTTTATCAGAATAAGTTGCAGCAATTCCTTTTCTTTCACGAGGTATGTAATCTTCCTCTGGATCATACAATAGATCATTTTCTTCTCTTCTGCTTCAAGACGGAAACTACACATCATCGTCTTCGACATCAAATGCTTCTTCTTCTTCAAGTTCCAATGATCCATATTTTAGGTCTGTGAACAAAGAGTGTATAAAAATCACAAGTTGTTGTTCTTCACAATTCAGCTGACTATAATCATCATTCGGGTTATGATTATACATTGTAGATAGTTGGCTGATGATACGCAATGCACGTACATTTGACATGATGACTGTTGATGAATTTAAACTGGATGAAACGAGATGATAGATAAATTATTGGTAAATAATAAAAACAATATGAATATTAAACAGTTAAACATTATATAATTATAATTCAAATTTACTTACAAATTCTGTGACAAATGATGCAATTTAAATAACTAATTTAATTGATAATTAATTGATGATCAAATTTTTGTATGGTGATAATAATAACAATTATATTTCAATAAGACATTAATGAATCGATAATCAGATTGCTGTTCAATTTCGAATGACAAGCACAAATTTAAAATATGTTTTGAAAATGATGTGGTGTTATATTCAATGATTATGAACATTATGAATATGTATATGAATATCAAAATGATGATAATAGCTGTTGAATTTCGATTGGCAAACACAAATATGACTGTAAAAATACAAATATGATCTTACAAATTCGATTGTCAAGAAGAAGCGTTGAATATGAATTAACAAACATAATTTTTGGCCAAAACAAAAAAAACAAATCTTTGTTTCACGTTTGTTTTCGAAAAAATATTCCTGTTGCTATGGCAACAAGTTAATTAAATTTAATAAATTTAATAAATAATAAATTTAATACAATATTAAAAAAATGTCAGAATAAGGAGGGATTCGAACAGCAAAAAAAGTGGGAGCATTTCAGCAAGCACGTTAACCACTACGCTACTGCGCCGCTAGCTGACAGAATGTGGTTTTTTTTTCTGTGTGTTTACAGTAAATTTAAAACTCGATTTTCTAGGCCTATGGGAATTTCCTCGCTTTAGAATTTGCACAGAGGCCTTTGTAGATGGTCCTCTACTTACAGCCGGCCAGGTGGCCGAGAGGACTAGGGCGTAGGCTTTCTAGTACTCGAGTCCGCCTGGTCGTGGGTTCGAATCCCGCCGTGGGCATGGATGTTTGTGTTTGTCCCGGGCTGCGTACTGTTATAACTTGTGTAAAAGGCGCAAAATGACCTTAGTAGTCGACGCCAAGTTTCTAATAAACCAACCAAAAAAAAAATTAAACCTCTACTTACATACCATGTTTCATCAAAATCGGACTCTAGGTTGATTGTTGGTTTCCTTGTTAGTATAAACATATTCGATTAATACGTTAAACTTCAGTATCCTAGCAAGCTGTTATTGAGCAACAGAATCTATTTCGGATTTTTTTGTGACGGACCAGAAGTTATTTTGGAGCGCTAATGTCCTAGAGAAAGGATGTATTGATCTTAAGTAAGATAGGATTGCTTATTGAATAGCATGATTGCATATTGTAAATGAATTATTAATTTGTCAAAGGCTGTGTCTGATTTTTAATTTATTTTGTACAGCCAAGTTCGGATACATTCCTGAAGATTGATGGCATCGCTCCGACTGTTGATAAATCGCTTGTGTTTTGATTAATCAGTTTCTGTATTGTCAGAATAGCATTAGCATAAGTCTGAAGTTGAAAAAAGTTGGGGAAACACAAGAAGTATTGACGAGCAACACAAGTGTGTCGTGCGGTGAAGTTTTAAACACTGTCGGTAAAGTATCTATCAATGTATCTGATGGGAAGATAATTATTTGTAAAGAAACTGAAAATGTATTAATGTAGATTTGAAGAGAATATTTAACTTTTGCGTCCTGGTTAAAAAAACAATTGTTCACAAATAAATGTAACAGTAAGTATATTACTTGACGTTTATTGAGTTAAAACCGCTGACAATTTTTTTTTAAGAACCTATTGGAAATGTAAACATCTTTCTACCCAAGATGTCACAAAACAGTGAATCATTCCTGTTTGTATAATTGGCGTTGATAATTATTCTGATTTTAATTTTAATTTTTTTCTCGTTATAAGTGCATACTGTAGAAAAATTAACAATTTTTCCACATAACTACTGGCATATCGTTTCTTTTGTTTAGTGAGCAATTGCCATTATACTGCACACACGACGGTATGGGATGTGCTCTCTCGACTGATTCTATAAATTCTGATTAAAATACAGAAAATAATAGAAACAATTCCACGGTCTTGACTCGATCCTTGGACATTCGGGTTACTGTCGCGATGCTTTAATCACTAAGCCACCGCATTTCGCTATCAAACATGTCCTGTTAAACACGGCCAAGAAACGATTCAAGGAGGAGTTTATTCACGTCATAATTTCGGATATTAATTATTAAAATAGAAAATAAAAAAGAAAATTCTACGGCTTGGACTCGAACCAGAGACCTTCACCCGTAGGACATGTTTGAAGCTAAATGTTTCCATGTCTGCGATGGATTAGTGATTAAAGCATCGGACCGATAACCCGAAAGTCCATAGTTCGAGTTCAAGCCGTAAAATTTTCTTCATTATTTCTATGTTTTAAATATTTATTTTCAGAGGTATGGCATGAAAATCTTCTTGAAGCAGTTATTACCAAAATACGATAATCGATATGTTGATAGAGCATTTATATTTTAAAGTACGATGTCTTTGACATATTCACAGTAATAATCCTTTAATAATAACGAGGCTGAGCCTAGTCGTCTATCTTATAACCGTCCAACCCTTCAGACGAATGAGATTGCATGATATATTGAAGAGCAACTCAGTCGGAAGCAGAAAGGCCTCGCAGGAACAAACTTGTGTCAAATGTTTAGATACGATGAGAAATCAAGTAAATGTTAAAATCCGTTTGGGATTCATAGGAGCCTACGAATAAATTTACCAACGAGACTTCTTGGAAGAAAAATCACTTCGTACTGAACAAATTATTCAAACATTGTTAAGTATTTTTAGCTTCCGAGGTATTAAACAAACAAGTTTCTTTGCGGGTATTCCTGGAGGAAAACTAACTTCGGGCTGAATAAATTTATCAAATATGCAAGTATGTTTCGCTTCTAAGGCATTAAAGTTTATTCAATGAGGCTCTACTTTTGTAAACCTATAAAAAAATCACTTGTTTAACTCAGAACGAGCAGCAAGTTTCTCTGTACTGTTTATTCTTTGTTATTAATTCCCCTCTTCCGGCCAGTAGTTTCAACAAGGCTAACAAACATCCCAAATGTTTACACGGAAGTTGGTTTAAGCTTTGACATCAAGCGTTTCCTGGAGAAGATTAAGCAAAGTTCGATTCCAAGAAAATCTTTTTTCTCGACGAATCTTTCGTGTACTTAAGTCACCAAAGATTTTCGAGTCACCAAACAGTGGTGGGCTAGTGTTCACATTACTTCTTTTGCTGTCCAAGATTTATCTAAAAGAGGACTATAGGAGCACTTGTCGTGGTTTCTACTGTATTCATTTTAAGGAGCTTCGGGTATGTTGGTAAATCTATACTCAGAACATTTTTCATTCAAAATATTTTATAACAAGCGATGTGTTCTTATAATTAGATTGATGCTAATGAATTTAAGTTTTGGCCCTTTTCCAAAATTCAGGGCATCTCTAAGGCAAATTAGTGAGCTTAAAATTAGAATTCTTTTAAGCAATATTGTTGACGTAATGATGATTCATTAAATTAGTGAAGGACTTTTTTCAGACTGTAATTTTCGGTAAATTAGATAAAAGGCAGAAACAATAAATCCAATGAAATATTGGTAGATTGTTAATATTTATATGGGGATGTCTCGAATATTTATATGGGGAAGTTCCGATTTTATGAATCATTGACATAAGAACACTGTATCAGCAATGGCTGTTGTTCAGTTGCTATGTAGACTGATGATTCAGTATAATATTTGCATAAATGGCGTAAAACTGAATAACTAATTAGTATAAACTTTTTAAAAAATTCAAAAGTGGCAGAATGTAATCAATATACGTTTTATTATATTTATAAGAGATTAAGCCACTTTATGTTTGCTCAAAAATGTTACATAGACATCATGCTTCGCAAAAGAATACATTAAATATACGGGAAAATCTGCTTTATCAATTAACACACTACGGTATGGACTTTTTTTCGTTTTTGCTCTTTGACAGCCATGTTCTGTTGTCACCCACACAAATATTCTTCACACTGTCACATACCAATTTCCAACCGATTATTAATATTCATTTTGCGAGGAAAGAAAGTCAATTTGCATCCGAATAGTAATAAGAAGAATCTCACGCCGATTGAGTGAGGACCTAATTTTCCTTCAAAAAAACTGACATCCGTCTCTCTCGCCTTTTCTTCTGTTCCTCTGCCGTCGGCTGACTCCATGGTTTTTTCCTCTTTCCTAATTACCAGAAGAGTAAAAAATACGGAATTTCCTGGAACAAACAGGGAAAGAAGGGTGAGAAAACGGAAAAAAGAAGAATTTTCCATTAGGACCAGAAACCCACGACAAATTCACTGTCTTCGCACTCAATATGCAATCGGGAATCATCAACGCCGCACGGGGACCGCGACGGCGGAGTAGAGGAAGTTCCACCATTAGGAGTCCAAAAAGCTTAGTGGAACGCCGCCTGCTGGTTTAATTATCAAGCTCATTAAAAAAAAGGAAAAAAAAAAAAAAAAAATGGGGGGAACACGCTTTTTTTTTTTACTCTGGTATTTTTAATTTGCTTTTCTTCTTATTTTTTGTGCTTAAGTGTGCTTGTGTGTCTTTGTAAGGCATAAAGACAAGTTCTCGCACATTTTTTAAATATATCATTGCACTTTAACATTTATTAAAAATTAACTCCTTCATTTATTTTAGAGACGAATAAATTTTTTAGCTGTAAGAAACGCTTTCTTACAATTTTACATAATTTTATATATGTAGATATTGGAAAACGCTAAGTTATCTTCGGAGATAGTAAAGTAATATTTTTTAAACGTGATAGGCAAATTCATTTGATTATATCGAAGATACCTCTTTTAGATAAATTAAACGTGGCTCAAATCAATTTTGGTAAACGATTCCCTAGTCACTATTAACATCTAATAAATTTTTGGGAAAACTACAACTTCAAAGAGATTATGGGAAAAAAAAGTTGGGTCCTCTGCAAGTTATTCAATAATCTTTATTTTTTGTTTAAATGTCTTTTCGGATTCACTCTCTTTGGAAATGCCTTTCTCAAAACACCTTTAATCGGAAATCCAAAATATCATCTACGGATTTCATATAATCTGGGCATGTTAACTTTACCATTTTTAGAAATTACAGCGCAGGAATTTTTAGAAATTAATGAATATCGAAAAAAATTGATGTGATCAAAAAAATAGGCTAAGGGTCATTATAAACCACTCAGATTCTATAGCAAAGCTTGTTAGAGAGATAAAAACAGATTTTGTATGGTTTATGACAAAAAAGTAAACTTTCACTCTAACTTCTACAATTGTCGAATTAATCTTTGATCCTTAGAGAGGGAATGGAACTAACATAATCTATAATCGTTAGAAGTCGTGGGTTAATATCTGCTCTTGCTTGAGCTCTTTTCCCCTATTTTAATAAGTATTCCATCATTGGGTCTCCCTCCAGCTATACAGGGTGTTCAATTTATCTGAAGACATTGAAATATCTCGAGAACTACATATCGGATCAAAAAAAGTGTGGAATGAAAAATGTTCGTCTCGAAGAGGGACATCTAATGATACCAAACTCGACCCCCCACGTCCACCCCCTGCAGTTGGGGGAGGGAGGAGTTAAAAAATTTAAATGGGAACCCCAATTTTTTTATTGCAGATTCGGATTCTCCAGAAAAAATTACCCCAATTTGACCTACGATTCGAGTCATTTCGGTCACAGATGGCGCTGTAATCGACAAAAATCAAAATGGGTAAAAAATCGTTGAAAAATGGCGATATCTCAAGAAATAGGTATCATATCAGCAAAATAAAATTAAATGTTTTTGATATTCTTACAAATGCTACTTAATGACACCATATTGTCATAATTGTCCACCATATTGTAAATGAAATAATTGTCCACCATATTTCTTGAGATATCGCCATTTTTCAACGATTTTTTACCCATTTTGATTTTTGTCGATTACAGCGCCATCTGTGGCCGAAATGACTCGAATCGTAGGTCAGATTGGGGTAATTTTTTCTGGAGAATCCAAATCTGCAATAAAAAATGGGGGTTCTCATTTAAGTTTTTTTACTCCTCCCTCCCCCACCTCCAGGGGGTGGGGATGGGGGGTCGAGTTTGGTATCATTAGATGTCCCCCTTCGAGACGAACATTTTTCATTCCATACTTTTTTTGATCCGATGTGTGGTTCTCGAGATATTTCAATGTCTTCAGATAAATTGAACACCCTGTATACGAATAAAGAACATTTCATGCTCAGAGGTTATCAAGAGTTCATCTGAAGGAGCAATCAATATCTATTCACAACATCGGGCCTTTTCTACTAACAAGAGAGGCAATGGGAAGGATGTCGAGGACGTTTTTCAGATAGCTTTTTTTAAGCTAGTATTTGAATCGGTAGGTTAATAAAAACTGAGAACATTTAGCTTATATAAAATCAAGAAATATATGAGTTTCAAAAATCCCATCCAACAGTGCGAAGATATTGCAGTATCTTAAACAAAATACTAAAGATTCCTACACAGTTCTGTAATCCATGAATAGACTACAGGACTTGGATCCAAACGATCAAAAATAAGTATCAAATTAAGTTAGATTGGGTTGGGTTCGGTGAGGTTAGGTTAGGTTAGGTTAGGTTAATTATTTGCGCACCAAATTTTTTATATTTTAACAATCAGTGTTTCTTCGTTTGTTGGAAATAATGAAGGTTGGATTGTTGCTAGATCTATCTTGATGAGGTGACTTTTCAGGGCTAGGGCTAGTCTTTATCTATCTTTCCATAAAATAGCTGCAGTTCGATCAAAAATAGCGAACATAGAATTCTTATCAGTGTACAATGGTAAAAAAACAATTATCCGACAATTAAAAAAAAACATAAACAATCTTCTTCATAAAAATGAAATTAAAAAAGACAAAAAAATTATATATAAAGCAGCCTAAAAAATGTATACACACTTCAACAAAAGAAAAAAAACTATAAAAAGTTGTAACACTAAATTCATACAGATATCAATACAGACATACAAGAGATGAATATAATTCGTCTCTGAATTCTTCAATTATGACAGGTTCAAAGCGATTATCTTAAGCGGCGATATACATGTACTTTTGAATATGGCGAACAGTTGCTGCTATCCATTTCCCTAGCAAATAATCTCCTAGGTGACAATGTGATTTTCTTCGATGCGTGTCGTTTCTTAGGATGTAAGGTTTCGATTTTGCTGTTACAGAAAAAGTTATAGATAACAATCTAGCAAAGTGCGTGTACATTTTTTTGGGCCACCCTATATATTAACAATATCTTCAAACAATTTGACATGAAAATTGCGCTCAAAACCATTAACTTGGTTAGAAAATGGAATATTGTTAAATTCAATAATAATAAATAAAGAATTATTCCAAAGTAAAGTTGTATGCATAAAATAAAATAAAGCACGCGACATAAATTTGCACAGTGGTGATAACAAAGAACTTAAAAATCAGATTCCAAGAACGCATACATGAGTGTATCAAATATGAAACATTCAAGTTTAAATCATATCTTTTCACATAAGAAAATCACTTCTCTGAAGCAGGATATAACTGGAAAACAATAGAATAAATCACCTTAATATCATAATTAAAGGAACCAAAAAATACAAATACCGAAATTTTCAAAGCAACCAGAAAAAATAAAAATCTAAGCAGTGAGCAACCAAATTTTGCAAGTTATGACCACAACGCTATGATGAATAAAGAATTTTTAATAACAATCAAAGACGCAAACAATTATCGTGAAATCAAGTCCACTACTATCATTAATAGATCAGATTAATGATAAACTTCAAATAGGGCTCCATATACACTATATGATCAAAAATATCCGGACACCCCTCACAGATCATCGATTGGCCCAATGTCACATGATAATGACTTGCACATCATTTAAATAGCTTCCCACACCTTCAGACACAACTCTGCTTGGACATTGGCAAGAATGGGTCGTTCGGCAGAGCTCAGTGAGTTCCAACGTGGAATCATCGTTGGATGTCACCTATGCGGCCAGTCCGTGCGTGACATTTCCAGCCTTCTTCAGATACCCAAGTCAACAGTTGGCGATGTCATTATGAAATGGAAGACCCGGGGATCAACAACAGTTCAACAACGAACCGGTAGACCCAAGAAACTAACGGCCAGAGACCGTCGAGTGCTACGTCGTGTCACCCGCAGCAACCGGAAGTCCTCGGCGGAAAAAATTGCCACAGAGTTTCGAAACACCTCTGCAAATGAGGCCAGTACCATGACAATTCGTCGGGAACTGCACACGATGGGATTCCATGGCCGTGCTGCTGCCCACAAGCCCCACATCAGCAGGGTCAACGCCAAGCGACGTCTGGAGTGGTGCAAAGCCCACAGAAACTGGACAATGGACCAATGGAAATGTGGACGTGTAATGTGGACAGACGAATCTCGCTACACACTCTGGCAATCCGATGGACGAGTTTGGGTTTGACGCATACCTGGAGAACGCTTCTTACCTGAGTGCACAGAGCCCACAGTCAAGTTCGGAGGAGGAGGAGTCATGGTGTGGGGCTCATTTTCATGGTACGGACTGGGCCAGCTCGTTCCTGTGCAAGGAATCATGAACTCCGACCGTTATCTGAATAATTTGGACAACTGTGCACTTCCAACGTTGTGGCAATTTTTCGGAAACGGGCCATTTCTCTACCAACACGACAATGCTCCGTGCCACAAAGCGAGGCGTGTACAGCAGTGGTTTGCGGACTCAGGGGTCGAAGAAATGGGTTGGCCGGCACAAAGTCCCGACCTCAATCCTGTAGAGAGTCTGTGAGATGAATTGGAAAGACGCTTGCGGGCCAGATCACATCGGCCAACTTCTGTACCTGAACTGATTCTCGCTCTTCGGGAGGAATGGAGGAACATTCCGGAAAGTACCTACCAACATTTGGTGGAAAGTCTTCCCCGAAGGGTGGAAGCTGTGATTCGGGCAAAGGGATGTGCAACGCCCTATTGATTTCCATGAAATCGTGGCTAGAGCGCAAACGTGCATGTGTCCGGATATTTCTGATCATATAGTGTATGTATTCGACAGACTGTTAGGTGATCGAAATGGAATTATAATTATACCATCGCAATATAATGCTAAACTGATAATAATGTTCCTTAATCTCCCAAGGAAAATAAGCTATTTTTACTATCAAGATTTCCCAAATCCAAACTCAAGAATACTATTCAAGAATTCAAATGACAATTTTTTATACAAGGTGGCGCAAAATTAATCATCCAAATTTGTTTTTGTATAACTTTTTTACTAAATAAAAAAAAAAGATTTTGAGTGATGGAAATCTTTATTAGGACCTTTATATCGGCCTCGGTGGCTCAGGGGTTGCGTGATCGCCTCTGATGCCCGAGGACGCGGGTTCGACCCCGGCCGAGGACGACGAGGATTTTTTCAGGGGGAAAATCCTGAGATCACGCACTTCCTTCGGAAGGGAAGTAAAGCCGTTGGTCCCGTGTAGCCGTTTGCCGGCTGCACGTTAAAGAACCCTTGCGAGGCAAAATTTGCGGCCCCTATAACGCCGACCATGGTAGTTGAAAAGGACGTTAATACCAAACAAACCAAACCAAACCAAACCAATTATTAGGACCTTTACAATTTTTTCTGTTAAGTGGAAAATATGACATCCGTAAAAGTGGCTGCCGCCAGTGTTGATACACATTTGTACCCGTTTTATCGCATTTTCCATGACTTTCCGCAAGATTTCCGGTAATAAGTGTTCGCATTCCTGTCGAATATTCTCTTTAAGGGCTGCGATTGTCTGAGGCTTGTTGGCATAAACCCGCGACTTCAAGTAGCCCCAAAGAAAGAAGTCTGGAAATCGACTTCGAAATGCACGCTGCGCTAACACTACTGACCGATTATTGGTCAAAAAAATCGACACAATTATTCCACGCTCTTGCGGAGTATAGCGTTCCATTGACTGTCTGTTTGTATTCTGCAGCTGCCTAGTACACAAATGTCAAATATGGATGCCATTTGCAATAATTGCGCCATCTTCCGATAGAGTGATTAATTTTGCGCCACCCTGTATTTGAATGCAGACTCAAAAGAAAGGATATAAATAAGAGAGTTACTTATGTTTAGTCCATTACTGCAATATTCCATATGAAACTTTAAAGCGGTCAATTTGACTTATTTTTAGAAATGTCTTTGTTGATCTACAGTATCTTAAACTAAGTTGACGTTAAAGAAGCAGTCTTGAACATATTTCTATCTAGATTTATTCCCATTAATTAACTTCTGAGTAATTTCGACCTAGTCAATTAGCAATCACTTCCCGAGATGTTGGAAAATATTCGAAATTAAACTAAATGTTGAAAAGCGGTGTAACTTCAGATTCTGTGGTTTACTTTATCGATTACTAAGCGAAGAAATTTTACTGATTCATTAGCTTTATGTCATGGAAATTATTACAAAATTTATTACTTTCTCTTGTTTACTTACTTCATCCCTTTAATAAATATTTTGAACATTTAATTTTCCATTCATACAGAGCCAAAAATGAAATATAAATAAAACCGGCTCAAAGATTCTCCTGTAAACGCAAAATTAAAAATTTAAAAGTAAAGTTAACATCTATTCAGATGTACATTTACTTCCCTAGAGACAAATTCATCAGTAAATGATGCAATTTCTTTTCTGCATTGAAAAGAATAAACTTTATCGAATCTGGCATCATATCTGGCGAAACAAAATCCACAAAGAGGGGATTGTCATCAAACTTCATATTCCTATTCTCGAGGCGAAACAAATCAAATTTGATTTTGACACAATTTCACCGTTTACAAAACTCTGCTCACAACACCGTGGCCCCTATTTAGTAAATGAAGCCACGTACGCAGCATTTCAATTGCAACAAATTGATATTCGCACCTGACTTGACGGATTTATTTATTAATAAGATCCCAGCAACTATTTCAAAATGGGTTTATTACACTCCAAGGATTTATTATTACGAAACGCAGGCCTGTTTGCTGAACTTGGGCTGCTAATCATTGCTATTTCACACTTTCAATTAACTTTCTTGGGGTGTCTGTTATTTATTTCTATTGTATGCACTCCATCAAGCATTAATTGATTAACATCTGCGGTCGTATATCACCTAGAAACATGCAATCTGGAATCCATTCATGACAATTACGATGCTCAGATTTAGAAGACAAACTATAGAGGTGTGAAAATTATGAGATCCAATACTTTTTTTTTTACATTTTCGGTCAGCACTAAGACTGTAAAACTAGTTTGCAATGTATTGATATTTTTCATGTGTTATCAAAAGTTTTAGGCCCTCTCTTTAAGTTTAGAAAATTTGATTTTGTAAAATATTCCTCAAAGCTGCAGGCCTTGCTCATTTAAACTCTCACATAAGCTTTTTGCTTTATCGATTATCGTCTAATTCATTTGTTGTTTTTCGATAAAATGCAATCAATTTATGTACTTAGTGGTTGTTTTAGTGCTACTTCAACTCTTCTCAGTCTATAATAAGTATTCTTTGCTTTATTTAGATCATTTGTGCTATTAGTGTTCAGGTTCTTGAAAAGTGTGATGATGGGTCTATCACCAAGAAAAAAAGGCCGGGAGTGAGTGCCAATTAAAAAAAGTTGTAAACATTGAGTATTATAGATAAAATGTGGATTTTTTTTTGTTATGATAAAAACGGTATTCTTCACAATAAGAGCGACTTTTCTTCTTTTTTTAATCAGGTCTACTAATCAAATTTTTGGATATAATGACATTAGAGTTCAAAGTACCCTAATGTCAAGTTTTAACATATCCACATTCATTTCCCGCAATATTTATTTCAGGAATAGTGGGTTTTTCTTTGTGTTTTTCCCTGAAATTTATATTTTTATCATCTATGGCTACCCTATGTGATCAAAAGTGTTCGGACATCTGTACGTTTTGCACTGTAGTCATTATAAAACACCCTTTGAACCACCCTTTGCTTTTATTATAGCCTCTACTCTCCTAGCAACATTTCATGCCAGATTTTGGTAGATAGCTTCAGGGAATTAGTTGCGTTAGAGTGTTGATTAGTTCCGTCTCACAGATATTGGGCAATTTGGTCTAGTTCTAGTCGTCGCTTAAATTTGCACAGAGGTGTTCAATGGGATTTATGTCGGAACTCTGTGCAAGCTAGTCCATTTCTTCAATCACTATTTTCTCAAACCAATCATGCACTCATCTTGCTTTGTAACAAGGAGCACTGTCATGTTGGTACAAGAATAATCCAATCCCAAACGACTGTACTTCCGTAATTGAGTCGATATTTCGGAACTTTCCTGTTTCATTCGAAGACTAGCACTCGACGATCTATGTCTGCCATTTTCTTTGACTTACCTCTTCGTGATTTGACCGATACTGGTCCTTGAGATTTCAACGTGACAATGATATCACTTACATTTGAGCGAAATACTTGCGGAATGAAAGAATCTCGTGTTGCTTAGGTGTCATCTTGTAATGGTACTATGTTAAAACTTAATGAGCTCTGTTGAGCAATCCATATTAAATCAATATAAATCCATGATGAGTCCAGTAAGGCAGGTTTCTACATATATTACTTTTGGCGTTATACACATGTAAATTAGGAAAAGGGGTCCGAAAACTTTGATCACATAGTACAGGATGTCCTACTCGCTCTCAGTATCTGATTTGGCTTATAAAATTCAAACTAAATGCCGTAATTTACTAGAATTTTCGCGAGCCTGTCTCGCTTGCTTAAGACAATATTCGGCTGGAAATTGTTGCTGGCTGCCGAAATGTTGGTGGCTACCGAACGTAACACGGAGAGTAGTGTGTATGTGTCTTAATGCTAATGACGACCACTTACAACACATGATTTGATGTCACTAGGCTTCTCATACATTAAGCAAATTTTTTTAAAAAAATATGACCATTATTGATCTTTATAAGAAAAAAATCGGGACCGAGAGCGAGCGGACACTTTGTAAAGAGACTTGAAATTAAGTTTATTATGTACTGTGTGTGTGTTTAAAAACTAGGAAAGACTTGAAATTTCTTTTCTTTTTGATACAATTTCTAACAGATCTTCCAGAATCAATCATCTTATTTTCAATATAATATTTCCTTTGTTAAAAGTACAACCCAAAAAATCAAATATTATTACAAAGTTACAAATCTTGTGCAAATCTCACAGCGTTGTACTTAAATTTTAAAACGTAACTAATTTTAAGATGCTTAAAGATAATTTCATAATACTTAATGTAAATTTAAGTTTTATAGAATCTGCATTTAACAAAGGAATTTTTATAATGAAAATATTTCATGAGATTTCCTGCGGGATTAAACGGATTCTTGGCTTGAAAAGCTCAGATAAGTTTACATATCAGAAATGAAACAGGTAAATTTAAAGAAATTTGAATACATCTGGCGCCTAATTACATTAGAATAGATAATACATACAATGGGAATAAGAGTAGCGTGGAATGTTTGATGTGATAGATACTAATTCCTCTGATTAAGTAAATAATGCCGAGAGCAAAGTCATCGACTGCTGGTAACACAGCCACGGCTTCAAGCTGAACGTTTGAATGAGGATAAATGCACTATTATAACTTCAAAGAAACTATAAATTTAATCTCTATTAATTCTTGTACTTTATTTTATCTTGGAGATACAAAAGGAAAACTCGGTTCTAAAAGAACTGCACTGACTCGACAGTCCAACTCCAATGTAAATTATCGCAGCTCCATAGTTGAAAAAAAAATCGCGCAATGAAGCCTCACGCAATTTATTTGTTTTCAAGGGAATATGAATATAAAAGTGTTTAGCTTTAATCCTATAGCGGCAGAAATAAAAACGTACACCAATAAAAATAGGGTGGAAGGAACGAGAAACAAAAACGAAAACAATCCCGAATTTTGCTGGTCGAGGGATTTGTGGTCGAGGGAAGGCGGCGATGTCTCGTTGGGAAAGAGTTTTCTATTCGATGCGGCAAGATTCCAATAAGATGTAAATAAAGCAATAGGAAGGAGGGGGAAAAGAATAATAAAAAAGAAGGTCGATAGAGGAGGATAGGGTAAGGCAATGCTACTGATTTCAAGAAGCAATAAAAAATGTTCTCCATGAATATATGAAAAATATTTTTATGAAGCTTATTCCTCCCTCCCTCCTTAAAAATGATTTAATAATCCTTCATCTCCGCTTTTATTAACAGAAACACTTATATCAGAAATATTTAATCATAATTTCATTACTTCTAATTAAGAAAAGCCAACTTCTGTACGAATTTTCTTCTTCTATGAAGGTTTTTTGTGTAGATGTGCCTAAATGGTCCAACTGATCATGGAGAAGAAAGAAATTGTCTTAGCTTAAAACTTAAGTCGAATTTTAATGGCATTTCCAGGACCACGTTTCAAGATTATCTTGTCTTGTGAGCCCGAATTGAAAGAGAAAAAAAGAAATCAGAGGTATTTACTTTTTTAATTAGCTTTTAAGAACCTTAATTAATACAAGTAAAATGATAAAAAAAATAGCGTGTACAACGAATGAAAGTAATTTGGCTCTAATTTCTGCAGAGTACAGTTGTAATTAGAATTTGGTTAAATTTGAATTTACCCACATCACCCGTTATGTCCTACAATCTCAATGAAAGGCAAACAACCTCTTCTTCGGCTTTCATTAATTTCAGACGATGTTTAAACATTAATGTTCAGTAAATTTTTAAAGAGAAAATAAAAATGCGTCTTAGTAACGAACTTTGAAATGAGGCGGGCTTTTTTCTTTTGCCGGGGGGGGGGGCCATTAAAATAAGCACTTAATAAGAATTTACATTAAATATGTACACTTTTATCAATATTTGAAAGCTTTTTAAATATTGTATGCAAATATCTACTATAAAATTCAATTAAGCAAAAAAAAAAAAAAAAAAAAAAGTTCCTAACTCCCTATTAAGTGCTGCTGCCGAATTTTTCACCTGTGTTGTTGTTCGTCTTACATAAATCGCGTGAAGACGTTACGAGACGCTTTTTAAGGAGCGCAATATGAAAACGGAAGTTATTAATAGAGCAAAACTTTGATTAGAAAATAGAAAAGGTGACAGAACTAAAAATTACTGATCGTTGAATACGCAATAAAACAAAAAAAAAGGTCTTTTGGGCTGAATGCCAAGAATTGTGAAGGCATCTCTATTATTATGCAAGATATAAAAGACGGAGGAACGAAATTCCCATGCGATTGCTCCATTTTCCACAACAGTCTGCCTTTTTTATAACACGGAATTCTTCACACTTAATATTCATTATTTTTTTATTTTTTTTTGCACCGTAGCCTAACCCAATAAGAGTTTCAACATTTTTTTCTGAGACTAATTTACATTTTTCAAAAATAAGTACACGGCTTCGTAAGTAAGTGCCGAAATATTGATCTTTTATAGCAGACATATACCATTTTAAAATATGTAATATTATTAGAATCTGACATTAAATTTATATATATTTTAATAAATTAAATAAAAAAATTAATTTACGTAATTAATAAATTAAAAAATACTCATACATTTCTTGTCCAAATTTTTTTCAAGTTTTTTTTCTTGTTACAAAATGAGAATCTCAAAAATGATTAAATTTATGATTATGAAAATTTCTATTTATTATTATGAAAAGTTTATGTGCTTTTTCTATGGACCGAAGCTGTGAAAATTTCCTTAAGCGCAGTTTAATATCAACTCTGATAAATTCAGCAAATACAGGATGATTATAAAGTCACTATACATTTTGGTGAAATCATTAACGAATTTCATTTATTTGCACACCCAAACACACCCAAAGTGAATGTGTGGATGGGAGTTACACAGTCAAAGGTCTATGGGCCCTTCATGTTTGCCGAGGGGACTATCAATGGTATCGTGTACCTCGACTTGTTGGAGCAATTCCTGGAGCCACAGTTGCGAGATGGAGGATTTAGGATACCGTTGTGTTCCAACAGGATGGGGTACTACCCCATTTGGCAAACATCGTTGGGACTACCTGAATCGCGCATTCCCAGGCAGATGGATTGGTCAGGGCTTGCCAAGACTGTGGGCTCCACAGTCCCCAGATTTGACCCCCATGGATATCTTTGCGTGGGGTTTTATCAAGTCCAAGGTGTACCAGGTCAGGATTACGCACCATTGCACAGCTGAAACAATGGATTACAGCCGCGGTGGAGTACATTACACCGCAATGTTGCGCAATGTTTTCCGGGCCATGGTGGAACGCTGGGAGCTGTGCCGGGATGTGCAAGAGGGACATATTGAAATTTACTAAGAATGTATCCTGGTATGATATCAGGTTGATGCATACTGCAAATGCTGCAATAAAACGGAGTTTTCACCAAAATGTATAGTGACCTTATAATTATAGTGACCTGTCACTTTATAATCACCCTGTATAAAATTTAAACATGGTCTTCTAATGACGAATGAAAAAACACAGAAAAATGCAAAACTCTTCAGAGCTCTCGTTTGAACAGAAAAAGACGTTTCAAAGCACCTAATGATATCAGGGCGTGGACTGGCTTGTACTCGTCATTAATAAGGTTTAGTATCTTAAAACAGATAGGCGGATTTGTGAATGCATATCTTTCTAATATAAAATTTGACAAAATTTTGTCTGTGTCGACAATTAAATTTAAACAATAAAACTTATGAACAATGTTCTTTTTGAAAATACTAATATTCGATTGAGAATCGTTTTTTTATTTGATAACGAATTCTAAGCTGTGATTACCTCTGCTTAATCTGCTTTAATTTGGATTAACGTTTGGCTTAATTTTTGACTATGGAAAGAAGCCTCGTGCTATATAAAAGTTAACAATTATAAATTTCGGATAATATTAACGCATTCTAAAAACAAAATTGATTTTAAATATAAATCTTCCGAAAGAATTTTATTTGATAATTATATTATAATATAACAAATTTATGTTAATGAAGTTCAAACATAGATATTTAATGTTACATTAACATAGTTTAATGAACCAATTCATTATTGAAAGTTCATAAAATTAATATTTTAAATGCGAAAAGAAATAAACATAATCTTACTGATGTAAGATCAAATTCACAATTAAGTTATTAAAAATAGGGTAGGAAAAAAAATCAAAACGTCAAGCAGTTCCAAAGCTTATCCGCCAAAACGACAATGACAACGCGAGATAAACTTTCGAGAAGTGTCACGGGCAGTTTCCGGGTATTTAATGATAAAACAAGATTAAAACGATTTTCCTTCCGTCACTCGCGACCTCCCAGGAAGAAGTTAACCATTTCGTCGCTCGTTTTAACAACGCTTTCTCTCGAAGTGGAGCTTTGGTTCAGTTTTAGCGTCACAAAAGACTGACGGCACACTTCTCCGAGTGGACATCGATGGCAAGTGAAACGACCTCCTGTGGCCAGTCAAAATCTTTGCGGCCTCAAAATACCGAAGCAGGAACGAAACAAGAGAGGAGGAAAGGAGAATATCAGAGAAGGAGAGAGAAAGAGAGAGAGTAGAAAGAGGGCAAAAAGCTCGGGGAAAAAAGTGTCCCATGGCATCCTGGGAACCCCTTCGCTGGTCATCAAAAGCGATCAAAGCCAAATAAACATGACGGAATGGGTTGAAGCAAAGAGAAAATAAAATTGTCAGAAAGTGTTAGGAAACAATCTCCTCCGAAAAGCGATACAGTTAATGGACTATAACTGCTTCGGAAGCTCACAGTCCCGAGCAGTTTATTTGGCTGGAGCGAGAGCGTTATGTTGCTGGCGGCGCAGAGGCCCGATAGCTCCCAGTGCACATCCCGGAGCACAGAGCGGAACCACGACGGCGAACGAACCAAGATCAGCAATGCGCCAAAAATGAAGGGACGGGGGTTGGAGGGAACTTCCCATGCTAATAGAATACAGTTCGAAAAGTCAAGGGGAATAAAGTCGAGAATAAGTGAGAATAAGGAGCCCGCCTTCTTGTTCCTCTCGACGTTCGGAGCATCCATATATATTCAGACTCATCATGCAAAGAGCGATTCCTCATAACTTTCACGAATTTTTTTACTTTTAAAATGTTTCTCCCTTTCCCGTTCCTCCGAAAACCGAGGAGACGAATTTTTGTTCTGCTATTTCACTTTGAACGGTTCAAAGGGTAAATTGAAAGCGTTTTCTCAACTGTAATTGAGCCAAATTGTCGATCTCTTCAACTCCGCAGCCATTAAAAGAAACGATACCGAATGAGGACGAAGGGGAAGAAAACGAGACGCAAGCCAGAATCGTTTCATTGATTAAACATCAGTCGAATAGGAGTTAATTCGGACACTCCCCTCCTCTTTCTCTTCCTTTCTTTGTTTGGTTCCCAGTCGAGCCCTCAAGACAAACCCAAATATCAAAACTAAATTTCTCGACTACGTGAATCCCTTGTCTGCAGAGTTTGCGTCCAAAGTCATTAATAATCGCTCGCCTATTTGTGTCACCGATGCAGTTGCGACTATGTCCCACCGACCAAAACTAGACTTTGATTTCGGCAAATCTGCATCTTGCCTTGGTGGCAGGTGACATTTACAGGGAAATGATGAAGTGCGAAGCGTTCTTCGTTTGGGACGTGGTCCAAGGCAGAGGCAGAGACCCAGCCAAGAGAACGGATTTATTTTATCGGAAAATATATTCAGCAGGAGAGGGAAAGAGGAAAACGCCATTAGACAAGAGAATGAGAGAAAGAAAGAAGATTAATAGTAAGGGGGAAGAAACTTTTCTTTCCGCTGTTAATGAAATGAACTTTCTAAAACTTCAGATTACAATGTTGCCATGGGAAGACTTAAACGATCGATACAACAGGGGAGTATAAAAACTTAAATAGAAAATAAAGAACAAAGCGAACACCCAACTAAGGAATTTCTCAACGAATACCGATTACTGCTCTTGTATCTGTTTCTGCCTCCTAATCGTATTAATAAATTTTTTCCTTCAAATATTCTAATTTTATTTTCAATCTTTTCATCGCATTGAATTATCTCAGTAAACTGGATTAAAATTTCGATAAGACCACAATGTACATAACAGAATACCAACATCACTTAACATAAATCCAAATATCTGTAATCATGTCATTTTGTCTTTTATCACCATTACAGTTTATTTTATTACTTTTACCGAATTCCTTTTAAGATAGGAAGATTTATTCAAAATTTGTAACCATTTCCTGTTTAATAATTTACGCTATGATGCTTTATGCTTCTCTTGAGTCGTTTTAATAAACAAAATGGTCGTCAATATGGGAATTCTTTCAAAAACTGAAATAAATCTCTTCTGATTAGTTGGTTTCGTATTGCACTAATAAAAATGTTCCCATGGCAGATATGTGACATTGCAATGTAATTTGAAAATTTCGACAAGACTTTTGGCACACAGTTACAAAGAAAAAAATTACAGGCCTACCCACTAGTTTAAAAGATATTTTTGGAAACAAATATTGCTTCTGGCGAAAGTACTCAAAGCTGTTTTGCAATTCTTTAATAACAAATATCGCGTTAATATTCTTGCAGCGACTATAAGTGCGACGGCTTTAAAAATTTTTGTCGATACTTATATGAATTCATAAATGCACTAGTACGTCTTGTGTTACATGTCCTTTTGTCTTCAGCAGAAACTGCTTTTTTTCGGGAAACAGAGTCCATAAGACTCGGCTAAAGTAACCTAATATATAACTTGGATTTTTATTTTGGAATATTTCTGTCCTGTTCCGACATCATATCATCTGTTTAATCAAACATTATCCTCCTGAAAATTTCCATTGACAGTGATGAAATGCAGCCAGAGAAGGATGCGAATGCTTGGCAACAGTGTTCAGGTTGGCGTTGAAACATTGTGCGATTGATATCAATAGTGTTAGCGTATGCCAGAAATTGCTACTTGGCTCAATTGGTGTAACTCATGATGTTTGAACCTTATCCTGATCTACTGTCAAATAACCGTTACTCGACATGCAAGGTCGCCTTTTATTTTTTTTTTTCCGAATTCGGTGATTAAGTTTTGTGACGCTGCGTCCTGTTGTCGAGGTATACAAAGGCGAGCCCAGTAATGAATCAAGCTCGAAGTCGTTTTACTTGCTCTGTCATGCTTAATAGTTCAACACTGCAATAATAAAGATAGAACAAGGAAATTTTTATATCTCAGATATTCCAAGTTCCTTATAGTAGTCTGTTAAAGTGCGTTCTGCCACATTCACAAGTCATAATTGAAAATGCAACACAATGCACTCCCTCATACAAATTTGAAATAATCGTCAAATTGAGTCGACTAATTTTCATCATTTTGGTAAACATACAATTTTTGAAAGTTTTTGAAGATGACGAGGACGTATTTCCTGGAATGAGGACGTGGCAATGAGAACAGGACAAAAGCTAGTACGGGCATGCACTTGTTTCGCGCTGGCATAAGGCCATGCACTTTAATGAGGGCTAACTTGGAAAAATAGCATGCATAAAAGAAACATTCATTTATATTGTGAATAATTTTCATGGCATTCTTGAATAAATAGTCCCCGAAGAAAAAGAGTGTGGGCTATTTCTTTCTAAGAAATCCCCTTATTTAAATCTGTATCTTATTAATTTACAAAATGGGTCCAAGACAAATGATGCATTGTCTATACGGGTAAACAGTATAGGAGAAACACGTAATGAATTACATAATAAGTGCACCTTTAATTACATTTGTTGCATCTGACACAATAGACGACATATAAAAAATAAGCTTTATCACCAAAAATAAAGAGAGAAACTATTGAAATTATTTTAAAGCTTTATAACCTCTTTATTTTTAATATTCCTCCTTAAACATTTCCATCTATTCATTACACTGGCCAACAAAATTTAAGATTTTTCTTGTAACAAAATGAAAGTGGGTGATTTTTGATAGTATTTTTTCTGCTGATTACGAATATAATTTTTAAATTTCTTTAGCACGCACAGCTTTCTTGTTGTACAATGAAACATTTTTAAATCATTCAGTGTTTGGGGCCTGGTAAATTTCCTTGCGGCCCCAAAATATGGATACTTTAACAATGTAGCCGCTTCTCTTCACTCCCATTACTTTAACAAAGAAGTCTCGATGTGCATAACTTGGAAACTTGACGTGATAGAAAAAGTCTAAAAGCAGATTCGGATTCTACCTACAAATTACTATCAAGAACACTTTGTGTGATCTTAGTTACAAAATGTGTGTTGACTAGTGTTATTATACCTTCTCTAAACTCCGATAAATTAAGTGATTCAAAGATACGATTCAAGCTTAGAAAATACGCGCTACTGAATTTATCACGGTACAAGATGGCCCGTAACAGTATGTCAACGCTATAATTTGTGTCAAATAATACAGAGAGCCAATAAACTCTCAAGAAACGCAAAAATACAGAGACATAAGCTAAATCATTTGAATTGCCAGAGACATAAGAAAAGGACGTGTGCTACTTTCTCCATTTTCTTTCACTGTCTTTTTCATTGGCACCAGCGGTATTATTTTGAAAGAAGCCGCTGGCTTTTTAACGATTTCTCATAAAGTGATTGCTTGGAAATTATAGGAGAAAACCTTTTCTCAATTCCCAACTTTCCCCATTCATTCACTCCGCGTACAGATCCATATGACAATGTTATATACATCAACATGGGATTTTAGGGGGGTTAATTCCATAAATCGCTAAAGCCAGGAAGTTGGAGCCTAAGAAAGCAAGGCTCATGAACTCAGAAGCTAGCGTATCTAATTTGAGTTAAATGGTCCACCTCTTTTGAAAGAGATCGTTGCATGAACATACTCGCATAGTCCGTTATCTTTTTATGCTGAAAATATTCATTTCTTTTCCTGTTTATAAATCAAAATGGATCTTTAGAGTGTATTCTATTTTCAGAAGTGCAAAATTTAATACATCAAATAAATATTAAAGGTTTTTTTGTATCTTTTAAAAAACACGTTTATTTTTAATATTTTAATACGTTATTTTCAAATATGTCATAAAAATTTTCTAGCACGTACAGATTTCTTGTTTTTTCAACGAAACATTTTAAAATTATTCATTGCTTGGGGCTGAAAAATTTCCTTGCGGCCTCCGCACACACAATATTTTAACTTTGCAGCCTCTATGTGCCTAACTTGGAAACGTGACGTGATAGAAAAAATCTAAAAACAGATTTGATTTCTAAATACCAATTATTCCTAAGAGCACTATCTGTGGTCTTGGAAGCAAAAAGTAAAGTGACTAGTGTTATTAGCGCTTTTTTCTGACGCTGACTTACTCAATTGCAGAAGTATAGTTAAACCGTGGACTGATCGATTAACAAAATAAAAGGAAGTAATAAACTAAATTAAGAAACTAAAAAAAGGAAATTGATTATCAGTGAGGACTTAATATCATGCTTCCACCGTCCAGTAATTATCACCTGTTTTAAATGAGGAAAGTTTGCTGATTAATTTTTTCGCAGTATTTCCACATATTAAAGCATCCCATTGAGTGAAATGGTGGAAAACTTTAAGATACTAGAAAGATTAGAACCTTCACACTTTAATTTTTTTTAAATTTTATTTCTAAGCGAGAATGAGCGTCATCTGCATTGTCATATGCAATTCTCACGTGGATTAAACAGGGACCTCCTCTCCATAAGTCACTTACATACCCTCCTAAAATTGCAGCAACACGTGACATCAAGCAATAAGCCATGCTTTTCATGAAGCCTATTATTACAAGATTGCTCATTATAATATGAACAGGCTTGTTGAAAGTTATTTTAAATTGAATATCCATAAGATATGTTTAAAAATCCCAAATGCCCGAGAACTTTACGGAAGAGCTTAAAAACACTAAGTTGGAGAAAACTTGGGAGTAGGAGAAGCTCATCAATTATCCTCAATTTTAAACAAAAAGAAAGGAATAAAATAAATGAGAAGTCATTCTTCAACTTTGCTAGTAACAACTGTCAACGTTTGTCATTTGCCTAGAAAAATTATATTTGTTTCTCATTTATTTTAATATTTTTAAATTTTTTAATCGATGCAATCTAGATAGGAAAGGATTAAAAGTGAAGACTTTCCCTACTCCTCCTTGTTCGATTTAGTTTAATGTAGCGTAAAAGCTTTAATTAACGTTTTCGGAGAAGTTCTTCTTTGCGCCCTTAAAAAACATTACTCTGGGACGCAAAGAGATTAGAAGACAACGGCGAGAATTTATTGAAAGATTTTTAAAACAATCCCGAGTGTAAAATTAAATTTATGCTTATTTCAATTGTCTTTAAACAGCGTTCATTGCTGCGCATAAACAGCCAGATTTTATTATTATATTTTTACTTTCTCTTTTTTATTAGAAACAATGACAAAACAAAAGTGTTCTCCTTTTATCAAGATTAAATGGATAATTGCAACTTTTAAAATCTAATTTCACTATTCGAGGTTTATCTTTAGAGGTTTTTTTTTAGACTATTGTCTTGCAGAAAATAAAATTAAGGTGCTTTTTTGCAAAAGTAACGAAATTGTAATTAAGAGAATAGATAATATCCATTGGCTTGCTTTGGAATCTACAAAGCAACAAAATTTAGAAATCTATTATTTACTCCCAACATTCGCAAGTCGACTTCCATCAGGATTTGCACAACTTTAAGAAATTTAAATTTAATAAAAATCTGCTCAAGTAAAAGAAAAAAAGATGAACATATTCTTTATCTATAAATTATCCTACAAAAATAGGCAAGGCAACTCATTCAGAACCTAAAAATCACACATAAGACCGCAAGAAACGCCTCCAGAACATTAATAGGGAATTTCAAAAGTCAACATGAATCATGATACATGACAGTACTTCGAGGGCATGTACTACCGTGACTGCATATCCTCCGCAATATGAACTGAATTATGGCTGCACTCAAACCAGACATCCCACTACCTAACGTACCTAAGAGTATTCCAGAGTATTCAAGCAGCCAGAATCCAGTGGCGCTTGGAACATCGGAATTATACAGCAAATCATTGGGGATCACGGAAAATCACCGAAATGGAAGATTGTTGTATTTCGGTCACATACGTGGCTGGAATGACGTGTTTCGGGCAAATACGTGGCTGAATTGACGTGTTTCGGGCACATATGTGGCCGAAATGACGTGTTTCGGGAGCAAGCATTGCCGAATACGTCTTATGGAGTGACGAGACCCTTTATACTATGTACTAATGGACGTGTTTGGGCTGATGAAAGCCTTTTACCTAGTGTATTGTTACCACTGTAAAATTTTTTGGTCTTGATGCGGGGATGTTTATCATCCAAACGCCATCTGATGTTTTGGTCTCTCTCAGGAATAACACAAAGCCTGCTCAAAACATGATCTTACCAATCGAACATTTGTAAACCGTCACATAAGGAACGTCGCGTGAGGGTCATCAGTCAGTGCTGAACGGTTCATCCATTTGAAAGAGGAATGGGAATATACATCCGGTTTTTATATCGATACCTAGTTGAAAATATCATCAGGAGGGTGGCTAAAATAATTTAGTTCCAGTGGATCATCTAGGTATTAAGGTACGTTCACAAAGATCCGGTACATGCGAAAGCAAGCAGCTGCGATGCGATGAGTCAATCCATCTCCTGTCCACAAACACGCGGCAATTCAAAATACGGAAAGCATGACGTTTCAAAATACTGCCACTAGGGTCAGTGCGTGCACAGAACAAGTACTTCCTGTTAAAAGTAAACAATCGGTCTCCATTACTGGCAAATTTTTATGATGAACGTGTTTATTGTTTTATTAGGTGTCGGAATATTTCTGTCAAATATTAATTCATCGGATGTAGATGACGATATACTTCTATTAGCTTTATTTCATCGGATGTAGATGAAGATATACTTCTATTAGCTTTATTTCAGCGTCAGAGCACTTCCCACTTCTTCCAATGCTTCCATTTTGGCGCTCTCAAGCTGATTGGTAGAAAGAATTCACGTGACAACTTTGCCGCTCTCGCCGCATGTACCGCATAGGAAAAAGTTGACCTCAAACGATCTCAGATCCGGCTTAGAAGCGGCAGATGCGGAATGAATCTGATTGGCTACCGCACTGCCGCTTCCGCTCGTATCCGCATGTACCGCGTCTTTGTGAACGTACTTATCTTTAGGCGATTATAAGTTTGTCTCAAAGAGCTTTTTAACATTGTGTACATAGATGGTTCAATTATAACAATCAAGATTGGCTTGAATTTTTACCAAAAGCTATTATAATGTTTTTATCATTATTCTATTGTTTTTAGTAAAGGTTGTGGTATTCTATTCTATTACAAAATATTTTGGTTTTATTTGTAGCACAATTGAAGGCTTGCCCGGAAGAACGTGACTTGTTACATACATTCATAAATTTTCTTTATCTATAAATTTGGTCACAAATTGGTCATAAATTTTCTGGCACTGAATCCTGATATCGTCAGATTTTCCTGCCACATATGCGCAGAAAGAAAAATACTGGAATGATCTAGTCAAAGAATAATGATAAACCATTAAGTAAATAGGATTATACATGTCTGATGATTCTTTAGAATGTCGCGCCTGAATTCCTTGATGTTATTTAGCTCATGGAGCTCAAAGATTTTCAAGTAACGGTAAATAAGCCCCTGCTTGGTTTAGCTCTTTAAAGTAAGAATAACTTAGACCCCTGTTCTTAGAAGCAGTGCACTTAATCAGAAGAGAGCATCATCAAATAGGCTGTTCAATGTATTCTTCCAAACCTTTTATCTGACGTTCTTGGAATTTCCAGACTGTGAAAGGAAGCATTCATATTAGACACAGAACAACTTTGTATTTAAATTTAATTTCCACCAACCGTCGTCAGACAATTCTTGAAGAAACTGTACGGTGTAAGGCAGAAAACAAATTTTGATAACAAGAGATGCGACAAAAGGTCTACATTTGCATGGGTTAGGTTGTCGCCTCATGCTGTGGTTGTCTGCGCGAACCGCAATCATAACAACGGGTAAAACAAAGTCGTGTTACTTTTCTTACAGCACGAGCAATTTTGTTAGCTAATTGATGAGCATCACATCACTTCTGGCCTCATCAATTATACATTTTTGTACATTATATAAGCTAATATAAAATTATTAATAATAAAAAATATAATAAAATTATAATTTGCCCGAGATTCAGTTCCCATTACTAAACTCAGGCGCCAAAGATTTCGTATAGTCATTTAGTATAGTCATTCCAATATCATTGTAGAAAATAATAATCGCGCTAAACTTTATAAATTTTAGATGTAAATCTAAAGTAGAAATATTTTCTCGGATCCTTCAGCGTATCTTTGTGTGTTACTTAGTATTTAATTTTTAACGGTAATATGAATTTAGTTTAAAATAAAGAAAATGTTTGGGGAAAAATCATTCAATTACATGGTAGTGTAGTCGTAAGCAAACGTCCAGGAAACTCTTTTATGCACACAGGAAATTATTGCCATGTGAACAAAAGGAAAGAAAAACAGAGAAGTATTGTAAAAGAATTTATATTCTGCAAAGAATAAAACCTTGCACTCAAAAGAAGATGTGACATTTTTAATTCTAATTATCATTCCACTTTCTATTATCATTCGAGGTTAAAAAAGAGTCATGAAACGGGTGTCTTTATATTCGGCTTTTTCAGTGCATTACATTTAAAAATAAAACTGGAGAGATTTTATAATTAATTCAACTTGCTGCGACTTGGCAAAGCAGCCTATACACAGACACATACAAAACACACATGGGCTCAGAAATTGCAGACTTCAACCACTTAGCCAAGAACTGGTTCCTCTGGTCTTTTTTTCCTCTTTTAATTAAATACTATTTAATAGAGGAAGTGGTTTATTTATACGAGCGGAAATTCACCTTTGGATTATTAATATCTTGTGATTTAGTATAAAAGAAGGCAATTTAATGAAACTAAAGTGATCAGTATGCGTTTTTCATTATTAAAACCAAATTTGCTCGTTTCTTAAGCCTTCGTCATTTTAATTCTTTTACTAATATTAAATTAAACATATTACAATAACATAAGAAACCAGTTCGCAACATTAAAATGATTCTTTTCTCAAATGAAATATTTTTTCAGCCTTTCATGTTTAGAAGATTATTTAACCGAAAACAACGGAATTTCACTAGCTGGAAATGAACAACTTTTTTTTTTTTTTTTTTTTTTTTTTGTCGAGATTTTCTGTTCAAAATTTTAATTTCTTCATTAGCTAGACGAAGAGAAGAGGAAATTAAATTAAAACATCTTAATAGTCTTGCGGTAATAGTAATGAGCGTGAAGAATGCTAAATCGATGGCTTACAAACACTGACTTAGAGAAGACGATTTAATTTCCCCCTCTCTTTCTAGACAAACTCTTGTTTACCTAAATGTGCAGGTCTGATAAGTTTTTTTTGATAAAATTAGAGAATATCATATTTTCAAAACCTCTTCAAAAGTTCTTTAATGAAAGAAAGAGCAAACACTGGCTAAATAACGAGCAACATTAATGATCATCTCTAGCGCATAATTTACGTCTCCTTGTAAAGAAGTTAAAACAAAGAGCTGGAAGATAGGTTTACGATGGGTTTTTTTTTGGATTATTTGAAATAATTTTAAAACATTTTAATTTCTCACATAAGCAGAAATTCAAAGCATAAAGTTATTTGAATATATAAAAAAAGACAATTTTCCTACTAAATAGAAAAATGCAATTTAAAATTAATTTATTTTAATTATGTATATAGAAAACTAAAAAAAAATTAATAGAAATTTTTATTGTTTAAACTTAGGCAAATAGGCGACGCTACGATTTTATAGGCGAAGTTTTAAAAGCGTTTTGAATCAAGAATTCCCAAGTTAGTAATATTGTCGAATGGCTTAAGGCGATATTTTTTTCTGGAAAGAAATTAGAATTAAAGCGAAGCTGTTTGAACGAAAATATAATTAAAAAAATCATGAAAAGAAAATATGAAAAAGAAAAAATCACTTCTAATGTATTTAATGCCGCTGCATTTGTATCTATTCGTAATCTTAATTTTTCGCTTAATTGCGAAGAACCGGATGTTTGTTTTCTTCCCCTGGTCTTGCTTTCTCTCTTAAATAAACATTTTCAGTTACTTAGTAACACCTATTTATATCACTCATTATACTCTATCATGTTTAAAAGGTGTTATTTATTTATTTCTCTGATATAAATATGGAACCCTTTCGTCACAAGTGCTGAGTGGAAGGTCGTTGCATCCGACGACGCCTCCACCAAATGTTTTCTCTCCTCCCCACCCATCTTCCTTCTCATCCTCCCTTCCCTTGTGGATTTTTATTTTTGAAATGAGCTGTACTTGTTTCACAGCACATAAAAAATACCATCTATATTTAACTGTCTTTCGTTACGTAATTTCCGTCGAAGTTACTCCCATATGGCAAGAAATCAACGAACGGAAAAATATTTCCTCCCTTCTTTCGCTTAAAGAATGTAATCAAATATTGTCATTTTCTTGTAATGAGTCATAAAAAGATATTTTTAAAATGAATATTTCAGGTTTAATCACTAGTTTCCAAAATAACAGTTCTATTTCTAGGAAGTCCAACTCTACTTTAAGAGCTCCATTAAATGAAAAAGTCAATGAGGACGAAGTTTATAATAATAATAATAATAATAATAATAATAATAATAATAATAATAAT
>JAHWFO010001556.1:3720173-3756579 GCA_023313115.1 Rhysida immarginata | reverse complement strand
ATAATAATAATAATAATAATAATAATAATAATAATAATAATAATAATAATTCCACACATTACACAAAAGCCTGTCAACACCGAATTTAGACCTACACTTATACAAAACATTACAGAAAGCCATAATCCTAAACATTTGTCACATAGTAAGGAAAGTTCTACACCCACGAGCATGTAATTTTTCCCTTCTTTCCATTTGAACCTATTGAGCTTGCCCCTCTCTTGGGACCGCCTATGGGACTTGGCTTCCTGACTTGATCTGAATTTGGTTTTCCAAAACAATAATAACAGACTTATAGTAACCTAAATTCCGTTTCTTTGAGCAAAATAATGTTTACATCTGAAAGCAAGCATTATGGTTTTTATTTCCTTTTCTTAACCATGTTGTATGAAGAAATTAGGAAAGGTTTATACAGTATAGCTCTGAAAACAATAGTAACCAAATAAATTAATGCTTCAGACAATCAGCACGTTTCTTTTCGGTGTTTTCATTTCCATGTGTTCGCTATAAATGATGTTCTCAAAACTGGAATGAAGGGGCCTTGATAAAGCAATACAATCTTAGTTATTATGACCGACGGGTCAAATTCCAAATTAAGAGCTTAAAAATTAGTTTTATTATTACCAATTTGACGATGTCCCTAATACCATGTCCCTAATCGTAATGAATTCCGTATGTTTTTCGTTTTGTTTTTTTGTTTTTTTTGATAAAGTGATAAGGGTAGTCTCATATGCTGCTTGTATTTGGGGAACAGGTAATAAATACGCTATTAGTCGGCTTCAAGTTGAGTATAATGATGCCTTGCGAAGCCTACTGCTTTTAAATTTAGTCAGTATGTGCATTTTGGTATTTTGTGTAAAAGATGAAAAGGAAGCTCCCAGACTTATTACGACTATTCAGACTAGTTAGTTACTGAGATTGCAAATGCGTTACCTAATCGTCATCATCCACATCATGAAATTTACGATTGGCTTTGTGTAGGCGGACGTTATTGTACATCCAGGAACTTTAAGTACGAATTACATTTCATGGTATATTCCTATAAGAAAAGTTTTCCCCTTACTGGTATTGAGCACTGGAATTCTTTGCCTCAAATTTTTGTTTTTTCAAGCTCACATGTATGTAAACACTTAAATGGAAAATTAGAAAATACTTGAATGACCATCAAAAAATATATTATTTGAAATGTTCTAATCGCAAATTGCACAGTCATATATTTTTTTTTGCTTTGGTGTTAATATTGTATTTATATCTATAGTGTACATACCTGCGTTTGCTTCTCTTTGATTTGTATTTTTTATGTTACAGTGTCATGTAAATGACACTTTTCAATTAAATAATTAAATAAATAATATTCAAAATTGGTCTTGTATTACGTTATTATAAATAATTGAAATGAAATAAGTGCTTGGTAATACAGTATGCTGGTATAAATTTTTTAATGATGGCAAATTCCATCATTAAAAAGCATATACCAGCATACTGTATTATCAAATCCTTATTACATTTCAATTATTTATAATAATGTAATATAAAACCAATTTTGAATTTTTACTCCCAAATGGGTCTTATGCAATTATTATATTATAGAAAAAAATTCTATAATGATTCATGGCGGCAGTCGAAACAATTGTCAAATAACAATTGTCGATAACAGACTACTGTATATATGATTTTTTCTAGAAAAAATTTTCAACGATTTAACTATTAAATTATTTTATACAAATTATTTTATACTTTTTATTTCCTGTAAGATAATTTGACCGAATCAGTGAAGCACCTTTAATTTGTTTTTAAACGTTCCACATATAAATTTTTAAACGAAACAACTCGACTCCCACTTCACCTTATTTCACCAAATCCGAAGTACATATATAGAATTCATGTGAATTTCATTTCGATTCCAAATCCCATTAAAACTTGAGGAAAATGAGGTCTGATTTCTCATTTAAAAATCAAACAACTGGCAGCTTATTATAATTATGTAAGCGCAAGACTATTACTGTCATAGCTTCCTCCATTTAACTAAGTTATATGATTTAATGACGAATCTTTCTTCCGTTTGGCAGTCAAATTTTTACTTATAATGTTAACGCGATGTAATATATGATGATAGCGAAGCAAATATATAATAAAAAATATATAAATAATAATAAGCCATATAAAAATATGAGCACCTTACTGTTTAACTGATCTCCTACCAATAAATCATTGACTATAAATTCTCTAGTCACACTTTACATGAGACAAGAACCATACTTAAAGTAGAAATTTGCAAAAAAAAAAAAAAGTGTTATAAGTTTGCTGTATCTTATGTAAGAGTCAGTCAAACAGCGACAGAAAGGGAAATGGACTAATAGATTATTCACACCGATTTATTCATGATTCCTGAGAGCCTAAAAAGCTTTCTCATGTTGTAAATGCCAAATCCGACTTTGGAACAATTTTGCCGCTCTCCATTGAGACAACGGCTTACAGAAGAGCGCAAATCTACTGCAATAAAAACATCGAAATGTTCTCTTTTTTTTTACTATCACTTTTCTTAAAGCTTCTTTAAAGCTGTCGGGAAATGTGCTTAAAGTAATTTCCTGTCAAAAATATACATATAAATGGACTACGCATAAAAAGAAGATTGGCCCACCAAAGGGTAATTTTTTAAAATTTGAATAATGGTATCCATAAAAGGAATTTTTATGTATGATACCAATTTTAAAAAATGTGAATTCAATTTACAAAAAGTTTTAAATTGTCTAGTCTACTTCGATAATTAGGCTATTTCTGGAAAATTGCTGGTTAAAAAAAATTTAAATAATTTAAGCACTCTTTTTTTAAAGTATTTTAAAGTCGTGTTTAATAATCCAAATATTACTTTAAATAGTGAAAAAAAATTCCCAATACGGAAATGGAAGAGTAAAATTCAGGTGAATTGAAGATAAATTTTTCCTTCTTCTCTCTGAGTTTTTTAAATTGAATTTCAAGTTTTTTAAGAAACAGTTCCTTCTTCTCAGGCCTATGTACACTTTTGAATCGAGTCCGTTAAATGAATGTCGTAAATTTAACATGATTGCTATAAAAATTTAACGCGATTACTGTAAAAGAAATCGCTATAAGAATTACTATAAAAATTTGGAACGACAAATTTTAAGCAAATTTCCTCTCCACTCTCAGAATTAAGAGTGGAAACTGCGGCAACATTTATTTTAAAGTAATGACAATGCGAATGACGAGCTCCTTGCCGTCTGTTTAAGTAAGTTAATCTAATGAATTGAAATATCAATTTATGTTCTGCATTAAGTAAGAATCCTAAAATGAGAAATTTTTATTACCACGTTTTTATTGTTAGAAATTGTTTTTTGTCCTTTGTACAAAGTAATGAAACCGGTCGTGAAATTAAACCAAAACCAAACAATTAAAGCTTTTTTACGAGGTAATCAAAGAGGATCGGAATTTAATACCCAATTAAGCGTATAATAAAAGTGGTTTATTTGGGTAGTTTTATATTGAGATAACGTTATAGTTGCAATTACAATTTCTATGAATGGCAACGTTTAGTTGAAATGGGTATAATAATTATTCGCAAAAACCTCAATTTCGCTTATACTAAAAGGTGAAATCCCATAATAGCTGCAAAGGAATATTTGATGAAGTATGTCAATATTTCTTTTCTACTCTGAGACTATCGGAACTATCAAGGCGACTGAAATGTCGAAAATGTTATTAGAACTCTTCAAAGAAAAAAAAAGGGGGGATTGAGAGTCCTCTTTTTTCCTCGTAGTTTCTTAAGATTTAAACCCTCATTAAACAGAGCCTCCTCCTTGGCCCTCCCTTTTTATCATCCGCTTCTGATTCTATTGATCTTCGGCCCGTTCACTCCATCTCCAGAAGATAGATCGGCAAAAAACGGCTTCACCAGCAAATTTCTATTGGAACTGCAAAGGGATTTCTCACACTGTTTCGTATTCTATAAAGAAACGTTTGAACGTATTTGAGGATTTTCATTATAGCCGAATTCTGGATTTCAAATACATGCCACGATTAATGTTGAATCAAACACGATTGAATGAAAACACAGCGTGATTTAAGATTGAATGATTCCGATTGCACTTTGGTATATGGAATTATTTCGTATATTATTTGAGGTTTGGAAAATTAATAGCAGATTTAATGAGCAACATGCTTTGAAATTAATTATCAAAAATAGAAACAGTTCTCTATCTCTTAAACTTTTAAGAGCTAGCAAATGTATAATTCAACTCAGTACTTCGCGTATGACAAGAACAAGGTAGGAAAATAAATCAGAAATGAAAATTAAGTAGTACTGCCATTTTTCTTCATACATAAAATTAACAATTGAGCATAATATATAAATTAAGGATATTCATTGTATTTTATAAGCCTCAAGTCACACCCCACTTTTAAGTCAAATACTTTATCAAAAATATATAAACCTCAATTATAAAAGAAGAAACTAAAAATTACAAAAACAAAAACATCTCAAATCTTAAGTGAATCTGATTGGGCTTTGTATTTTGCTATACATTCGAGGATGGCCTTCTATATTCTTAGAATTTTAATTAATTGGATGGAATTATAAATTAAATTTTGAATTGTCTAAAATAATAAATATTTCGATATATGCTAAATAATAAGCCTTACTCTTGTCTTAGGACATGAGATGTTTACCGGGTGCAGTTTTTTTTTAATTTTTAGTTTCTTGCTTGTAGTTGAGATTTATACATTCTTGAATAATTTTAATGGTTTCCTCAACGTTAAATTACTTTATCAAATATTACAACTCAAATTTTTTATTTCATTCAAGGTCCCCGATGATACGAAGCAATATAGGAAGGAAAATTTAATAAAGGATTTCGCGAAAAAGAAAAAATTGTATCATAATCTTTAAATTTATCATTTTATGAAAATAAAAATGTTCCAGAGTTTAATGTAAACATCTAAACTGAAACATCTAATTATATATTCAAACATCTGAACTGACCAGCTTTGCTCGGGATCTTTGTTTGATGAAACTTTGCAATATACGAATTTGAATATAAATATGAAACATATGAAAAATATTTAGAATTAATACAGTAAATACTCACTTTGGAAAAAAACAAAGAATTCTTTAAAATGCTCATACAATTGGGTTTGGCCAGGAAAATTCGACATTGCATCCTTAACTTTTTAGAATATCAAAAAAGGCTATGAGTATTGAATTATTTCTGTCTATATTAAAAAATACTTCATAGAAAGAAATCTGTTTACAACCCCATCAATATCCCTCTTCAATATGTAACTGTTTTAATAGAGTTGTATTCAGTCACAGAGCGTGGAATCATGTTCTGAATGTGGTTGTTCATATTGACATCAGTTTTAACAGCAAAGATTACCCTCTCACACAATCAGTTGTGATCTTTATAATTTTCTAATATATTTAGTTAAACGTTTTTCATTACTTCTCTAAATGAAGTTACTACATTAGAAACGCCATATGAAATATAAATTTTCTCCAGTTAATGGCTCATTAGAGAAAGTACCTTCACCTTTTCAGCAAAAGCTTGAGCTGCTGCATGCCCTTAGAAATTGTATTCTCTTCTGCTGCACGCCTATTCTTCCCTAGAAGTTGTATTCTCTTATTTGTCTAATAATAATTTCTAAAGATTTAAATAAAAAAGATATAACAGTGATTTTTATTTATTTATCTTATACTTTTTGTAATTATCCCCCTTAAAACGTGAATCATTAAGGCAAGCATGGTGCCCTTTCAGTGCCAAGGGCAACCAACCGATTGTCTTTTTCGTTGGCTACGGCAAGCATTAATTTCATCAACCATTGTTGACACAATACAAACACAACCAACCGATTGTTGACGCAAACACGACCGGCTGACAAAAATGCAAGCACATGCAAGCAGACAAACATAACCCAAGTCTATTTCATATACAAGGTGACCCATTTTAAAGTTTCCTCTGGAATATCTCGAAAACAACACATAGGATCCAAAAAAAGTTCCGAATGAAATTTATTTGTCTCGGATGGGACAATCGAATGGTACTAAATTAGATCCTCCCTCATTTTTATTGTATATTCGCATAGGACGTTAAAAAATATAATGTCGCCCCCTGTCCCACCTCCAGGAGGTGAACGTCCAGTTTGGTATTATTGGATAACTTCATCACGAATACTGAAAACGTAATTTAAAATTTCGGTGTGTTTTATTCGAGAATTACGTACAATAAAATTTATTTTTTGTGGTTATTGCACCATCTATCATGAATTGAAAAAAAATGTGTTTAATAAAAATTACATGTTTTGTGACGTACTATCCGAATATGCAATAAAAATTGGGGGTTCCTATTTAAGATTTCAAAGTTGTCTCCCGCCCCACCCCAGGGAGACAATAAAAATTTCCCTTATTTTAGACACTTATCTCCAGTTTTCTCTACTTTTAGACTCTTATCTCCAGTTTTGGGTTCTTTTTTCCCATCATTGTGTGTTAAATGTCAACTTTATAACTTACTTCCAAGTTGCATTTTAAAACCGGACAAACATACATAGATGTCCGAACAAATTGTGCTTTATATGCATAGATAATTGTCTACTCTTCCATAGTAATGCAAATTTTAATGCGCTGTTATTTGAGTTAATCCATTTAGAGTACAGTAAGCAATTAATTCCATTTCTATTATCAATATTTGCTGTTCAATTTTAAACATTTGCTCAGTTATAATTTCTATTATAAAATTTTGAAAAATATATTACCTAACAGAACTCCGAGCATTTCAAGTGTAAGATAATTTAAATGTTATCAAGATATTCATTAATGAGAATTCGAAGTAAACAGAAAATTTTTAACGGAAGAAACTATAATCCACCAATTGTAGAAATGTAATTCAAATATATGAATTTAGAAATTCCCTATAAAATCTCGTCCTTAAACCGCGTCCATAAAATAAATAATTCGACGGAAAAAATAATATATTTACATTGTAAGAACATTCAAATTAGATTTTTAATTAAAAGAATAGAAAACAAAAACAACTTTTTTCCTTCCTCCTATTCAGACTGCGATAAGAAATGTTGAGAGCAGGCAGAGCCTTTGCTGAACTTGTTTTTCACGGCACAACACAGAAACGTTGCAGGGAAGTCAGACAAAGGGCCGCTTGTATAAGGAAGGAAACACTTCTCTCTCTCTCTCTCTGTCTCTCTTTCCCTCTTTCTCTTGTGTACCCCTCCTTCATTTTCTTTTGACCATTTCTCCTCCTTTCACAGCCTCTTTCTCTATTCTAGATTAATCATGTGTGACCGTTGAGAAATTTAAATCGCAAAGAAAAGCAATGACTTCAGTAAACAAATTGTTGACGATGGCGCTGGCTTCATGTCCCAAGGTCAAACGAAAAATAAAATTCGCACTGAACCTTCTGTATTCGAGACAAAGAAGTCAGAATTAAAGAGGTTTGTTTTATAAGTGTTTTTATCGGAAACGTGAATACACAGAAAGCTAGAATGAATTTTCTTTGAAATTTGAAAAATACGAACGTTGGTTATGAATGTTATGGACACCAATTCACCTTTTACTTTGATTGCGTTTCGGTTATTGAATCGGGCTACTATATTTTATGAATGAAAATATTCTTACGTTACTATTTTACTATAAAATCTTAGAAAAATAATATACGCTTCTGACTTTTAGTGAATGTAATTTTAAGACCTCGTTTGAATTAACTTTCAGTGAATGTAAAAGGCTATGGCAATATGATGAGAAAATGGTTTATATTTTAAATGCCATTTTTATTGTAAATACAATTTCTCAATATTTTACTGTAAGGATTTTCCCTTCATGTTTTCTATTAATAGACCTAAAAACCGGTGGAGCAGGAGTTAGTTTTTGTTTATAGCTTAGTTACGCTTGAATAATATTCAGCTTTAGTTTTCAGAGGTCACTAAAATTGTTTTTTCGAGTAAATGAAAAATGATATTCTAAAAACAAATTAAATCCATCGATTCATTATCCTGACATACTGCATGTAACAAAAGAAACTCTCCTCAAATGTTAAAAAGAATGAACGCTTTTTTTATTACTTTCATATTTTTACCATTATGTGTGTCATAGACATAAAAAGAATTTGCGAACGGAATGGGTTAGCAAAAACAATTTCTAATGAATTTCTAAATTTTTCTTAGTAACAATAAAAAATATTTAAAAAACCCCCAAAAATAAAACCTTTTCTCTCCTCTGTGAAATGTTTTCCAGTAAGAATTTGACAAAAAAAAAGAGAAAAAAAGAAGGGGAGAAATCGCTCCAAGATGGACTGTCATTATTCGATATTGTGATTCGTTAAGCGGTCGAGGTAACGTTATTAAAAAGGAAGGTTAATAACCAACTCACTAGGGAGGCATCATTATTTCTCTCCATCGTTAACCAAGAATATCTTTTTCAATCTCTCAACCAGAGGTCATCTGCAATCGTGATGTGGGTGGGTGGTCCATGATAGATTCACTTCCGCGCTTTCCCTCCCCTTAGGAAAGAATGGACGTTTCCTGTAGCAACTGAGTCTCTCCCTCTCTCTCTCTCTCTCTCTCTCGTCAGCAAACAGTTGGAAAGGAACCACCACCACCACAGCAAATGACAAGCGGCCGGAGTTCGATGCCAGTTTTCCCTCTCGTTTTCGCTTTCTATTTGAGAATTCTGCCAAGCGTTCGTTCAGAAGAAGAACTGAGAAAGCGATCGTCTTTGCAGTCAGAAAGAGAGAGAGAGAGAGAGAGAGAGAGAGAGAGAGAGAGAGAAAGGGAAAAATACAAAAGGGACGGTGGATCGAACTTTTGACTTCTTTTAGCACGTGAATAATATTCCCATTCCACTTGTTTCTCCTCTCTTTCGTCTCTCTTTTTTCCTTTTTTTTTCTTTCTTTCTTTCTTTCTTCCTCTCAACTGCCTTTGCCTTTCTACGTGTCTGTCTCTGTCTATGTCACAGTCAGAAATCATCGGAGACTCATTTCGAAAGGAGGGAAAAACGAAATGACGCGGCTCGATTGATTCGCATCGTAATGAAAATGAATTCCTTAATGACTTTATTGACAAAAGGCAAGGCAGCTAATAACAATTTTAATTGACAATTGAGAATTCAAATTTTTCGTAACGTCAGGAGATGTCATTAAGAATAAAGAGGCAGAGAAGGAGACCAGTGGTTAGAAAATGAGTTTTAAGGCTGTTTTCCAGCAAGCGCTGCGGAAATGAAATCGAATCGAATTCGCTGAAGAGCGAAACAAAATCTACGCTCTATCACAAGGTATTCGTAAATAAGAAATGTTAAATTCCAAACATTAATAATTTAAAAATTTATAAATAATAAAGCATTAGATCTAAAAAACTTCATGACGAAAGGCGAAATTTTTTTATTATTTTTTATTTTTGCTATGATTACAAAATCAAGATTATATGGACCGTTATTGTGAAAGCAGTTTAAGATCATTTTTGGTAAGAAAAAAAATTGAGAAAACAAATAATTTATATATAATTTAGTCAGAACATTTTTTATTTATATACAATTTACAGTTTATATTTTGGAATGTCCATACGCCTTATCAATTGAAAATTCGTTGGTTAGGAACCTGCATAATCATTAAATGAATGGCTGAAAATACCAGTAGAACAAATCACATTTTTAACATTCATAGTAATTTAGAGTTTAAGCTGTTATTTTATTTAAAAAAAAAACCCTGAGGAATCGTGATTTACACAAAGAGATTCATGTTATTGTGTCTTGAATATAAGTTTTATTGTCCTAAAATTGAATGCTGGTGCACAATTGGTGTTTATCCACAGTTTTTTGAAAGTGGGCTTGGTCTATGTGTATTTTCAGCCATTCAAATATGAAACCTTTAAATAAGGAAACATGGACTTAAACCACTGGAGAATTTTAAAATTAGCCACGTTCAATCTCAAAATGTGAATTACAATATAGAATATTATACATGTGTATATGATCAGGTTCTTATTTCAAGGGTACAATCGTTCTCTTTGATATACAGGGTGTAAATTTTAAGTTGACAAAGCAGAATAACTCGAAAAATAAGCTTCACACGAAAAAATGCGTAGAATCCAAAGTTGATTATTTTCGAGGGGGCATCTGCTGGTGCTAAAATTAGCCCACCCCCCCCGGCCCCTGGGGGTGGGGCGGGGGGCAACTTTAAAATTTCAAATGGGAACCCCTATTTTTTATTGCAGATTCAGGTCCTACATAAAAAACTACGTACATTTTGTCTGAAACATTTTTTTTTATTTTTGGTAGATGGCGCTGTAATTCAAGAAAATCCATTTTCTCATTTTTGCGTGGAAATGGTTACGGAGAAATAAAAAATACTTATTTACTTCGTAAATTTTGCCGCAAAGTTATTATTTTATTATTTTTTGCCGCGGATTAGGATAATTTTGTTTTGTTTCGTGGTCATGAGGCCACACAACTTTATAATTATCAAACAAATCAACTAACAGAGTAAAAAAGTAAAAGACTGTGTAAAGATGAAGTTATTCCCGTTTAAGATTTGGTGGTCCTTAAAAGGACCGATTGTTTTCGTTTTATTTTTTCTTATTTGCAAATACTTGCAAGTAAATGAATTTCGGGGTGCTTGTATTTCCAGTGAGTCCCCTCGCCTCTCACTTTCGGCCTGCTTGTTGTCCTTAAATCCCTTGCATCTCGCCGTTTTATGAAATTAAATGTTCAAATTGATGACCTCCAACTTCGATGCATTTATTGACTCGTTTTGTAAATTCCTGAACACATCTTGATAACATGTCTGGTGTAATTGCAGCGCAAGCATCTCTTATTCTTTGAATCATGTTTTCGCGAGTGGTTGGCGTTTCCTTATACACGATATCTTTGAGGTAACCCCATAAGAAAAAATCTGGCGATGTAAGGTCAGGCGATCTGGCTGGCCAATTCACAGGACCTTCCCTGCCGATCCAGCGACCATGGTAAAGTCGATGTAGTACTTCGCGCGCTACTAATGAATAATGCGCTGGACAACCATCATGTTGAAACCACATGTGTTGTCGAAGTTCAATACTCAGGTCTTCAAGTAGATCTGGTAGTTCATTTTCAAGTAGGTTACGATATTTGTTGCCATTCAAATTACCGTCTATAAAATATGGACCGATAAGTTTATCGCCAATTATCCCACACCAAACATTAATTGACCAAGGTCGCTGATGGTTGACTTCTCGAATCCAGTGTGGGTTCTGTTCACTCCAGTAATGCATGTTATGTCGATTAACTTCCCCGTGGTTTGTGAATGTTGACTCATCGGAGAAAAGAACTCGTGCAAAAAAATGTTGGTTTGTTTGCATCTGCTGAAGTGCCCAGTGACAAAACGTTAGACGGTTTTGGTGGTCATTGCCATGTAGTTCCTGATGCATAGATACATGATATGGATGAAATTTGTGGAGCTTCAGCATTTTCCAAACACTCATATGTGAAATTCCTGATTGCCTTGATATTTCTCTTGTGCTCGCATGTGGATTATGAGCCACAGCAGCTAGGACTGACACTTGATTGTTTTCTCCACAAACAGTAGCTGCACGGGTTCTTTTTTTCTGGTTCACACTACCTTCCGCAGTAAATTGTTTAATAACTCGAACAAAAGAAGACCGTGATCGCGTTTGGCCAGGAAAACGCTGAGCATAAAGCGCGACTGCATTATCAAAATTTCTCCCACTTTCTCCATAAATGTACACCATCTCAATTTTTTCTTCCACAGAAAGATAATTCATAATGTAAATTCAAAAGCAATACGGCGTTGTACACTCACAAAAACAGTTGAAAAATTACAATCTTTTCTTCTAAAGATCAGAATTTAAAATGTAAACATTCTGAAAAAAATGCCAATGTTTACGTTATTTGTTTGTTGACGAAATGTCTTCAAATTACATTGTAGTTAAAACAATGTAGGAATCGAAATGAATAATAAATTAGTTATTTCCACGCAAAAATGAGAAAATGGATTTTCTTGAATTACAGCGCCATCTACCAAAAATAAAAAAAATGTTTCAGACAAAATGTACGTAGTTTTTTATGTAGGACCTGAATCTGCAATAAAAAATAGGGGTTCCCATTTGAAATTTTAAAGTTGCCCCCCGCCCCACCCCCAGGGGCCGGGGGGGGTGGGCTAATTTTAGCACCAGCAGATGCCCCCTCGAAAATAATCAACTTTGGATTCTACGCATTTTTTCGTGTGAAGCTTATTTTTCGAGTTATTCTGCTTTGTCAACTTAAAATTTACACCCTGTATACAATCCCATTTTCTGCAATAAGTTCATTTCGACTGAAGACGAACAATTTACGTTATATAAGTATTCAACTTATTATTTTCCTCAGAAACTGGACCATTTTTAGGGTAGGCCAAAAGTAGGCTTACACTTAGTAGGTATGTACTTTACATTTTTTAAAAACATTTTATTACATTTATATTTCTTTGTTGTAATTATATTTGTTCAATACTGTTTGTAGAGATGAGTTTAACACTTTTCTTAAGGGCTCAAATTGTGAAGCAAATATTGAAACAGCTGTAAGCCTACTTTTGGCCCATCCTGTATGTACAAACAGTACAGGGTAATCATAAGCAACTTTCAAGCAATTTAACGCCAAGAGTTAATCATTATTTCTATTTTCGTAATATAATAAATCTCTTTTCTTAGTAAATCTGTACCTATAGTTTACGCAAAGAACAAATAAAAATATTTTTCAAAATATTCTGTTAACTTAATAAAATTAAAATAAAATTAAATGAACATTATAAAGGTATTAAAAAAAAATAAATGGTATTCATTCAATAACATTTAATTATATTGTCATAAACGCAACAATTCCTGAACGTGAATACCAAACATTTTGTTTTGTTTTACGTTTGACCATTTTCAATGTTTAATTAAAATTCCATTTCGTAATTATCAGATAACATACCAAATTATCGGTAATTAGTAACCAGCCATTAATTTAGTAATGAAAGTTTAAAGATATAACCTTTGGCTAACTATATCACAATAGTCATTAAGTTTAATGTATGTCGTATTCGCTTGTTACCTAATTTACCGTAAAATTTAAAAGCTTAATGATACGATATTTTATTGTAATAATTATTTTAAATTGAAAGTTTCTTAAAGACCTCATTTAATACCATTTAACCTATCAAGAAAGGTGGTATAGCTCACATGGTCTTCAGTGTAACATTAACTACTTCAGTTTTTTAATTTTAATTCCTATTCCTTTGCAATTTATATTAGCACAGAACCTTATCTCTGACCTAATTCTACTGAATGAGGGCGACGTTTTATGAATGTGCCACCTCGGAAAAATTCGAACATTCCATCACTGAAAATTTATTGCTCGGGCCCGGCAAGCAGTATGTCGCATGTCTGCGTACTACACGAGGAAGACGACAAATGGAAATATTTTAGCCACACAGAGTAGAAAACCCAGGAATAGACGTTAAATTAAGTTATCAGTTTCTTACATGTCAGAACAACGTCTTCACCATTACCTCATCGATAAATACGAACACAAACCCAAGAGTAGAACGAAGTTTGTTTTTTTTTAAAAGAAAATTATTTCAAATTTAAAAAAAAAAAATATTTTCATGAAAAAAAAAATTAAAGACTGCAAAAATAAACACAAACCGTCTAACTTTTTTTTTTTAATTCTCTCCCTCCTTTTGCCTGTCGGTTTTGCTATTATTCGCCTTTTCCTCAACTTGCAGCCGTGTTTGCTGGCATTCATTCATTTAATGCGTTCGCTATAACGGGGGTGTTGCAAGCGTTTAGACGAGTGATGTCATCAGAGATGCACGAGGAAGGGAAAACCTTGGACCCTGAGCGAACAGCGGAAACATCCGCCCACTTTTCCCATCCTGCAATTCGAAGCTAGAATCATCTCAACTTCAGACCTGATTTTCGTTTATCTCTCTCTCTCTTTCTCTCTCTCTCTCCTCTCTCTCTCTCAGAGCCCAAGTCTTGTCCTTTCTCAAAGGAATCCGCCAATTGAACTGAAAATGTTGCTTCCATTAGTCACGCGAGGAAAGAATGGAAACGAACCCACTAAAACTTAAACGTTCCTTCTCCGAAGCTTAATGAAGAGAAGAGAAACTTGATCTTGCGCTTTCTTAAATTATTTATAGACGATTTTAATCACAGCAGAAATCAGGAAAAGCGGAGGAAGGAATACAGGGTCACTTAATGGTAGAAATAAAAACGAGAGAAATCTACAATAAGATAACACCCACGGTAGTTTTATACACCGCTATTTTGCGCCCCATTATTTTAGACTAGGTTTTTGGTTGCTATTAAAATTAAAAAAAAGCCGCAACGCAGGAGGTTTTAAGAACACGAAGGGTTAGAGTTAAATCAAAATTAAGCAGAATCAAGTGAAACTTTTAAGACAATTTATTCGCTCATTTGTGCGCAGTTAATCCTCAGTTAATGCGCAGAAATGGAGTGTAATTCAGCGCGAACTGAAGTGATTCCTTAATAGGGTTTGCTGAGGAATGATATTGAGAGGAAAGGAGGAAAAGAAGCCGATGAAGAGTACAACTGAAATGGAAAAATAAAAGAGAAAAACCGGGGGGAAACAGCATCCTCACAGGGAGCGCCTAGGAATTCGTCTGCACTTGTTGGGAGCTAGTGAAACGTCCCGTGCGAACGTGTTTCGCAAACACATCGGTTTCGTGCCTCTTTGAAGCGACCTAGGTACATGGGATAGATTAAATACATTAAAGGAACACTTTTTCTTCGCTCTGACTGTCCCAATTGGAACCGGCAAGCGAGGGAAGCCGCGCAAAGAGCGCTCTTCGCCGTCTCCTCCTCCTCCTCAGAGCGGTTTCACATCTCGGCTGCCGCTGCGCTCTATCGCAACGAGGACGCAGAAAACGAGTTCGTCTATTCTTTACTTACCGAATTTGTCGAGTAGTTTCCTGCCTCAGTGAAGGGACGAAAAATCCATTACTCATCCTCCTGTGTAGGTCACCATAACAGCGGGTGAATAAGCTCTCATCCAAGTAAAGTAATTAACCACGAAAGCCCAGCGTACACAATTCGTTGTTCATCCAGAAACTACGCTCGTCAGCTGCACTGCCATGATGGAGCAATATCCGTCGACGGCGGCGGCGGCGGCGTTGAGGCAGAGGGCGCCACTCGTCAAACGCACTCTCTCACCCAGCGCGAGTGCGGCTCATTGACGGTTCCATCGGGGGAATTCATAACAACTCGTGGAATCCAGCCACTCCTCCTTGTTTTATAGCGCAGCACACATCCAACACATAAGCACACTTTGGGAAAATTTTTTTAACACTTAATGTTTGATTGAGACTAAGTTTGTGTTCATATTGATCGGACACTCGGGTAAGCACTGCCTCCGTGCAATGCAGGTCAAATCTCGTTATGACGACTTTTCCAACTCCTTTCGCTATATTTAAAAATTTCTCTCAAAGAATCAAAGTATTACACTCCTGAAGGGAGGGGAGGAATAAGAATTTATAAGACTATATACTCCCCAGTTCGGTGTAACGAGATTGTTACCTGTGGGTCTATCTTGCACAATCCAATTTGAAAGAGTCGTCGCTATAGGCGGAAATTTGAGCTGCTTTTCGAAGGCCTAAAATAGACAAGAGACTCTTCGGGACAACAACTGCCGCCGCTTCTTCGCCTCTTCCCGCAGAAATGCCTCCGTTGTTGCACCGCCGCTGACGTTGCCACCGCAATAAAATAGAAGGACAAGAACGAAGACAAACTCATTTCCTCCCAGCGTGTAATGTTTTCAATAATGCGCCACTGATAAGGAGAAGGTCCAAGGATTTTTTTTTTAATCGTACAAAAATCAACGTCAGCAACAAAAAAAAAATACAGTTAACAATTTTTGTATAATTTCTTTTCACATCTCGACGGGTTATCAGGGATAGTTTGAAATTAAATTTTAAAAAGTGTGCTTCCACGCCGTTCTCAAGAGAATTTAAACAAATTCAAAATTTAATTTGGACAAGGTGTTAAAAAATTATGAATAATTTGGAATTGCCAGCTTTCAATAAAATTTATAATTTTTTTCTACTGTTTAGTTAATGGAATTAAAACATAAGCGATATGAAAATATGTATGCTTTGTTCCACTTCATATTATGAATGCCAAAATATAAAAATTATTCCTGCCTTTTCCCTACAAATTTCATATTTAATATTTGCGAAAAATTGAGCTTAATATAAATGTAATATGAAAAATTAAAAGTGAGAAAAAAGAACGAAAGAAAAATATAGTCACTTTTGAAGTTTCAATTCTGAGGTAATGAGTTGAATTTTGATAAACTATATGCAGTATCCCTTGGTATCCGCGATCTCACCATCCGCGGTTTCGCGTATCCGCGTCAAATTTTTCGCATACCTCCTCCTTCACACGCGATGGAAAATTCGCGAATCCGCGGTTTGTCCTGGTCTATTTTTATCGGGATTCCCCTTTTTACTTACTCTCTTTTAGGGAATTCCCCTCTGTTCGCGTGGTAAAATTTCAGTGCAAGTAAACAGTGTCTGTGGCATTTTACGAACCTTATGTTTGCAAACGCGCATCATTGGCACAGCTTATCATGGCTTTGAAATAGGAAAACTGTGAAAATCCACGTCGTGCAAAACGACTGAGAAAGGTTTTGTCGCTTGAAAATAAGTTGAAAGTTCTAGACATGTTTAATGAGGGAAACAGCAATACTGGTGTCGACTGAATATATGAAGTAAATGAATCCGCTGTTCGCACGATAAAGGAAAACGAAGAGGCTATTATGATAAAGATAAATAACAATCGCCTTTAACTTTGAGTCGACTGGCAAATAGACATCCCCTAAACCCAATTTTCTCCTAAGGCTTTGGCCCTGGTATACCCGAATTCTATATACGCGGGGTTTTCGGAACCAATCCTAGCGGATAACGAGGGATTACGGTACCAGTGGCCAAATATAAGAGTAATAATTAGGTGACAGAATTTCCACGACGGACAATAAATACATTCGAATGGCATCCTAAGAAAATTATTTTTCATATCTGGAATAATGAAGAACTCCTGCCTATAAACCTTGAAGTCAGCAATCCCATTGTACAAAAGATAAATAAAGGCTTCATTGTACAAAAGATAAATAAAGGCTGAGATAAAAATTGTAAACTTCTGTGGAAAGTTGAATATTAAAGCCAGAGTAATTCTAACTGAATGAAAGTATTTTACGAGTATTTAGTACAAAGTAACTATTTATTACAGTACAATGTGTAAGGTGTCAATGAATAAAGTCCAATAGATGAAACATGAGAATTGCTTCTCCTGCAATAGATCACGTGGTCATGACGAAGGCTGAGCTCATCAGCCAATGAGCGGCTGCCTTAGCAGCGTTGCATTGGTCTTTTATCTATCGTTCAAATTTCCTGCTTAAAGGCTAGTTTCCATTCCGACAAGTTCCAGGCACATGACGCGGCAACACGTGCCGGGCACATGTTACGCGTAATTGTTCTACTGTTTCCAGTTTCCTGTGATATCTGCTTTTAGTTGCAGATACAGTTATTACCGTTTTCCTGTGTGGATTGATTTGTTGGTTCAAATATTTGAGCGATATGCGCAACTCAGCTACTTCAGCTTTTGTGGTAATGTCAGGCGCATACTATGAACTTCTAAAAAAAAAAAAAGGCAAAAACGACCGAGATGGTGGATTAGAAGTTTTCTAGCGAAAAGACATTCGGAAGGTACCTATAACTCGTTGATGTCAGACTTACGTCTCCAAAGTGGGTATGAGAATTTTGTTAGAATGACAGCAAGTGATTTTCAGTTTTTACTGAACCTTATTGGACCAGAGATTACAAAATCCAGGAAATGTCGAGAAAACTCTAGCTTTGCATGAACACTGAAGTATGACAACAGGAGAGCTTGTTTGAGGTTATACTCGCAGGGTCTGGATAGAGAGTTTATACTGTACTGCATGTGAGCGTGTGCCTGGGGCATGTTGCATTCTATTTCCATTGTCTGTGGCACAAGTTGCGGCACATGTTGTGTGCCACAGTCGCTAATGCACATTTCTGTCCCCGGCACTTGTGCCCCAACATGATGCAGACTGTTTCCATTTCAACAAATTTCGGGTACATGTGCCAGCACATGAGGCACAACATGTTGCGGGAAAAATTTGTAGTAAAGGAAACAAGGCTTAAGATGCACTTTATTCAACACGTACTCAAGCAAAATGTCAAACAAGCAAGTAGCACGATCGTTCTGAGGAAAATTAATTTCGCATTAATTGCAAAAAAGGCTCTTTTAAAGACCACCAATTTAACAGTAACGCATTTAACAGCAACCTCAGCACGAGGCTAAATTTTACTCCAGCTTGTTTCCATTGCAACGCATGTGAAGGATGCTATACATATTTTACCTATGCTAAAAAACTGACCGAGATACGTCGTCGAATTATTGCTGCCGTTGAAATCATCGATTGATGTGGCTTTTTTTTTCTTAAAGAGGAATTCAAATTTTTTGGGTTGTTTTATTGTTTTTTTTCCTCAATTATTTTGATTAATGGAAGATTGTTAGAAATAATTAAATAATTAGTAAATTAATTATTTTTAATTTTTCAATTAATATGTAAAATCTAGGAACATGTTGCCATGTGTATCGTCTGATTATTTACCCTTAATACAGAGCGATTCACATTAAATAACCCTATTCAGAGCCCTGTAGCAGGATGACTGGTGGATCGAATGGCTTCACGTGTCAACTCCCTCTACGATTTTTGGCTCTGGTATTATCTCACATTTTGCCATTCATGGAGGCAGGACCAGATTCGTCTTGCATGCACGGAATATCTCATCACATCAACTGCGTGCTGCTGTGGGACATACTGTAACTCGTTATGAGGTGTTGACCATGGAGGACAGTGGCCACACTGAACACCTCCTCTGAGTGTCCTCGCGACACCCTGTACAATCAACATGCCTCACCGCCGATGACAGACATGTGTAATGGGTCTCCTTTAATGACGAACAATTTGACCAAAACTTTGGTCAACTGGTGCTAAACTGTTGTTGTTGGCAATGCCACATTTAGCACAAGTGACCGGTTGGGAAACGACATACGAGGAGTGATCAAAAACTAAGTTACAAGGCCGTTATAGTTTCGTCTGTTATAGAGAAATTAGTAGTGTGCAGTAATTCTAATACATGTGGTCGGCAACTGTACAGAGTTTCAGCCACCCGCCGCCTACAGCGTTAGTTGTAGGTTAACACAAAAGGCGATTCGTTTGGAAAACTGGTCTTGCGAAGAAATCCGCTCAGTTATTCGATTTCTGTGGGCGAAGCAATCAGGAGGGAACGGCCAGGACTTCTCACCGAGGGCGTCATCCTCCTTCACGACAACGCGCGACCTCATACAGCCTAGAAGACAATCATATAACTGTTGAAGCAGTTTCGCTGGGACATCATCGAACACCCTCCCTACAGCCTGAACCTCTTTCCTCACTTGAAGGAGCACCTAGGAGACCGACGATTCGCTTCAGACGAGAAGGTGAAACACTTCTCGACAACGTGGATGAACACGCAAGGTCAGGATTTTTACCAGCATAAAATATTTAAACTCATCCCACGAACCGACAAGTGCCTAAACCGATATGGAGACTATGTTGAAAAATAACCTAATGTATGTACTATCAGTTGGCTGTATTGGTTGTATGAAATAAAATGTACACGTTTTACTGCAAGCTTTGTAACCTTACTTTTTGATCACCCCTCGTATAATTATTATCATATTTCTTCCTCATGCCCTGAATAGCATACCCTCCAACTTTGAAGCTATTCTGCCCATCGGTCACGCCGCTACAGGCATACTTTAATTTGAGTCGCCTTGAATGTACAGGCTGTCCACATGAAACCTCCATGATTTCAAATGTTAATTGTAAAAAAACTAATAGTCCTAGAGATTTTGTGCTTTTGTATTGTCTCTCTAAGCGCTTCTAATGTGGGCTCTCACAATGTCCAGTCGATATTCAATCTCAATCATATGCTGTGTAGAATGTCCGGTATGATTGAGTTGATGGCTTCCACAATATTCTGGCGAAGATCATGAAGTTCACGTACATATATAGCGCAGACCATATCTTTGATATAGTTCCACAGGAAGAAATCCAGAGACGTTATGTCTGGAGATCGCGGTGATTTCGGTTCAGCGTACCGCACCATGCACTGAGCTATCTGTTATGCTGCTGTCATCTCTGCTAATTATTTAACACTTGTAACAAAACAATATTCTTTTTCAAAACTTTTTGAGTTGCTCTTATGACACCACAAACCGCAAATCTCTAGGACTAATAGTTTCCTTACAATTAACATTTGAAATCCGGAAGGTTTCGTGTGAACACCCTGTAGATAAACTTTGAGGGCTTTCTTATTTATTAAATTACACATTGCTCTGTAATATATATAATTAATGAAATGCTCGTAAAAAAACGTGAAGTATTCTCATATATCTTGAATTACCCTACATGTAGATTCCGAGGTTTGAAGTTGTTCACGATTTGGTTCATCATTATTCCAAATATCAAAAAATTTTCAATAGAAAATCTTTTTAAATACTATCTTTTGTTCATGATGCTAAAAATAGTCCTATCAAAGGATAAAGTAGATTTTTATTTCGAAAGCGAAGATCTTAAAGCGTAATGCAATTACCTTTTTTTTTGTTTAAGTCATGTCAGATATTAAATTCTGCATTCAATTTATTATCGGACAACCTCTATTTCCCAAGATCATCTAAAGTATTTGTCCATAAGTCAGCAATGTAATCATGAGCTCATCTATACGAGATTTTTTTTTTCAAAGTTATTAAGCGAAAGCATTCGCAATCGTCACTAGTTTTAAATATTTATAGACCTGCTGTTAAAGTAACAAAATATTTATAGATTTTCGCACTACTTTCGGTTTTATTATGACAGGGAACGTCACTTTCTTTCGTGAAAGCCCACTCAAATATTTATTCACGATCGTCGATGTTCATCAAGCAAACGTTTTACGATTTGCATTCATGATAAGAGAAGAATAGTTGGAAGCAAATAGAAGCCATCGTTTGCTATTCTCTATGCAGATGAACTTCGCAATCGCTCCGAAAATAACGTTTTGAATTTGAGTTTTAATCCGAGGAATTATCGCCGGATTACCACGCACCGCTCATAACTTTGATGGATGACTCAAGAACCAAAAAACGGAGAAATCCTATTTGAAAATATTTTTTTTTATTAGATGCTATTTCAGTCCGGCATAGTTTTTAAAATCAAATATGAAAACAGGGTAGCAAAAATATTAGAAATAGTGATGAACACCTGGAAGCTTTAAATAATCACTTGTCGTGCACAATATCCAAGCTTCATCTAAACTTCCTATAAATTCTTTGCAATCGATGACTATGGTAAATAAAGTGATCTTGGACGGTTTTTTAATCTAGACAACCGCAATTATACCAAACGACAGAATACAAACAGTTTCTATCCATGCTCAGGCTCTTTAGAACGACCTGAACAAAGCAGCCACGTATTTCATATTTCGTATTTCAGCAGTGGATTGGTCGAGCAAACAATAACCTGGAACTTGCAAAGTGGCCATCCCTTTTCCCCGACCTCACACCTTGTAATTTCTTTTTATGAGGGTACAAGGTATTCACCCTACCCCTTCCCCGTGACCTAGACGAGGCTGAAAGAACGCATTACGGTAGCGATACGTGGGATTGATGGAGACATGTTAATGCGGGTTTGGGACGAATTCGACTACAGGGGGGCATATTGAACATCTTTAACTGTGTCACAATAAACTTCAAGAGTTTTTCTTTAAGAATCCATATGTGGTGTGTCTATATTCTGAATAGCTTTGATGTAATAAATATTTAAAAGTGTGAAGTTCTTTTGTAATACCCTGTAATTATTTATTGAAAACAGTAAATTCAAATAAACACATCTTATAAGTATAGACATTAATTAGCTTTTCAATGCCAAATACTGAATACAAAGCTAAATGAAATTGGTCATTCCGCACCAAGACGATAAATAAAACATTAGTTGTGGAAGCGTGAAACTTGGCACCATCCCTCATGTGCGCAGTGCCCACTGCTGGCTAATGCTGTAACTAGTAGCAAATTCTTTAAATAATCTTGACACATGCCGTTCCACCTTAGGAGATGTGGCTCTTGGACACTCCGCTGAAACTTCAATGCTATGATAATAATAGCAGAAAAAGCTTAAAGTTAGTATTAAAATCCAAAATTAAATAAACTAGCAAATAAAGCTACACAATAAGCAACTCGTAGCTTTGTCCACATACATTCTTTTATGCGCAGCAATAAGAATTGCAATTCCAAATAAAACTTGCAAATTGTCAACAAAGACGAAACGAATGCAATTATAGGGGCAATTTCAACTCAATTATGCAATTTTGTTCCACCTGTTGCCCTTCTCCAAACAACACTTAATACGACTTAAACAACGCGGCTCTATTCAGCCTCATAAACGTCTAGCAACAAAGACTAGCTCATTCAATTTATACAATTGAGCCAAATATATATTGAATTAATTAAAGAGATTCGCTCCTTCAATTACGCAATGGAGCATAATCACTATGGTTGACATTAAATCCATTATAAACCTCCACGCCGGCAAAGTAATGTTGAGAAGAGAAATATGTAGGTCCAGTTCATTAATTACACCTGTCACTTAAGTTCATTGAGTGCACAAACTAGTAAAAGCCACCAACTCCTTTGCCCATGTACGCCGATAAGCCGTACGGAAAAACCTCGTCGCAACTACCATGATGTTAAACATAAAATATTTCCTTGAACATCGCTAATCCCCACTGGACAGGTGTTTCTCTTATCCACACCATAGGAATTAAATAGGAGCTTGTAATTTGTAGGGTAGGCAAGCTTCCTACCAATTTACTCAATAAATTAATTAATGTAACGTGTAAAAACAGAGTAGAAAATGTACGCAGTGGAAAATGAATAAAGCACGTTATCAGGGTAAGGTTGAAAATAAAGATAAAGTTTAATATAGGAAAAATTCAATAAAATAATGCAATTAAATATATATAATTAAAGACTTGATAAAAATATAACAAAGAGCTAACTCTCCTAGCTCGAATACATTATAACAATTGATAATCCAAAAAAGTTTAACTGTTATCGGAATCGACAGAAAAACTGATAGTCAATTCAATTCATTAGTTCAATAAACACAAAATTGAAAACTTACGGCCTAACAAAAACAAATGAGAATTCTATCTCAAAAATTTAAAGAGCAGTCACTCAATATAACTCTTACCAAAAACTAGACCGAGCTAATCAGTTGATTCAAGATACACATAATACTTAAACAACCTGAAAAATTCCGATAAGCAAATTGGGTTACATTATAACACAATACAAAAATGAGAATGTCAAATGCAATTCTAATTCTCAAAGACAAAAATATTACTACAGCTTGAATCCTAACCTGGTCAAGGAAATCTTAATTTACTTAATCTATCAAATAATCAACCACACAAAACTTATGGTATTATACCTATAGAGAATACAATTCTACAACTAATTAAATCACATAAAAATTAGGCAGTATGTCTATAGGGTAATACAATTCAACGACGGCACATGATATGGCCTCTCATATATTTAGGCCTAATTGCGGCGCCAATATTTAACATGAACGAATGGGATTAATTGACACAGCAGAAGAATCATACACTAAAATGTTTGTTAAAGTCCAAGTCCGGGAATTTAATTTGATTCAGGCCCAGATAAATTTAATGAGTCTAAAGCCGGTAGTCACACAATCACACAAGTTCTGACAGTTTGAATGCAAAACACTAAGAAAAAGTTCACACAGATAAAGTTCCTGCTAACATAGAAAAACTTAGATACTACCACGTAAATTAACTGTGAAATACTTCTATGATACAGAAGACATGTGCTTTTTATACATTTACCAATTGCAGTCACACGAGTGCTCGCCAGACGGGCTGGTTACTAAATGAGGGAGAAAAATATAAAACATTCGTTACATTTATTAGCTCTATCCCTCCAACTCTTTGCCACACAAAAGGACGCTAAAATAACACTAGCATTCCACTTCAACACCGGGAAAACACTCCTGTGAACTCGTCTCGGCCTATTTAGGCAAAGTACGCAAAACCGTACTGGGTTGATAGATAAGCATTCAGCCCAGCAGGGAAGAAGCCTCTAATTACCGAACGCCCGTCGTTCTCCCTTCCGTGAAGGTCACTAAATACATGCGACCACGCACATGAACTAAGGCTCGATAGGGAAATAGCACTTACAGTCACAGATGTCGACACCGAGAGCGTACGAAATAGCAACCATCTCCCGGTTGCTTCCGCTGGACTCAGACGCGCCGGTTCGTTCACGTTGACGGAGTCACTCGTCAACGAAAACGCCGCCTGCGGTGCTTCTCCGCCGTGCACGCCTTGCTTCGATAGAGGAAACGGACGGCTCGCCACGTCGTCGCTTTTATCAGGCTGAGGGTCCGGGGGTCTCCGACCATTACGGGCGACCGTGAAAAGAACTTTCTTCTCCGGAGTCGGACCAAGATGCTCCTGATGTTTCCCTTCTGAAGTCCGGGTCGCTCTCCCCTTCTCTCTCCGAACCTCCCGCCAAGAAAGCTTCGCTGCCTCGTCACGAAGCCTCCCTGCGGCATCATTGGCTCTTGCGTGTTGGCTGGTGTGACGACACTGTCTGCCCCGCTCCTCCCCCGCCTTCGAACGGGTGAATATGCGTGAGCGGTAATAGCAGTCAGTGTCGCCGGAAATCACCCTTGGATTCGATTTCCGTGACAATTAAAAAGTCACTTATCTGTGCGCAGACATTTTCGTGTAAACTTAAGTCCGAAGCTCTCTCATTAACGGCGGCGGGAAGGGCTTTACAACACGGCATCCTAAAATGACAGCCACTGCGTTCTCCTCTGGCCAACGATAATCACAATTATCAATATGAAAACTATACGCATTGCTCTGTCCAACGCTTACGAGAATCCTCTGCCTTCGTATGCGACCGTGCCTCGCCTTCTCCTCTGGCGTTCGCAAAACCTTTACCGTTTCGCTACTGCATTCCTTCGGTCCACTGGCTCTCCTCTTGCCACTTCGCTTTGGAGACCAACTTATATCGCCTTGAGCTCTACAGTTCCCGTTTACTGACTTCCAGTCAAACTCTCGTCTCTCTCATTCCTTTTTTCTACCTCCTCTCTTCTTCACCTTTTTGGATTCGGCCTTCCTTCCGACCAAACCATTTTCCCCCTCTCGGGTAACAGCATCATCGTTCTTAATTCGCCTAATAAAAATCTTCGACGGTAACAGGTGAGGTCAGATTTCACTACATCCGCTCGCTCTCATCGAGACATCACTTCCCTTATCACGTGACATGTAGTTTTCCGTGGTCCCCTCGATCCCCCGATCTAACTCCTCTCGTCTTTTTTCTTTTGGGAGCTGTTAAAGATACAGTTTACAAAGTCGACCAAAAACACCTGAGGATATGCAGTGCAGAATCCGAGCTGCGTGCAATGCGTTGGAGAAGGGAACGATACTGCATTCAGAGAGGGGACGATACATGCAAAGACCAAGAACGACATGTGTCTGAATATTTATTATAACAACATTTATTGTACAATCATTGTTTTGCATTACTGTAGAATTGTTATGTTCAAATAAAAACACTGATATCCATTTTATAATCCATTGTGTTTAGAAACAATTTCTATTTATTGCCTTTTTATTTAAATCTAAACACACCACATTTTCAGTGTCTCTATCTCCTTAACAGTTGGATCAATTGGAAAAACACTCAAGAATATAAAATTTCTCAAATGTTGTGTACAATCTTAAAATACCATTAAAAATAGTGAGTTTCCTTTGCACATTTCAAAGTTGACTACCAAATTCGAAAATGTGTCGGTTTTTTTGGAAATGGAATATACATAAAAACCTCTCACATAAAAATACAATAATTCTTCCATTGAATGTACTCTGTCAGATATTTATTTAAAAATTGGCTATTGGTTCACTTTAGGTGAGACATCTTGTATACAGGTAAATGTCTATACTGTATACCTCTCTAATAGGACCAACTTCTATAAAGGGACCAATTAATCACTCCCCGTTATTATTAATGAAACCCCTATAAAATCACCTTTGTAATAAGACCATTTACAAAGTGCCAGATTATATATCCCCATTGGTGGTCCTATTAGAGATGTTTGACTATACTTGATACTGAATTCATAGGCACTAATCTATATTCTAAATAAAAACAATATTTACTGAGACGATTTTAAAAATATATGATAGTATATAGAATTGCAGCCAAAGTACTGCCCCACATTTTCTCCCTCATGCAATAATAAAGATGGAAAAATGAAATATAGCATGCTGTAAAATTGAAATTTTCCTGCGTTTGTGTGCGGATTTGCATAGCATTATAACAAATAGTATAAATATAGCAATATGTTAAAATAGCATTCTACGAACGACTCATGTTATTAAAGAAGAGCTCTAACCGAATTCTTGGTTGCAGAGAAAGAAACCGTGGTTAATGTTCACAAACGCTTCTGTGCCCTGTGCGGAAACTATGATGGGAGCTCTCTTGGTTGCTGTGCTTTGGACTTAGAATTAATGCTTCGGCAAGTGGAAAGACCGAGTTGCACAATCGGCGTCAATGTGGGAATCATGCCATAGCCACTAGGCCTTCCGTTGGATTTGCTCCGCCATCCCTCATAAGGACCCGATCTGGCACCCTCTGTTGTTTCAACTGAAGGTTTATTACACATAATTCATGCATGAGGGTAAGGCTAAGTGAAAGGACAAGGTGCTGGTCCAGGCAGGTATGTCTCGCTGTCACAAAGCCGTAAAATTTGACTTAGGGTATTTATTTTGTAAGTAACGTTCATAAATAGTTTCCGAGAGAAAAATATCGGGGGGGGGGGCCCCATTACTTTCTGTGTACCCTCGTACGTTTAGTTCTTTCTTTTTCTAAAAATGTGAATTTGAACATTACTTTTCTTATTAATTCATTTTTTTATCAAGATTAAAAGAGGATTTACAGTGCAAAAATTATTTAACAGTGATGTGAAAGATTCAATGCAACGAATAGGGAATTCCGTTTCTGGCTAGTTTATCCGCTTTCGTACGAAAAAACAGACTCCGTCAATTATTGTGGCAACGACTATTAGGCAAAGCAGAAGAAGAGGAAGAAGGCTTGAGCAGAACCAACGCGTGTTAATTGACCAGAATCTCAACATTGCGCGAGGAAACAAACTTCGATGGCAATGCTCACGCGCATGATCAATATCATTTAGAAAATTAACCGTCACTTGTTTGGCGACTCCTCCAAACGACCGGAACCGTCCGCTCACTCATTAACATTACCGGAAGAGAGACTTCCGCGTTGCACTCATCCCTCGTTACACCGAAGCACGTCATCAAAACTTGGCTTCTTATCATCATCGAGGAAAATGTCGGTCTCTTTCGAAGACGGAACCGAAACTCTGTCTTTTCTCCTGCAAGAAGATGGGGAAAGAAGCTCCTCTCATTCATTCCGACCTCTGAAAAATTTTAAAAAACAAACAAAAAAAACTCGTTAATGCTAATTAGGTAGAATAATCGTTTCCCTTCCAATGAGTCGTTTACCAATCTCGTTGTCGAGTTTTTCTTGCTTCCGGGTATTTTTCGGTTATTGTTTACGTGTCGGTTATGCTCTCGGCTATCGTCAACCATTGGAATCTGGCATCATGGAAGTATAATTTTAATGGGTTTGGAGCTTCCAGCGTTTCTTACGTTTTCTCTCATTCGTCGTCGTCGAACTTGTTATGCGGTTCAACGGGTTCTCCTAAGAAATTGCTCCAGTGATTTAAGTATCCGTTTAAATTTAAACTATTATCTCGTCAGGGAATGTGAAAATATAAAAAGGAATCTATCTGAAGGAGCGATTAAATTTCTATTTAAGGACATTGGCAATAAAATTCAAAAGACAAAATTCGGATACTTTTATACGGTCTCTTTTTTCTAGAGTTTTTTTCCTGTTTTATTAACACTTTTAATCTATTTCGTATTCTTATGCTATTATAAATCTTCAGAATGATACGTCAGAAACTTAAAAGGCAATTGCTTCATAAAGCAACATATGGAGAAAAATCGGGCATGAGGTTAATCAGCGTTCTCCTCTTTACATCAAAATCTAAATATGAATATAAGTTAATACAGAGGTCTCTAGTTTTCCGAATCAATTTGAACCGCGATTGATCGGGATAATTGACAATGTTCAAAACGAAGCAGGGAATGTTCAATAATAAATTAATATATTAAAAAATTATAATAATTTTCTTGGTTTGAAACCAGACGCCTAATACGGAGAGTAATACGGAGAGTTGTTTCGTGTTTATGATGACGTTTGTTAAAACGTCTTTGCACGGGTTTGAAATGCACGAGGCTCTTGAGTTTGGTAACAATTTTACACGTCAGTTCGGTAGCAGTCGAACTAGTCATTCCGTCCATATCATTTTAAGTTTGCTGCTAAAATGCCTTCAAAAATTGAATCGTTCTTAGAGGGTTAGTCGTAGCCCTTTCCGAAGCTGGTTACCCTTATTCCAGAATAACAAAACAGTGTAAGGGAAAATGTTTCATTATTTTCAAGACAAACGCAGAAGACAAATAGATCCAAACATTCAAGAGTGCAGCGCTGCTGAACGAAAAAAGCACCCCTGTTCTTCCCGTACAACGGGCCATTGCAAGCAAGATTGGAACCTCTGTTGCATCGATAAAGCGTATTATTCGTCATAATAGAACGCCGTCATAAGGCCCAAATTCACGCTTTGTTGCCAAGACATTGCCAAGCGGTCAACCAACAGCTGACAACTGTATGAACGCTATTTGGCAGACAACAAATGGAAGAACATAGCCACCTTGGATGAGTTTAGGTCTATTTATCGAGAGATGACAAAACAAGTGTAATTTTTTTATCCACAGCAGGGTAATACAACTTGATATGATTGGGTGGTCAATACAAGGAGAGTTTTCCGAAAGGATTGCTGGGTAGATGTTGGTTGCTGGGTAGATGGATGTCTAATCACGGAAAAGGTGGGATCTAAAGCAAAGATAAATGCTGCCTACTCTCAGGCAAGTGTCTTGGAACACATATCGATATCAATATACATTAACATGCCAAAAGTCATGGGATAGCACCTAATAATGTGTAGGACCTCCTCTAACCAACCGAATGTCCACAATGCGACGTGGCATTGATTCTACAAGTCGGTGGAAGACATTTGAAGACACTGCCAACTATTCCGACTGGAGAGCTTCCCACAATTACCCATTACGGAGCTACCATCGGCTTGCACAGTGCATGCTTGACAACTTGGGTCCATGGCCTTCATGGGGTCTGCGGCACACCCGAGCTTTACCATCAGCTCGTATCAGCTGAAATCGAGACTCATCAGACCAGGTCACACGTTTCCAGTTGTCAAGTGTCCAGTCGATGTGTTCATGTGCCCAGGAGAGTCGTCGCTGACGATGTCTTGTTGTTAGCAAGGGCACCCTCGTGGGTCTTCTGCTTCCATATCCCATGGACATCAGATTTCGTTGCACAGTTCGCATCGATACAGCTCTAGTATCACCCTGGTTAAAATCTGATGTCATCTGGCGTAGTGTCAGTTGCCTGTTAGCGGTGATCATCCTACTCAGACGCCGTTGGTCCCGTTCATTGAGAAGGTATGGTCGACCACTACCTTCTCCATGGTGGGAGGTAATGCCGTCAAGTTGGTACTCTCGGTAGAATCTTGAAACTGTGGACCGTGGGATGTTGAATTTTTGAGCCACTTCCGATAGTGAATGACCCCTACGTTGTGCTCCACATACCAGGCCACGTTCAAATCGGATAGCTCTCGTCGTGTAGCCATTGTCAGGCTGAACACCTCACCCCTTACTCATGACAGTGTAACTAAATTTACTGACACTGATTTGCATATTTATACTGTTTGCACATGATGGTACTGCCACTTGAAAAATAGTCCATGCTATCACATGATTTATGGCATGTGAGTGTATAGCCCTAGGACGAAGGACGTGTACATCCACCAGGACAAAGCATCCAGCCAGCGCTGTGCTCGAATGGATCAGGAAAGTGGGATTAAGGTTATCCCATTCCAGACTTCTTTGTCCCGTCACCGAAGTCTTTCCCATGAATTTTTGTGGAATCGGTCTCCTTAAACGAGCTCTTCATATAAAATTTCTGAGAACACGTTCTGGATTTTGGAAAGCTTGCCAAGAGGAGAACAGAATCGACCTCGCTGTTTTCTGTAGAAGCCTCTTACAGTGGATATTAACAGCAAGATGTCGAGCGATTGCTAGAAGAAAAGGCCATCATGTTGAGCACAACAGGTGGTGGAGAAATGGGTTCTAATAGATCTGTAGTAATTTTACAGTGTATTCTCGTCACCATAAACATGAATGAGACGATTGCCATGCCTCCAAGCATAAAAATCCAACAATGTTTCCTGTTTTTTTACACGTTTCCCCGCGACCACATCACCAATCACATTCGTCTTGTTTTATCGATTTTACATATTAAGGCGATATCTAAAGACTTGAAAGATTTCACTATGAAATCGCTCCTACTCATCCTGTTATACGTTATCAATTATTTCTTAGTCGCTTATTATTAGAAAGTAGAATCCTCGATATCATATTTTATGTATTCTTTTATATCTTCTTCTTCCATCTTACACGATCCGGAACCTCAGTTAATAATGCAACCAGTCCGGTTTCACATTTATCTTTTATGGATCATTCTCTGTGAATTCCTTGGCCAGAAGCTCAACAACCGAAGAGTGTAGTGTATCTATGTTCGAGTGCCGAAACGAAAATCTCTATGAACAAATGCCAAAATAAATACACAGATCTAGAGGAGATGAATGATGTATCTTTAAAGTCACCTCATAAAAATATAAGAAGTTGGTCGACGATAATTTGATTGACGATTGTCTGTTTAGAAGCAGTCCACATTAACTGTAGCTAAATGCATGAAAGCCTAGACCCATTGGGGGAAGTTCTTTCTATAGAAAGAAGTGGTGGCTTTTTAAAGAAATACACATCAAGGATATTCAAGTACAAAAATTTAGTTAAACCGGACTTTCTCTTCTTACTGTTTCATCTTTGATTGACTGAATCTGGGTAAATTTCTAAACTAAATTTCATTGGGATCCTTTATGGCACTCGATTATTGATTATTATTCAGATAAATTATTTCAGGAAAATGCATTTTTAAGGAATAACCTGATTTTGTGCCCGTTGCTTACATTTTATAAAAAGCGCCAAAGTTTATGAATATTGTATTTTTAATGCCAAATAAACAAATTTTCCAGTCAATTTAGTGATTAGCAAAATCGATATTGTTAACGAACTGGAATGATTCAGTGGACGTGTAATATGAATTTAACAATAAAATATGAATTGCCATAAAAGGTAACGTGAACCAAAATTCGTCGAGTTTTACTTTGTTAAGGCATAAACAAAATAAGTTTTATTTCATTTTTATGCATAAACATCTTAAGTGATAACACGGTGTAAGTAAATAATTAGTTTAGTTGCAATAAGTCTAAAATTAGTGGAGGAGCTGAAGAGAATTTCATTTTGGCACATATTTACAGTTGGATGCAAGTTAAAATGTGTTCGTTTCTTGTACTTGCCATTTTAATAATAGCTATGATAGAGTAAATGTTATTATTTATGAATAAATAGCATCATATAATCATTGAGAAATATTCACAGGATATTTATATTTGAGCTCGGGAAAATTACTCCATTCACGGAACAGTAATTTGAAATAATTTGCATAAATACATAATTAACTCATAAATATTGCAGTAAACGCAAAATGTATTCCCGTTAGCACTACCAAGGGCGGAATATAAAATAACTCACTAATAGACATACATTATTACTTAGTTTTATGTATTAAACAAAATTTCTTATGACTAATTACAATGTAACGACAATCTGATTCATGTTAATTTATAGGTGATTTCAGGTAGAACACGGCTAGTTGCCTTCATTAGGAGAACGTATTAAGGGTTTTTGTTTTCCGAGGATAGCAAAAAAAAAATATATACAGTGCATTAATAACTCGCTCAATTCACCATTCCAACTGAGCATTTACCCTTTCTCTATCTCATTGGAATCGCGGAGCAATTGAGCTTACGCGCCTATTAACCACCAAGCGATCGATCGGCGGCAATTCCTTTGTTAGCAGAAAGAGGTAAAGCCGTTGCTGGTGAGGGAGGAAGCTCCCCAATCCATTAATCTATTCCTATGCTGTCAGCCAGCTAACGTACATACGGCACATGGTAGCCACGAGCGATGAAAGCGGGACGGACGTTAGACACGTGCCAAGGGAGAGGGGAAGAGGAGGTAGACACGTCAGCATCCTCTGCCAGCAGAAAATTACCGCGCTCAAATTAAAAATAGATCACCACCAGCCAGGTTCTTTTTCGAACGTCTTCGTCGTTGTCGTTTCGTCCTGGGATCGGTTCCGAGCGATTGAGGAAGAGCTCCTTACAGCCAACGACGGCTTCGCTGGCGTTAAATGCAAAAGGCACACTTTAGGGGAGAAAAGGGACTGGAAGAAGAATTAAAGAGCGAATGGGAAAAAAGGGAATGTAAAAGTAAGGAAAAGAAGACAACGAGGGATCAAGTAAAAAGTTCGCTCTTACTAGTTTAGATGTCGGTTTATTTTAATGTTAAAACTTCTTCGTGTTCTTTGTTTAAAACGAAATGTTAAGTGTAAAGTAAAAAAAAAAGTTATTTCAAATTTTGAGAGCACAAGGATTCATAAGGGTCAAAGTAATATAATTTCGAAAAAACCCCTCTAAATTATCTTCACAAATAAGCTTTCATCAGTCGACATTGACGTCCTGCGTTGAAATGAATTTGCCTATGATTATGTTTCATCAGAATCTATTATTGCTTATATGGAACATGAAAGATTTAAAACAATTCTTCAGCATGTGTTTAGAGACAAATGATGTTTTCGTTTTAATATTATTGTTTCTGTTGATGTATTGAAAAAACAAAATTAGGATCAAGTCGGGAAGCCAAGTCCCAAAGGCCGATCCAAGAGAGGGTAAGCCCGCAAGTTCAAATGCAGTGAAGAGAAAACTACAAAATATTATGCCTGGGTGTTGGAACTTCATTACTATTTGACAAGGGCTTATTTTGTGGGTTTTTGTTGACTGGCTTTTGTGTAATGTGTGTGGCAGAAAGAACGAAAGGAACAATCCCACAAAGGCGTTTTATTTCGAGTGCAAGATCTGTTTACATAGTGATTTTGTCTTGTGTATACTTTTATAAAGTATGTGTATTGAGGCTGTAAATATAAATCAAATGTCACTTTATTTTGCTTATCTAAGACTGTGATATCCGGTCTGTTTTGAAAGACAGTTTTGCCAGTAATTACAGCTCTGGAAAAATATAATTTATGCGTTGTGCTCTCTAAGAAACATGAGTAAATAATGTTAATAATTAAATATAGACTGGAGATAACCTCCAAGCATGATGTGTAATAATTTTCGATAGAAAAATGGAAAGAAAAATTCTGTGACCTGGGTTTGAACCAGGAATCTCGGCTATCATGGACGACGCCTCTACCAGTTGGGCTATCGCAGACACCCGGACAGCCAAGCTATCACAAGGTGTCTTAAAGACAATCAAGTTGTCATGGTCGAAAGCCCAATGGGAGGAAATTATTTACTTGTGAATTCGTCAAACTTTCTGATGGTCAAACTACACAAACTTTTTGGATAGGAGAAATTCTCGATTTGTGAGCCGGGTGCCCGCTTCCCATTGGGCTTTCAACCATGACAATTTGGTTGTCTTTAACCCTTAAAGGTAAAATGTATCTTTAAAGATACATGAATTTCTAATTTTTTTCTTGATTAAATTCATAGGTTAAGCTGAACTAACAGCCATGTATCTTTAAAGGAGCATCCAATGTACTTATTAAACAAGTGAAGCACTCAGTCGATAGTAAAGTAAAGGAAAAAACAATTTTTTCTTCAACTCCATCCTTCCAAATGGCAGATGATGTTGGTGCCTCCTCAAGTGGCCATGTAAAATCTACTTTTTATATGCTTTTAACTTTTAAGAACTTTAGAACTAAGATAAATAATAGTAGAGATAATATAAACATTTAAAAGCATTGTTTGAGCTTTCTTGCATTTTCATTTAAGTTCAGAAGGAGCAATGTATCTTCTAAGATATATTATGAAAATGACTTACTATTTTGCGTAAAATTTTATTAACTCCTATTTGGCATTGTTTTACTTATATAAACAAGATTTGATTCAAAAAATATTTTTTTTGTTGCCGTAATATTGAGTGCTCCTTTAAGGGTTAAAACACCTTGTGATAGCTTGGCTGTCCGGGTATCTGCGATAGCCCAACTGGTAGAAGCGTCGGCCATGATAGCCGAGGTTCCTGGTTCGAGCCCAGGTCGCAGAATTTTTCCTTCCATTTTTCGATAGCCGGGTACTGACTGAGCGAGCAGCCTCGCGAGGCAGATGCTCGGCCGGTCAGGACGTGCCTCGCCCGAGCCATGTCGAGTCGGTTTTTGTCAATGCTCAAAGGTGCCTCAGAACGAATGCCTCGCGCAAATAAGACGGTTCTATTTTGCCTCGCTCGCTCGTGCTTTGGAGAAACAGAAAGTTTTAAAGCTCATCGAACTATAGGCCTATGGTTTTTTAATGGGCTTTGGGATTCACAATGCATAGAATATACAAATAGAGGGCTAAGGGAAGACGCATAGCGAAGTATAAGCCAGGAAATGAACTGAGAGTAATAAAATTTGTTTCATTCTTAAGTATTTACAAATGAGTAGAGTGCATCAAATTTAGTCTCGGATATCCGTGTAAAAATTTTTTTCTTCATCAAAACACAATTCTTCAAATAATTTCTTCCCATTTTGCAATCTGTATTCATAGATTTTTCTTACCCAAAAGCACTTAGATTTTTTCTTCTTTTTCTTTACAAGATGAACTATAGTCTGTGCAATAAAAGAAAAAAACTGGCGTGGTACGAGGCAAATTTGGCGAGGCATACGGCCGAGGCTGCCTCGCGAGGCTGCTCGCTCAGTCAGTACCCGGCTGATAGATAAATTATTGCACATGAGTTAACACTGTCTCGAACACGATTAAACACTGTCACAAATATATGTCCCTATACATGTGTAATTTAGCTAGATGTTGATATATGATGCTAGGCTATGTCTAAGTAAATAGTCTGTTTGCGTGAGTATTTTGCAACTGGAAATAGCCGGGTACTGACTGAGCGAGCAGCCTTGCGAGGCAATTTCGGCCGTATGCCTCGCCCCATTTGCCTCGCGAGGCAGCCTCGGTTTCAAGGAAACTGTGCAAACGTTGCCTCGCGAGGCAAGCGTGAGCCACAAGTCGGCCGAGCATTTTATTACTCTGAGACTCTAGTCTCTTGTAAATGGCAAAATACTTAAAATGATACAAATTTAATTTAATTTCCTGGCTTATACTTTGCCAGGCGTCTTTCCTTGCTCTCTATTTGTATAGTCTACGCATTGTGAATCCCAAAGTCTATTAAAAGAACCATATAATTCGATGAGCTTTAAAATCTTCTCTTTCTCCATAGCGCGAGCAAGCGAGGAAAGATAGAACCGTCTTGAGTACGCGAGGCATTCGTTCTGAGGCGCCTTTGAGCATCGACAAAAACCGACTCGGGATGGCTCGGGCGAGGCACTTCCTGACCGGCCGAGCATTTGCCTCACGTCTGCCTCGCAAGGCTGCTCGCTCAGTCAGTATCCGGCTAATGACGTGCTGGGTGGTTATAATAATAATTATTATTATTATTATTATTATTATTATTATTATTATTATTATTATTATTATTACGGGTATTTAGTGAGTTATCTAATGCTATACGTTGTAGTGATCATCCAATAGCCTACATATTCAACAATGGTTAATTTGCGGCGATCATCGTCGTAGATTCAGAATTGGGAAAATACAAATACCTTACCAGACAACAAAATATTTAGACCAACACTTCCCGTTTAATGCCATAAAGCTTTGGAACGACTTACCGTTTGAAATCAGACGCCTGGCCTTAAATTGTAAAGCACAAACATGCACGACGTCTTGTCAGCATTTTAAAAGATAGATAAATAATTTTTATATTCATGGACAGGCTTAAGCCTATCCAAAAAAATTTACTAGCAATTTTAAGAGTTGTTTTACACCTAAAGGTGTGCTCTAAGTTATAATAATAATAATAATAATAATAATAATAATAATAATAATAATAAT
>JAHWFO010001556.1:3684343-3716362 GCA_023313115.1 Rhysida immarginata | reverse complement strand
ATAATAATAATAATAATAATAATAATAATAATAATAATAATAATAATAAAGTGAAGGTTGGAAATTGAAGCGATGCTTCAACTTTAGGAATTAAATTCCAGGTTGCGGAATTTTTCCTTTCATTTTTCAATTTAATTTAATTCACTGCATAGTTCCATAGCGGAGAGACCAACAAATAAAATACAAAACGGTGTTAATGTAAATTTAACTTAAAGGTAAACTCCACGGAAAAAATCAGCTTTATTTTTTTTGTATCATAACATTAATCCAGGTTAATAGAATATATATCATTCAAAATTTTTCGATTTTTCCTAATATTTTATTAAGAAAAAATGCCTCGGAAAATTGAAAATTTGCGTGGGATCTTCCATTCCGTCTCCACAGAACACGGCGGAACAAGCTGTCATTTCCTGCCGCGAGAACCTCAGGGAATTTCGTCGCCGAGATTCTAGTCGCTTAGAACGATTCTACATATCCAGTGGCGGATCTAGAACTTGCTCAAGGGGGTGGCCAAGAGGGGGGGGGGCTACGTTTTAATCAGGTAGTCTAATATGCCGTAAGTTATTTCAAATAACCCCCCCCCCCTCCCCCAGGGAAGTGATGGTCCTGGGGTCTTTCTTGAAGTTTGTAAATGTAAATTTGTAAAATTATTGCAGTATTAAAAATCTTTACAACTTGTCTAACTAGTATAAGTTTAGGACCAATGGGGGTGGCTATAGCCCCTGTAGCCACCCCCTTAAATCCGCCACTGATATCGTAAGATTTTGCTAACCTGTTTTATGTGGGAATGCCTTCAATTTGTTCTCTGTTTGGATGTGTAAATAGAAATTTCACGTTTCATAGATTTCCACAATCAGAATCGATTAAAAAACAGCGGATTAGTAGTTTTTGACAGCGAGGAACCTGGTATCCATCTCCAAGCATCGTGCGCTCATTTCTAAGCGTCTTGCTTTGTCTAAGCATCCGCCGTTGTAAATTCAGTATCAATTCAAACAAGAAATTCGCTGAAACTAGATCACATATAAGGTGGAACAAGATGCTCTTCCAACTCTAAACGGGCCTGGCGTTCTTCAAGAACAACGACCGCAATAGCACTCGTTAAACGCCGAAGGAATGAGGAAGTAGGCCTATCTACTGTGTAGGGCACACGCCGCCGTAACGTGCACACGCCGACGCGGCAAGCAGAAGATCCCGTTTCACGGTTTAATACATAGGGCTGTATATCGCAGAAGTTTCCGTAGCATTTAATTCTGCTAACAGCCCTTGTGCATCGCTGTCTTGTTTTCATATTCGTAGTCCATTGTAGGCCTAATCCACTGCGATGCCCTGACCAGGGAAGCGGGAGAACTAATAGCGGTGCCTGCAATTTACTGATAGCGGCGCCTGCGGTAGCGTCCAATGTATGACGTCACGATCTCGGCACCTCTCGGCAACTTCTGACGTCACAACGTCACAGATCCCGAAACGTGGCGTCAGTGTCGATCGGGGGGGGGGGGGATGAAAATGTTTTTATATATTTTATCAATTTTGAGTTCGAATTGAAAATTTTTATACATGCTACGTTATTATTGAGACCTTCATCTTTCATTTTAAACAAAGTTGTTTTGAGTGTGGAGTTTACCTTTAACATAAACCGTGCTGTCTTTTGTTTGATTGAATTGCATGGCTAACATAGGACGAGCATTATCAGAGTTAATTCGATTCCCGTTCCAGCTGAACCAGGTTTTGAAATATCCATTTTTAAACCGGGTAACAGTATATATTTTCGCTCAGTTTCATTTCTCCCCACGATTTATGAAATTATAGAAAAGCTATAGTTTTAGCTGTTTTATGTCTAAATTTTAGAAAAAGATTCCCTTTAGTAATTCAGTGGGCGACCGAATTACTCACTTCAACTAATTATTATAGAAATACCGATTGAAATAAGTAATTAGACAATCACTACAATGGAACAAAGATAAATCGCACTATATTTGTAAGTGAGGACTCGCCCCAGAGAAGACAACATAGGTGCACCGGGTCATTTGGTGGTCCTCAAAGAATTTATTTGTAACCCTTCCTTTACATGGAATGTGAAGAGACAGATTCGAAATTCTTTCATTGAGGGTGATTTTACAAGGGTCGTCATTTAGCGTTGTCCTAATTGGCATCCTCAATTTTCTCATTATCATGTCGTTTCATCCAAAAGTGCGCGTAGTTGATTATTTTTTAATCAAATCTATGAATTTGGAAATACGAGATTTAGTCTTGAAATATGCAAGTTAAGAAAAATAAAACGACTCTTGAGACGTGTTGAAGGGAACCTCCAAGAAAACTTGGGTCTTAAATTTGACTCTATGTCTGAGCTTCAAATGCCCCACGGACAAAATCCACGAAGACAAAAACCCCTAGCCTAATCGGAATTTTGTAGACAAAAGCCCCACGCTGCTCATACTGTAACTTCAGTTATCCTTCTTATTCAGAAAAAAATTAATAAAACTGCAAAAAATATTAAAAATAATTAGGTATGTATTGCATAAAATTGATCACATACAAGAAATTAAATTTCTATTAAATAAAAATTAAATAAAATATAATACATAATAATTAGAGTGTAGGACAATAATTTCCATGTAATCTAGTCTGCTTGTCTGATATCATTTAAAAATACTTGCAACGTCTTCTCCTATTGCACATAGTCTAGGCACAAGGTCTTGAGTCGCTTCTGGTGCTCCTTCGTGGCATGTTTAATTCCTTCTGTGGAGGTTCTCCGCAAGATTCCTTGAGAAGAGAAGTTTCTACCAAACTCTGATCTTTGCGGATACTTTCAATGGCCTTCCAAATGGTTGGATGACGTGTGCTACCAAACGGTTGAAAAAAAATTATTGGTGCGATCTCCGTCGTCGAGAGTGGCTTGATGGACATTCTATAGCTGCAGTGGAAACAAAGGTGGAATCGATCTAATAACCAACGGGGGAAATGTGCAGTCGGGGTGAGCTGGAGGCTGGATCCGGCGATACGTGTCTTGCACGTAAGTACTACTGAAATAATCGAGTAAATCTTAGAATGAGACCCATTATCATATATGAGAAATATGATGAGTGAAATATATTGAATTCCCTTCATCTGTTTAGACTTTATATAGTGTTTGCAGTGCGATCAACAGAATTGTGAAGTGCCCATTGGCTTAGAACTTTGAGGCAAATGTCCGGACCCCTGACTGAATACATCGATTAATTTATTAGATAGTTGAACCACCTGATTTCCTTATTTAAAAAATAAAGAGTGTACTAATAAAAAAGGAAATGCTGATTATAGTAAAAGATTAAGATTACTCCAAAAATTATTTACAGATCTCCAGTCTCGACCACGGCATCGAAGTTCGCCATCACGAGATTAAAAACTTCTCGTGATTATAATAGTTATCAGAACGACCTTATCTTTAGGCAAATATGATTCCATTCCGACATTGGAGACCATTCTTACAACTACGATTTTATGAGTGGTTAAAGCTATTATAAAGAGATTTTAAAAAGAGCGTTTAAAAAAAAAATTATAAACTTGGACATGCTAAACATGAAAAAAAAAATGGTCAAAAATGGTAATAATTTCTAAATATTTATTAAATTTGATTTTAAAAACGCATAATCCACGTCCCATTTTTTTACATTTCATATCGTCGCTTTCCTTTCGTCGAAGATTTTTTTAACAGAAAAATTACCATGACTTATCCAGGACATCAAAAAGGGCAGTCTGAAAATTTGCTGAAGATCGACGCATTAATGGTTGCGGACTTTTTTAAAAGCGAATTAATTAGGACTTAGTTTCGCCCGAAGTTCGAGGGACTAAAGCCATTTCCTTGGCTTACATTCGCATCGTTTAATAACAGCTTACAAAATATACAGGTATTGGACATTGAAACTGAAACACCTGGTAGAAATCCAAAATCTTTATTTAATAAGGTGTTGGGGCACCGTGGGCAGCCAGCACAGCAGTAACACGTCTTGGGAAGGATCGGTAGAGGTCCTGCACAGTTTGCACCCCAAACCATTACTGATCCACCTCCGTGTTTGACTGTGGGTGCCAAGCAGTCTGGGTTGTAGGCATCAGAGGGGCTCCTCCAGACGAATACCCTCCCTGTTGTTTGGAAGACAGTGTAGCTGGACTCGTCCGAGAATATGACGCGTTTGAGGTCATCCAACGTCCAGGTTTTATGCGTCCGGCACCACTGAACCCGCTTGGAGGCATTTGTACTACTGATGAAAGGCTTCGGTATAGCAACCCTGCCATGGATGTTGGATTTATGCAGGTAACGACGGATTGTCTTCGTGCACACAGGTTCCTGGAGGTGTGTATTCATTTCTGCGGTGATTTCTGCTGCGGTGGTTTTCCGCTTTCGTGCAACAATCCTGGTCAATGTCCTGACGTCTCTTTCCGACAACTTCCGTTTTCCCCTGCAGTTGCTCCTCCTGGACGTGGTTCGTCCTTCCTGTTCATATGCACACATCACCCTGGATACTGTAGCACGTGAGACATCACAAAGTGTGGCAGTTTTGGACACAGATGCACTTGCTAGACGCGCCCCCAACAATCTGCCCTCTTTTGAAGTCGGATATGTCTCCCATTATAGCGCTCTACACAGACAATTTGAAGCTTACTATCGAACTTTTCTACTGGAGTGACTACCAAGACCTCTGACACGTGATTCATTGATATGCATACGATTAATTACCTAGCAGAAGGTTCTATTCAGCCCTGGGGGTATCCAGTGCTATTTGCGAAGGTGTTTCAGTTTCAATGTCCAATACCTGTACTTTAATATGCCTGTAAACTTAAAAATCGGGTTAGAATTTTTTTTTAGACATATTTAAAGAAATAAATAAAAAAGAAAGCTCATTTTAAAACAGATGAAGTTCATCTATTATTTTTATTAAGATTTAAAAATAAAATTTAATTTAAAACGGATGCTGAATATATTTTTGTGTATGTTTTATTTTATTTTATTTTATTTTATTCCCGAAAGTATGTTTTATTTTAAATCTTAATAAAAAGTTTACTCGTTTTTGTTTTTCAAATTATACTTCATATTGTGTAAATTGAAAATTATGAAATTTTGAAAAAGGACTTTTAACTTGTCAAATTTTATTTATAAATCTTACTATTGATGAACATTGTAATCGGAGAAACCTGTTGTCTTCACGGTAAATAAAATAAATAAGTAAAAATAGCATACTATCACCCTTCTCGCTCTTCATTGGAAAATTTCTCCTTCTCCCTCCTCCCACCCGTAAATGATGTACTGGCATTAGCTTTTATTTAATAACATTAATTGAAAATACTAAATAAAAGAACCTTCGTCGAAAAGATCTTCGCACAAATGCATTGTCGATTTCTTTCCGACAGCGTAACGCTGCCGATAAAATAAATTTTCTTTTGTCAGGGATTTTGGAGCCACTTATAAGGTTCTAGGAAGAGGTTCAAGGAATAGGTACAAAACCCAATTAACTAATTTAGTAAATTAATATTTAATTTTTTTTCTAAAAGAACCCCCCCTCCCAATATGAAAAAAAAAACTTTCGAACAATTGATTTCTGTTTTTTATATTTTGTAGTGAACTCGATAAAACTGATCTCAAAATTATTTTTTAAAAAGATATAAATATCGAGACTTCATTAAAATGCGCCTTTCCAAAAGAGGGGGAAAAATAGCCTAACATCCTGCCCCCTCTTAGACGAAATAATTTTTATTCCAATTCTTTATCTAAATATTGAGTTACAGCGCAAACAAATGTGTATACGAAATTTTCGAAAACTCAAATCCAATGGCAATTTTTCGAAATCTCTCAAATTAGTCCGCCTTCCTTCATCGAGTTATATGCTGTAAATTTTATGTAATTGAAAACGAGGAATTGGACTTTAATGAAGAAATCAGCACAATAGAATGGGATCAACCCCCCCCCCCCCTCTCACTCCCGAATCTCTCTATTACCAAATCTGAAAGAATATTATTTTTCATATTTTGCATTGTAATTTGAAATTTCAAAGTTTTCTGTTTAAAACTTTGTTCAAAATCTAAATTAAGTTTTTAAAGCATTTTAATTAAGTTAGAGCGCTGGTCTGGGGCATTTTGGGGGGCAATTTTCCTAGGGGCAGTTGTCCGGATACCCAGTAGAATTAGATACAGTCATTGAATAACGAGACAAAGTATATTTCACAGTAATTATTTAACGAAACTCAAAAGTATTGTCCGCAATTGTTTATGCATTTTTCTCTAATCGCAGAATGCCAGCTCGTTCGATCCTTCAAACTCCGTGTTTGTGCTGCCATTATTGCGGGCAGCGGCTGACCTGCCAGAATTGCGGGCTCATATTACTGATCATTTGCTCAAATTGACAGTCATGCTTCATCGAGGATGCTTTGAACTCGATTACAAACTTTATAAATGTAGAGCCACTAAAGGGGCATATATCGAGTACATGTTACATGACAAAAAAACTTGGCGAGTAGCTCTATGTGCGTGTATGGTTTCATGATGATAAATTAAATAATACACCTACAATACAATAATGAAACAGCTTCAATCATTTGTGCTCACTCTGTATTATCAGTAATATAACTTGCAAAATACTCACAAAATCTCTAAATGTACAGACCTTGATACGAAATAAAACATTTTTGGAGAATCAACAAAGTACGTGATTCCTACCATTCCTTTTGCCACTGGAGTTGTTCACGCTTGGTACACAAAATCCTACCAGCATTCAGTATTACAAACCCCACGTTTACAAAAGCCTACAGAAAGCCACAATCTGAAAAACATCTATTCAGGGTGATTCAAATGTCCGTACCCAATTTGCAAAGTGCAATAACTATGCAACCCTTGACGGCATCTGAATGACTCGCCTACCATTGGAAAGAGAGGATCGTCAAGTTGAGGTTGTCGGTAGAGGTCTCCTGGTCTTAGTTGTTTTCGATATGGCGACCCACCAACAGAAAGCGTTTTAGCGTTCTGCGCTTCAACAAGTGCGAGTCAGCGATAACCGTCCAGTGCAAATTACTTATAAGATGCCGAGCGAACCTCCCTGTTGCTAAGAGAATTGAAAATGACATCAAACGTTCTCAGAAATGAGTGGTTTGTGTAAGCGGAAACCCACAGACCGGACTCGTACGTTTGATGAAAACATCTAGCGTGTTCAGCAGACTACAGCAGATGTGTTTCGTGCAGTCAAAGGGGGGACATGTTGAACGTCTATAAACTTATCATTTCGACATGACGAATATTTTGTACTTTGCCATACCTCTGTATGTTTATCTTAACAATAAATATAGCATTTTGAAATCGGGTACGGACTTTTGAATCACCCTGTATTGTAACGAAATTCCTACGCACTGACGTAAAACCTTTTCCCCCTCTCTTCAGTTCACCCACTTGGGTTTGGCCTGTTTGAGTTTGCCTCTGGGACTTGGCTTCCGAAATTCTTCGAAGTTTATTCGTTCCACTAACTAGAAGGAAAAATTTAAAATTCTAGTTTGTAAAATTCCTTGAAAGTCTGTCATTTACAATCCCTTTCTTTTGCAGATGACATTCTTCAGTGGAAACGAATCGATGAAAGACCACTCGCAAGTTTAAAATCGAGTCCTATCACTCTTATTTGATTTTTATACGGTTTATACATAAATCCATCAAAAATGGAGATTGTATTTAAAAATTCACAACAAATTTTGTTTACATCCTAAATGCCTATAGTTGTGTATCAAATTTTAAAAAAAAATCTTTATTTCCTAGGAAAACGCAAATATGGTAAAGTATTGATATTTAAAGTATTTAGGATAAGCAATATTATACACCGAGTGCTCAATTTAAGCCACATCCGTTCATTCAACGAAATAAACCACTCACGCAGAAAAGTAGATCAAGGGACCATCACGTAGAATAGAAATCAGATACGCTAATACAAACAAATCTACTGATAACGGATAACGCTTTTGCGCAGGAGAATGGAAAAAACCAGTGATCTGAATAATCTATGAACGATTGTCCTGCTAAACTTCTGATGCGCAACAGTTGTCGAGCTTTTACCAACTACAGTGGGGTTATGCCAAAACGGAAACAACAGCTATATTCATGTGCTGAATATCTGAGAATGTATGGCACATTAGCCACTATTAGCTTTAAATGGCTTATAACAAATGACGGTCGATCCGTTATTGATTGTTAACAGGGAAAAACAAGTTTTACTTCAAAATAGGTAGCAAAACAGAGACACACTCATTATAACTTTGTTTTTGTCACGAGAACGATGCTGTTGTGAAGTTTATCTATTTCTACTGACAAAAGGGCAATGCTTCGTTCACATATGTAAAATCAGAAAAAAATTAGTTCGAGCAAATCATAAAATACCTTTGAGCAAATTATTTCTTTTAGAGTTCATAAAATAAATTAAAATCCAGTTTATATTGAAGAAAAACAGGTGTTATTTTATTTTAAAATAAAATAACTCCCATGATAGCTGGGAACAGAATTTCATTTTTTTTTTAGAATAACCAAATATTCAATAATGATTTTTTTTAAATGTATAGAGGATACCTGCAAAATTGCTTTAGATGGGAACTGCTTTGGAACTATTTTGGAAATATCTCGGCAATGCTTTAAATTTTTCATTTCAAAATTAATCAAGTTAAATTTCACTGAAATATAATTAAATTACCCATACTAAATTAATAAAATCAATCGATTTTAAATTAAGAAGTTTCAAAGAAAATATGCTCAATTTTTTTTTCCCAAATAAATTTCAATTAACTTTGAGATTATTTTTAATACTCAAATTTATCGAAAATTATGAAACCCTTTAAATTTCAACGAACGCTTCCTTAACGAAAAAAATATTTTTCTTAGGGCGTTTATTTTTATTTTCTATTACAATTTTATTACGAACACATAACGACCTCGGTTGTGAAAGTGTTTCTCAACAACAGCTGGCTCTGTTTAATGTTTCTTGTCGTATGAACTCCATCAAAAACCTAAGCACCAAGAGAGAAGCGCTTTTTTTTAAACATTATTTCCTGAGCTTTTTTTTAAAGTTTCATTTCCTTTATCTTTTTTAGAGTAAATAAGTGAAGTGCTTAAAGGTCGAAGGCAGTTGTCGTGGTCGCAACTTCCCGATCTCCCACCCCATATTCGCTATATAAACAACGAAGGTACATGAGAATGTGAGTTAAAAAGAAATTGACGTTGAAAAACTTTTACAAATATTTATTCTACAACGAATGAAATTGCATTTTCTTGAGATTTTCAGGTAAAATTAATTCATGGAAAGGTTATTTATACGTATAACTGAAGAAAAAAAAAAGGAACATATTCTAGCGATTTGTTTTTACATTATTTTTTCATTGTTTATATATTTTATTTTATATCGTACTATACGCTTGATAAAAACGAAATAATTACAATGTACTAATGTAAGAATTTACGATTATGAATGTTTGAAATCGAAACATGCATTTCTAATTTATTAATTATATTATAGAGGCCTCAATACCATCATTTTGAAATTGTTAGTTTCATAATGAAATAAAAGAATAAACATTTTAGTCATTTCAAATTTTCATAAGGTCCATCTTAAAAGTATAGAGACTTTAAAAAAATTAACGAAACAAAACTATTTTATTTTTTTTGACAAGGAAAAACTAAATACCATTATTCACACCGTAAACAAGATTATTTCAAATTTTCAAGAATATACACTGTTTCTTTTCAGTACAAAAACATATTAGAATAATCAGTACAAATAAGTGTCTCATAAGTACAGAGATTCATCCAAAATAATATTTTGGAATAACACATATGGCAAATTAATCCTTAATTTTTACATCTTGCACAATAAAAAAGTGCTAGCATTGCCAACAAACATGCCTCGTGGAAAAGACATTTCTAAACACGAAATAAGTGAAATCTGGAGTTTGAAAGCGAATGGCAAGACGATTAGAGAAATTTGTTAAGCAATTGGAAGATCCAAATCTGTTGTTCACAAATAATTGCGAAACAAGGAATTCGTGAAGCTAAGAAAAGAACTGGACGGCCAAGAACCACTAGTGAACGAGATGATCGCCAGATTTTTCGGTTTGCTGCTACTGGTAAAAAGTCAATACGAACAATATCATCTAAAAATACCATACATAGACGAATTAAGGCAAATCCTATACTGGTTTACACAAAGAAGCAGAAGAAACCACATCTAATCAAAGAGCATAAGAGAGCGCGATTAGAATGGGCTCGAGAGCATTTGTCATGGACGGATGAGTGGCTTGGTGTGATTTTTTTCCAATGAAAAGAAGTGGAACGTTGACGGTCCCGACTGAAATGCATACTATTGGCACGATATTAGGAAGTGTGATGCGTGGAGTGGGTTTCGTTCAACGGGTCTATTAGTTTGACATTTCTGACTGGAAGACCAAATTCCTCAAAGTATCAAGAAATACTGGAAAGTCACTAACTTTCTAGCAGGACAAATGCCAGCATACACAAATCGCGATCAACAGCATGGCATCAATGTGATGGAGTGGCCGCCAAAAGTCTGGATGTAAATCCTATTGAACCACACCTTTGGGGAGTGATGATACGCAAGGTTTATGCCAATGGTAAAAGTTCTCTTCCATTGTGAAATTAAAAAGTGAAACTGAAAAGGTGTGGCTTAATTTAGATCCAAGTTTTCTTCAATGAACGATAAAGTTTTTCATGATACTTAAGTCCAATGGTAACTTTATTTGAACATTGCTTGAAAATGTTTGTGTATTTGAGTGAGTCTCTATACTTATGAGACACTTATTTGTAGCCTACTGAATATTCTAACGTGAATTTTTTCGTACTAAAAAGAAACAATGTATGTTCTTGAAAATTAGGAATATTCTTGTTCACGGTGTGAATAAATGATATTTATTTTTGTTTTGTCAAAAAATAAACAGGTGTCCAAATACGTCAGTTTTTTTACAGTCTCTGTACTTTTGAGACGAACCTTAAATTGAGACGACAGAAAGATGTTAAGTCAATAAGTAAGTTACAAATGGATATACAGTCGTGGACAAATTTCTAGGGCCAGTCACAATGTTAAATATTACCCTGTTTGAACAAACATTTGTGTATAATACGGGATGGTTGTTTCTCGGAACAGTTCAATAGAAATAGGTAAAAAAAATAAGACCAACTTCGGAATATTGGAATGTCTCGTAAAAATTTGCATACTTTGTTTTTAAAAGTGGATATCATCGTTAGTTTATTACAAAACGTAAACTGTTATTTGTATTGTACAAGTTCAGCATGAGATGTGTAAGAAATTAACCAGTGAAGAGCAAGCACACGAGTTTATAAAACCTGCGGAAAAAGCGAATTGAGATTGATGCGTTAATTGGAAAGTCCAAAACCGTCGTCCCTAATTTCCTGAGTGACCCTGATGGTTATGGCAAGCATCCTCATACGGGAAGGGAATCTCTGATTTCTGCAAGAGACAAATGTGCATCCTCCGAATGGCGTCTACCACCGCTGGAGCAGCATCTTCCAACATCATATCATCCCTCCATTTTCTATTAGAACAACATGTCGCGTACTTCATGCTTCCAAGAATCACGCTAATCTAAGAATGAAATCAAAGCCAATCTTAACCATTGGGAAAAACGGAACATTGGGAATTCCGATATGTGGAATCATGTCGTCTTTAGTGACGAGAAAAAAAAAAGTTTAACCTAGACGGACCCGATGTCATCAGATTTTATTGGCATGATTTGAGACAGACAGTGGACAGTTTTCCGCCACGTGTACAAGGAGGATGATCCGTTATGATTTATGCGTTTCTCTGACAGGGAAACTTAAGTGTTGCACTTGTTCGCGCAAAATCAAGAACAGACGACTATCAGGATATTTTAGGGAATTACCTATTGTCATTAAAAGGAACGGAATGACCCTGATATTGTTTTTCAGGACGATATTGCCCCCTTTCACCGTGATTTGTCAATTCAATAGCGGCTGCGTGATCACGGAGTCCCAGTTCTGGACTGGCCAGCATGTATTACGGATCTCAATGGGCTGACGAGGTGAGGTGCGAAGTGTATAATCAAGCGGAAAACCGTTTTACTAGCGCAAATGATATAAAAGGTGCTATTAAACAGGCATGGGATGATATACTCCTTGAAAGACTACAAACCTGGCAAACTTGATATTAGCTTCTTTGATTTAAGTGTTTTAGTTGATACGAAGCGTAGTTCGTTGTTTTATTTCAGTAGTCTTATAATTTCGTCCACCTATTTCTATTGAACTGTTCCGAATAACAATCATTCCATAACTTTAACTTGTTTGGAATGATTAATTTTTTTCCTGACAACATCTGACTGATGTTTACTAATCATATAATACTACAAAAGGGTAGTACATGTATTTAACATTGTGGCTGGTCCATAATTTTGTCCAGGACTGTAGAAAAGATACAAATAAGAGTATTGATTTGAAAAATACTTTAATTTCTCCACATAACTTCCTTGTACAATGAGCACTTGTCCCATCGTTTTATAAGCCCCTTAGTAAAAATTCGTTTTGGGCTGCTGTCTGAACCAGGCAGTGACTTCACTTTATGCAGCTTCATCGTCGAGAAAGTGATCATCCGAAAGATGATGTTTAAGAGGGCCGAAGAAATGGAAGTCATTTGAACAAGTCAGAGCTATACGGAGGATGCTCAAGGACTTCCCGCTTCAAACTTTTGCAGCAATATGAGGACGCGCGTTGTCATGTAGTAAGAACAAGTTTTCTGTGAGGAATTCTGATCGCTTCGTCGAATGGCATTACGAACTTTAATGAGTGGCGAATCGCCATTTACATTTTGCCCTCGTTGCTGGAATGCAATAAGCTGTATACCCTCGTGATCTCAGAAGAGTTGTGATTATTATTTTTCCGGCTGATGGTGTCGCTTAAACTTTTTCTTTGCATTGACGTTCGCTTTGTCTCGAGTTGCTAATGGTGAACCCAAGTCTCATCACCACTGACACGGAGCACTGCTCGAGGTTGGACACGTTCTCAGGGGAGCAGCCATTTTACAACTGCTGTTTTGATTCTGTGAACATCGCTTCTCCCGTGTCGATTGTCATCAGTCGCCACCTGAATAACACTGCCATTTAGCGGCGATAGCTTCAGGCGCATCTTTAAACATGAAGTATTTCACATCACTGTAACTTACTTATTGACTTAGCTTTGTAAATTGGCATTTCTACATCAGTGGAAATGGAAATTGTTACAATATGAAAAGGTTCTTGTACGTTTTTTCAAACTTTACGCTGATCATCGTCGACTAATAAGCATCGAATGGTTAAAATTCAGAAATGGCAGTATTTTTGATGGTATAGAAACGAAAGGATGGAATATCATCATTCTCTTTACTTGAATCACATGCTGTGTCAGTTCCTGACAATTTTTTTTGTTAGAAACTGGTATGATTGCAAACACATTATCACCAAAACACGGTATCCCCAAAAAGTTCTGTATGCCTTTCAAGGCTTTTCTACACACATAAGGCAATGAATTAAAAAACATCTGTGAAACATACATCAATTTGTTTTAATCTGTTTTTATACGAAGTAGTTTGAGGTCATGCGAACCTGAATTGAAGGTTCAGATGTTTTAGAAAAACTGACTTTAACTTCTTAATTCGAGCCTCTTCAGCTTGGCTCTATTTTGGGTCCCACATACGGCTTCTGGACCTGATTCGAATTTGATCTTTCCAAAGCGATAACAGCAAACATAATAATAATCCATCATAACCACAAGAGATCAGACATCACACTCGTAGATAAACAAAACAATGTAGCTTATACGGGTAATATTTTTATTATAGCAATAATAAAATCCCTATTGGTAATTTTTAAATTTTAATTTAAGAAATTTATTTTTTTGGTTCCCAGTTTTTTTTTTCAAGAGCTCATTTATAAAATATAAGTAATAATTGTAAAAGTCTTGTGTAACCGATTTTTTTTCAAAATCACAAAATACACAGACGCGATCATGTCGGTAATAGGAAAAGCTGAGGAATACATGAAGAGAAATTGAATAGAGTCAGGTTGCTTTCCGAGCAACGAAAAGGGCACACGTTTAGGTTTATTAAGGAAATGAAAAAAAAAACAACTTTTTGAGAGGAAGAACATACCGGTAATACAAAAAAAATATATGTACAGGTTGGTTATAATTTAAGTTACAATAATCAGATCCCTCTAGAAGCCGTTCTGTTGATCGGATTTTGATGAAACTTGGAATATACGTTATAAAAGCCATGGAGAAAAGAGTTTTGCAATAAAAAAATAGAAAGGGCACTAAGCCATTTAGGAAGGCTTTAAAATGCCATTAATCAGCTGTAAAACCATTCTTCACCATGCTTTTACAGAAGAAAGATCGAGTTTTACTGATCAAGTTTTATTAGAACTGCAGTAATGATTCTGCTGCACTGAGAATTTCGACTTGCGACAAAGGCCTATGACATGTAATGGTTTGAGAAGATGATTACCAAATTTGAAGAGACTGGGGAGTTGGGTGTGCTGAAAGGAAGAGGACGGAAACGGATTTCAAATGAAAATGTGGAAGAAGTCGCCGTTGTTGTGATTGAAAAAGCATCCGGTTCCCAATATTCTTGAACAAGTGCTCGAGTAGTGTCACGTGAGTTGTATCTCCCGGTCTACGTTACGAAAGGTTCGGCGATGCATTTTAAAGTGGAATCCATACAAAATCCATGTGGTGCAAAAGCTGCTCCTTCAAAACCCTGATCAACGGACTGATTTTGCTTGCCGGTGTTTGGCCAGAATAGCCGTCGACAATACATGGCCTTGGAACATTTTGTGGTCAGACGAGGCATATTTTACCCTGGATGGAGCAATAAATACTGTTCCCTCTGCAAGATCTAATGTTCTGCATGAATAGCCTCTGCATTATGATTTCATTACAATATGGTGTAGTTTTACTGCTGTTTTCATTCCTGGTCCGAGTTTATTTGAGGAGAACACTCCTCAAGGCCCTAAAATGTGTTCCATCATGGGTGCCCGTTACTGCAAACTTCTGCAGCAGCAAATCTTTCCTGTCTTACAAGTACGAGAATGTTTAGAGACTACTGTCTTCATGTAAGATGGTGCAACATCCCATATTGCCCACTTCGGAGATGATCGGGTAATTTCGAGAAGTTTTCCGATTGCCTAACCTCCTCGTACTCTGGAGTTGAATCCCTGTGACTTCTGGTTGTGGAGATTCCTGAAAGATCGTGTCTATAGTGGAAGCATACAGACGCTGTCTGAATTGAAAACAAGCATAACACGCCATGTTACTGCAATTCCTCAAGAAACCCTTCGCGCTACTATTGAACACGTTACAACGCGATTTGATTATGTGATTGAGACAAATAAATTATGTGAATGCACATTCTACAAACGCTGTGAATAAATAAATTTTTGTGTTTCTAATTTGAATTTTCTGTTCTTTATGCGCTACTTTTTCATCTAGTGGTCGAAATTTAAAATCTCTTTCCCCATGGTCTATATAACATATATTCCAAGTTTCATTAAAATTCGATCAGCAGAACGGGCTCTAGAGGGTCTGAATAGAGTAACTTAAATTATGACCACCCTGTATCTATCTAACATAGTTTTGTCTTATTCGATTTCTTTGTCCTGGAGCGAATTTCTGATCACTTTGTACATCTAACAATTACAACAAATTTAAATTTTTCAAGCAAAGAGGTTCAAGATTATCCTACGTTCTCCGTTATGAATTCATAAATATTCCTTTCAATATGTGCAAAATAAGTATAGAAACTATCTTTTTTTAAAGCAAATTTTTTTAAGAACAAATAAGAAAAAAACTTGAACCTTTCCAAGATTCTTATGACGAATTATCAGCTCAATTTAGTCTTTAATTTAATTCCTGAGATGAAAGAGGGCGGAGTTTATTAAACTTTCACGTCCCTTTTCCACTGGCAATGAAGAACACGTTCACGAGTGAAAATAAGAATGACTCATTTGCGGTGTTGGAAGCACATTCTTAAAGGGTAGCGCATTGTTTGTCACAAGATGACGCTGAGATGTCGAGCTCGGGACATGAACTAATTACCGGGGTCAGTATTCCTAGGAGAGGACGCAAGGCGTACGAGACCGACCCAGGTGAGGTCGAAACCGCTTTAACGGCCCCCTCGACGCCCATCCAAGTCACTGTCTATTTCCCTCAAGAGATATTTAGACAGAGGTCCCCCTTTCTCAGCTCCAATATACCCACGGCACCGGAGATAGCCGCGGGAAAGATGAGTCGGTCGCCAACGCACATTAATTTTGTTATTTCGATTTGATGCTTTCGTGAAAGAAAATTAATGATTCATAATGAGAACGGTGGTGTTAATAATTCTACGCGCGAAGTGGACTTGTCCATAAAGGCTCTTTTTATTTTGGTCATGATACAAAAGTTGAAACTTTTGGCAGTACGCATAAAAGTTTCTTTCTTGAGGAGAAAGGAAGGGAAAACGATTTAAGGATTAAAATGGTTTTTTTAAGGATTAAAGTGATTTAAGGGAAGGAATTATTAAAACCATTACAGTTTTTATTACTTTAAAGCGACAAATTGTAGCCAGACCTCATGCACTATGTCTTTGCTATTGGAATTTTTAAAGAAAGTTTTAGTTAATAGACTGATGGACAAATGAGACTATGTTCTACACTAGCCTGCAAATGTTTGAAAATTTTTAAATTTAAAACAGGCCGGCTTTCAGAAGCACAGTAATTCTGTAGCCTACAGAGACAGGTTAAATTTTCATAAATCCAAATCTTATACATTTCTAAACCACGCATAACTGATCCACACCAAGACCTTCCAGGAAGCATCCACAGCAGAAATAAGGATCAGAGTGGCAGCAACCGTATCATTTGAAACAGTTTAGTTGCAATAAGACTGCAGTCACCTGTCTCTTTAACCAGACTACCACTTCTGCAAGAACACCGAAAAGCTGACTGGCGAACTGAATAGAGGTCTGTTGTCTTCAATGATGAGAGCAGATTCTCCCTGCAGACCAGTGATAGACACACGGCACACAGTCCAACAACTCACGTTCATCCTTGATGTTTTTGAATAGGACAGTGAACAGCGCAAGGTACGTCTAGGAGATTGTTGAACCCGTCCTCTTGCCTTTCTCGCAACAGGAGGGTAATGCGCTGTTCAAGCAGATTAACGCACGCCCACACACAGCCCTGGCTACCTTACATGTGGCTCGACTTCACTGGCCAGCACGATCTCTAGACTTTCGTCAATTGAGCATGTTTGAGACATGATGGGACGCTACATACATAGTCGCATCACACCAGCCGTAACCCTTGCACAATTGCATCAATAGGTATCTCAGGATGATATTCAGCATTTATACGACCATGCAAGAGGGTATATGGCATTTAAATTTGTTCTATTGGAGCTTTTGAATATACTGTACCAGGATACATGCACATATCGTGTTGAAATTAAATCATATGCTTTGTATGCCACTCACAGTATCCTCTTGTGCAATTTCATTAAAATTAACCCATTCCTTCCATGTGTAATTAAATACAGGATGATTACAAAAGAACTTCACACTTTTAAAAATTTATTACATCAAAGCTATTCAGAATATAGACACACCACATACGGATTCTTAAAGAAAAACTCTGGAAGTTTATTGTTACACGTAGTATTACGTAACTTGAGGATGATACCAAACAATAAACTGAGGATTGATTGGTCGAGCAAACAATAACCTGGAACTTGCAAAGTGGCCACCGCGGAGCTCCGACCTCACACCTTGTGATTTCTTTTTATGGGGGTGTGTAAAGGACAAGGTCTTCACCCTACCCCTTCTCCGTGACCTAGACGAGCTTAAAGATCCCGTTACGGTAGCGATACGTGGGATTGATGGAGACATGTTAATGCGAGTTTGGGACGAATCCGACTACCGCATTGATGTATGCCGTGTCACGACAGGGGGGCATATTGAACATCTTTAACTGTGTCACAATAAACTTCAAGAGCTTTTCTTTAAGAATCCGTATGTGGTGTGTCTATATTCTGAATAGCTTTGATGTAATAAATTTTTAAAAGTGTGAAGTTCTTTTGTAATCACCCTGTATTTTAAAAAGCTTTACTACTACAGGAAACACGCAAAAGAATATCGCAGTTTCAACAATTTTTATTTATCGGAACGATGTGGTATGACCCCAAATGTTACAGTGCATGAAAGAAGAGCCGTTTTATACATTTTTAGCATACCCACCGAATTTGATTTCCATGGCCGTGCTGCTGCTCCTAAACCCCACATGCGAAGCGACGTTTACAAACTGGACCACGGAACTATAGAAACATGTCTTATGAAGCAACAAACGCGGTATACACTTTAGCAATCAGATGATCTAGTTTGGGTCTGACGGATGCCCAGAGAATGCTTCATGCCTGACTGCATGATGCCCACTGTGTAGTTCGGATGAAGCGGGGTCATTTCAAGGTAGAGGGGCTCATTTTCATGGTTTGGATTGAGCTAACTTATTCCAGTAACAGGAATTTATCTGGACATTTTAGACAATTCTTTATCGCCAACATGGTGCCAACAGTTTTAATTGGGCTAGTTCTGTACAAACACGACACAATGCTTCTTGCCACAAAGCAATGAAGAGAGAGGGGTTGAAGAAATAGACAGGCATAACCAGAGTCCCAATTTAAATCGCATTGTTCACCTGTCGGGTGTATTGGAACGATGACTCAGTGCTAGCCCACGTCTCCCAACATCTATGACTGAATTCATCAAGTCTCTTCGGGAAAATGACAGAAAATTCTTGAAGCTCTTCTTGCAGTATCATATGGAAATTCTTCCTTAGAGTAGAGACCGTAATAAAAGCAAAGAGAGGTAAAACACCGTATTAATTTTCAAACAATCATCTTTGAAGGAACTGTAATGCAAATCCTATTACAAGCAACTGTTTTTACAATATAAACGTACGAGGGTCGTTCAAGTCAATCGGGGAATTCTTTTTAAATAAAAAAACAAATTTCAAAGTTGATAACTGGATTTATTTTTCCACATAATCTCCTGCCACAGTTATACACTTATCCCAGCGTTTAACTAATGCCTGGAATGCTTTGACATAGAAAGAATTATCATTACGGCGGAACCATTGTAGGACATCATTCTTCACTTCATCATCACTGTTGAAATGTTTTCCTCCAAAGAATTCATTCCAGAGGTCCAAGTAGGTGGAAATCACTTGGCGCTAAGTCAGGACTATAGGGGGACGTGGTAATATCTCCCAGCCGATTTCGTGGAATGTTTGGGAATGTGCGTTGAGCGGTATGAGATCGTGCATTTGTCTTGCAAAAAGAGGATACCATTTGTGATGAAACCCGGACGTTCTTCCGTAAAATCTTACGCACATCACGCAGAACACGGCAGTGATACTCAATGATGATAGTGATACCATATGACAAAAAATGAACGTGAATAATCCTCTGTTTATCCCAAAAGAAACTTGCCATCACTTTACCGGCAGACGCAACTTTTAGAAATTTCTTGGGAGATGGTGATTCCGTATGCTCCCACTGCATCGATGCTCTTTTGGATTCGGGAGTGAAATAGTGAACTCATGTTTCATCATATGTCATGATGCAATCCAGAAAAACCTGGACTTCCATGCCATAGCGGTCCTTCAGTTCTCTGCATATTTCAACTCTTCTGTGTTTGTCAAAAGCGGACAACTGCTTTGTGACCCAGCGTGCACTCACTTTTGAATTATTGCGTTCACTGTTCCTAATGACAGATAAGACATCTTTGCCATTTCATGACAGGTTATGCGACGATTGTCCAGGATCAGCTCTCCACGCGCTGAATGTTCCCAGGAATGACTGCCGTGGGCTCTGATCCACAACGACCGGGATCGTCAGTAACAGAGATACGGTCATCTTTGAAGCGGTTACACCATTCAAACGTCTTACTGCGACATACTGTCTTTTCACAGTCCTGAGCCTGAAGTCTTCTGTAAATTTCAGCAGGTTTTATGCCCTTTTTAACTAAAAACTTCATCACAACACGCTGTTCCATATACAGGGTGTCTCAAAATTCCTGGTACAAACTTTTAGGGGAGGTAGTATGGGTGATTCTAAGCAAAAATGTTCATATGAACATGAGTCCCAATTTGAACGATAACTGAGATATGAACAAAAATGGAAATGCCGCCACCAAGATCAACATGTTAATAACTCAGGTTCCGGAACGCCTAGAATAATGAAATTAGGGGGAATAATAGAGTACATAAAACCGTGTATGCCGTTAAAATTTGAACGAATTCCAATAAGTACTTTCCGGGTTACGCAGTCAACATCTTAACACGTGCTGATTAGTACTCGCATGTGAGCACTGTTACGATTTTGAATGCATAACTCGAAAACTACTCGTTGGAATACGATCAAGTTTTAACGGTATACACAGTTTTATGTACTCTATTACTCCCCCAAATTTCATCATTCTAGAATTCTGGAACCTGAGTTATTAACATGTTGATCTTGGTGGCGGCATTTTTATTTCTGTTCATATCTCAGTTATCGTTAAAATTCGGACCCATGTTCATATGAACTTTTTTGCTTAGAATCACCCATACTGCCTCCCCTAAAAATTTGTACCAGGAATTTTGAGACACCCTGTAGATGTTCACACAGTTGTCCGCCATCTTGAATAAGGGTCTATGCCAGGGCCGTCCAAATCGTGAACGTCGCTCGCGGGCAATGCTCACGGGCAAAGCTCACGGGCAAAGCTCACGGGCAAAGCCGAGGAGATAATCCAAAACTCAGGAGGGGAGTGGGTATAGTTTTTCCTATGCAGTGTTGCCAGACTTTAGAGGGCGATTCCGTTATATGAGGCATTATTAAGTACCGAAAGGTGCTTTATGCTATCAGTGTGGGGAAACGTGTCTGCCTGTCTGTCTGTCTGTAACTCAAACTCCTCCGAGGCTATGCAAGATTTTCAAAATCTGATTTCGTCAGTCGATGAATATGGTTCATGGCACGAACCAATCACAAATATTATCTAAATCGGTTCATTGGCACGTGCACAAATGGTACCTCAATTTTCCCGCCAAGCAATTTTCAATGGGAAGACATTAAGTAATATATCAAACAAATCGTAATGACGAGATAGAAGAGGTTATTCATTATTATTTTCGTCAGTCGATGAACATCGTACATGGCTTGAACCAATCATAAATATAATCTAAATCGGTTCAATAGCACGTGCACAAATGGTATCTTCACAACCCCACCTAGCAATTTTCAATGGAGAGATATATTAAGTAATATATCAAACAAATCGTAACGACGAGATAGAAGCGGATATAAATTACTATTTTCGCCAATTAATAAATATGGTTCCGGGAATCGAAAATGGTTGAAATCAAAACAATGGCACGTGCTCTAATGGTACCCTTAAGACACCCTCAAATGTTTTCAATGATAAGATATGGCATGTAATATATCAAACTAATTGGGATGATGTGTCATGAATGAATATAAAGTAAAATTATTGATAGTCGAAAGTGGTTTCAAGGAACCTGGTTTAGTCGAACCATTATGGTTCATTGGAACTTTCAATGCCAAAATGTGGCATGTAATATATCAAACGACTTGGAATGATGTATCATGAATGAATATAACGTAAAATTAATGATAATCCAAACTGGTTCAAAGGTACGTGGTTAATGGATCATTATAGTCCATTAGAAACTTACAATATTAACATAGTGCAGTTTAATATATGGTTCCGCGGATTGTTTATTTTAACCTTTCGGTACTTGGTTATGTCATTCCTTAATGGTTTATTTCTTTTGTTACTGATACTTGCTTGTTTTTCGTCTCGCATAACATAGCGCACATTCCGAAAAAGCATAAAATCACTGAACCAGTACTTAAACCGGATTGGGAGAAACTGTTTGTTTTTTTTCATTGTTCACAGATCTGATTCTAAATGCTTAATATGCAATCGTGCCCTATCGGGAAAAAGAAAATACAATTCTGTCTGACATCGAGAAAATTGTCACATTAAAACGAAGGAAATAAAATGGTAAAGTGCCTCGTCTTGCTTTTTTTTTAGTGTCGAATTGATAATTAGCAACTCGACTTTAAGGAACTGATCAACGTAATGTGCAATGGGGGGGGGGGGAAGGAAAATTACCTGCGTGGACGGGCGCTGCCCGCGGACAGAAATTTTGGACAGCCCTGGGTCGAGTTTTTGGACTTGAGATTGCGGTTTAGTAAGCATCGCTCATACGTCAAAATTGCCATTGGAAGGCATTGATATTACTCAATTTTGACGTATGAGCGATGCTTACTAAACCGCGATCTCATGTCCAAAAACTCGCCCCTGGTCTATGCAAAAGCGCGGGAAATGAGTGCCGCCTACCAATAACAGGACACAGTTGACAGTTCCTATTGCATGAAAAATTCCAGCCTAGGAGGCTATTTTAAACCTGGAAAAAATCCCCGATTGACTTGAACGACCCTCGTATTTTGGGAACTTTTTGAATCTAAAATAATTTCTCAGTTAATTTATTTTGAGGATATTTAAATTCTTAATATAAGATACATGAATACTAAATGGCATGGTGCGTTGTATTTACTTGTTTTCAGCTTTGATGTCTTGCTAGTTTAAAGAGGACGCTAATTTGACAAGTTCAATTTAATGGAATTAGGTTAAGAGATCTCCTTAACATATTTTCCATATTGGAACTACTATATTCTGCTCTTGTTTGAAGAATCACTTGCTTCAATGCAGTACTTCATCCGAAAATACGCTTAGCGCTCTTTACTTTAGAGCAGCGGTTCCCAACTGGGATTCAGTGTGAAATTCTTAATTTTATACAAAGAATTTTTCCGCACTCAAAGCCAAATTAAATTCGGACTGCGTTTATATTTTAATACAAATTAATAAGGGTTCCAAATAAATAACACATGTCTAGAAGGGTTCCGCGTTAAAATAAAGTTGGAAACCGCTGCTTTACAAGCATTTCCATATAGCCTACTTCGAATAAAATATTTAGCCGCATTTCATATTCCAAACTCTTAAAAAAATGCATTCATGACTTTATGCAAACTTGTTGGAGGCGATTTTGGCCGTTACTATTAACAGAAGTTCATTTAGTGTTGAAGTAACTTCACCGCTGGTTTAAAGTTTTATGAACTTTTATAATGTGAAAGTTTTGGCTTCGTAATAGTTTAAGGGAAAAAAGAGTAGAAAAGAAGATCTGAAATATTTCATGATCTTTGCATAGTATTAGTAATATGCTTGAAATGTGAATGTTATGTTTCTGCGCATTAAGCTGAAAAATTAGGATAAAATAAATGATAATTTTGTCTGCAACAATTCTTAGTAAATTTAGCAAACTTTTCTGCCACTGTTAATAAAACGAAATGTTTGGTAATAGAAACTAAAAGTTTATATAGTTTATTTCATGCATTATTATCCGAGTATAATTTTTTTAAGTTAACGCGGAGGACATTTTACTTGTAACAAAATTGAGGCATGTAATTGCCAAAAGATCAAAAATTAATTGATTACAGCTGTTATCTATAACTTTCATCTATATGTCTAGAAAAACCCTTGCATCCATTTTTCAACCTCTATCATTTCACCTAACTGCGGTTGACCACAGTCCGAAAACATTAAATTCCAGAAATTAAGCATTCATAATTTAAATTTAATTACGATTCGTCCCAGTAATTCAATTATTTGGATTTTCATAATTAAAAGTTCATAAGTTAAATAATGGGGAAAATGCCAGGCGGACGAATGTCAGCTTCGGGCGGCCTTGCCGGCATTATATCTATTAGTTGAATATCATGCCCCGCCCGCAAGTCATGCTTACCGATCATAGTTATTCCTCTCAACCCTTAATTTGCCATTAATGTCTTATTATGCCAAATTTATAATTCGTCATGGGTATGTATATTAGCATATACAATACACGAAGTGAGAGTCATGATTTTCATAATTTATTTACTAAATTTTATGCACTCATATTAACTAATTTAATTTCCTTCGAAGTTGTTTCTGCTGCATTGATGCTCCAGCACGTTTTATTTTGGAAAGCACTCATGGAAGTCATTTTCTGTCATTACCTTCGGTGTATAGTCTTAATCTCGTCTTAAATTTTTTCCTTGAGCTTCATTTTCATTTGCGGGAACAAAAAATCCCAGGAAGCAAATGATGTGAGTTAGGGTGTGTCTAAAAAGTTCGACCGGTCGCCAACAGGTTACGTGGTATGATCGGCGGCTGTTTGCTTCCGTTTGTTCGTTCATGGACAGCGCAGTCGTGAGCATTTTGCTTCAAAATGGCGTCGCAGCAAGGTTCCTCATCACATTTCGCCAACTCCTTTCTCCAAAATATATTTATTACGTTATCGGGCACTCGAACACTTGAATTTTCTATTTTCGTCCGCCATTTTGATTCTACTCACCGAGGCAACCGACCGCGACCGGCGTTGGACTCCGGTCGCGATTAGCACGACCGGCGTTGGAGTCTGGTCGCGATTAGCGCGACCGGTCGAAACTTTATGAATCGAGGGTGGTTCGAATCGGGAGAAAATTTAAAATGAATAAGCCAGCTACGTATGCCTGCATCGTTCCCGCGTCGATTGGACATAGTCAAAATTTCGAGTCAGTCACTGGTGGCTCCAAAACGAGCTTTGCGGCGGGCTTTGAGCGGTCGCGACCGGTCGGACTTTTTAGACCCACCCTAAGAGAGATGGGAAACGACATTCAAAAGGTGAAGTACAACGAACGAGAAACGTGTCCACTACATTGCGGGACGCTTCCCATCAGAATAATGTTATACTTCTGCGCATTAAGCTGAAAAATTAGGATAAAATAAAGGATAATCTTGTTTGCAACAATTCTTAGTAGAGTTAGCAAACTTTTCTACCACTTATAATAATAATATTTATAAACTGGAGATTGTCTCTCTACACAGGTAATAATAGCCCAATAGGCGATAGCCCAATTGGTAGAGGCGTCGGCCATGATAGTCGAGGTTCCTGATTCGAATCCAGGTCGCAGAATTTTTCCTTCCATTTTTCAATCGAAAAATTATTTTCTACCACTGTCAATAAAACGAAATGTTTGGAAATAGAAACTAAAAGAAAAATATATTTTCTCCTAGCGAAAGTGTATACAGTTTATTACTTGCATTATTAGCGAAAGTATAAATGTTTTTTAAATTAACGCCGAGGACATTTAAACCAGCTTGAACTTCACAAAAAGAACAATGTAAAAAATGATGAAAAAATAGGAAAGAAAATTCCACAGCCTGAATTCGAACCAGGGACCTTTGGCTTAATGAATGTTTCCACGCCATGCTTGCAATTTTATGCTCAGGTGTGCAGTGCAAGACCCAGGATTCATCTCTTGTGACAATGCCATTCAGAAACGCGTTTTCCTCCTGGTGTAGCGCTACAGAAGTTACAGACTGCACACTATTCTGTTGCCGGTCTGTTCTGGAATCCAACAAGAACAGACTTTGCGGTATCCAAGCTTCTCATGCACCATTCTTTGAGGATCCATAGGATATATGAAAAGGCGTTTTTCACAGCCCTCAATGCGAACCGTCGAATGCCCGGCGAACGATATTTACGTACTCTGTCATACGCACAGTGAAATTCGGAGGAGGCGACATATGGTCTGGTTCTGCTTTTCCTGGTATGGTCTCAGTCCTCTTGTTTCAGTTCGCAGAACCATGAATGCCGAAGCGTACCAAACAGTTCTGGACAATTCTGCGTTACCGACTTTGTGGGAACACTTTGGAAATAGCCCATACCTCTTTCAGCACGATAGTGCTCCCTGTCCTAAAGCAGGCGTTATTAATACCTGTTTTGGGGAAATGGGTGTGAGGAAACTTGACTGGCAAGCCAAAGTCTAGACCTCAAACCCATTTAACACCTTTCGGACGAATTGGAGCGCTGGTTGGAGCGCAATTTTGATTTCGATAATTGAAGTGTCCAATGACGGTCGTAAGGAAAATACAATGTCTCGTCGCCTATAATAACTGTTCAAAAGATCTGAATCCCAGAACACTGGTCAATCAGATCAGATCGATACCCGCTATTCCTCTTCAGATGGTTATGGAGAAACACGAGGAATTTCTAACAAATTTTCCAGGTAACCTACCTGCTATCTGCAATCTTCTCGTCTTTTCAGCCTGGCGATCATTTCATCATTTCTTAAGGACTTTGATCTATGTAATGTGAATAGAAATGCGACTATCTTTGAATTGCATGCGCTACTCATAAACTTATAGGTGTATGAAATTTCTTCATCTCTGTACGCTTAACGAAACAAAGAAAATGTTTAGTCTAACAGTCTTCTAAGAAATGCCATCGATATCTCTGTCCAGCCCCTAAATACAGTGGCAGGCATTTTTATTTATAAATCCGAGACACCACACATATTACTTACTATTATTTTATATTTCCTTTAAAATAAAAGACTGGAGGTAGTACAGAATTTGTCTTTCACCAATGGCCAATGTAATGATTCCTATGGGAAGTGTAATATATAAATGTTTATTTTCTATAACGAAGCTTTAAATGCATATTTTTCAGACATTTATTGATGGATATTTTAACTTCACCCAAAAGTATAATCTTCAGAAGCTCATAATTACAATCTGACTTTTACAACAGGTAAACATTAATCATCAGTCGAAGTTATATATATTGAAGCTTCATCCATTGACTGTTATTTTAATGAAGTGTTTAATTAGGAATGAGTAATAATTGATGGGGCTTAATTAATACGTCGTTTTAAATGATGCCTATTTGAACTGAAAAATGAAAGTTATGTGGTATCTAAATTACTAGTTCAATATAATCATCATCAGTTCATTCGATTTTCAAAGTGATGAATTCGTTCCAAAACGATTTTCTTTTATTTCAAGTTTTTAAAAGTATTAGGCTTCAATAACGACGAAAATCAAAGCCGAAACATGACTAAGTACTATTTCTTTATCATAAACAATCACGAATTTTGATAAAAAAAAATTCAAAATTGCAGCTATAGTTTAGCTTTAGCGTAGAGCGAACGTCCAATGTTTGAAAATTATCAAGCGTGTCCTGGAGTCGATTTTTCTCTTTTCCTTTTACCAAGTTAATTGTTAATGTCCGAATAAATCCATGACAGATGTTGACTTCCATTAAACCACAAAACCAAATGTCAGCGAATCGAAATTCAAGTGAAGAAATAAGCATAAGATAATTAACAGCAATGACTTTTTAAAACCTCGATTCAGACCAGCTGCCCCTTACGTGTATCAATGTGCCGTAGGCACAAGGCCTTCTGGAGAATATCAATAAAAGGCGGAATTATCATTATTATTTACCAGAAACATGTGCCTGTCCTAGTAAATTATCGTAATCATCTTAAAATCTAAAAATTTTGGCAAAATTTAAGGAATAAAAATTATTGCATTGTAATTATGCGAATTTTTAAGTCATGTCCATTTCTTACTTTCATTGGACTGCTGCTTTACATGCATTCCGAATAGATATTAATATTATTATTATTTCACATGCTATTAAAATTGCGCCTCCGCAGTCGCCGAACTTGATTCGCCTATTCTTTAGCAGGGAAGACGAACTTAGAAAGCTCTCGTAAGAGTATTTTCACAGATATTAACAACATGAAAGAAAACGCACTAATATCGTGTCTCTCCTCTTTCCAGCGGTGTATTTTGCATAGCTGTATGCAATGTAGGGCCCTAAAATAGGAAAAAAATTATTATCTCTTCATTGAAAACACAGATGAAAGCGTAGGCTCCTCATTCATATAGCCAAGTTTGATGTGCTTTAAGTAAATTTTAATTATTTACTAATATCGTAAATTTTAAACTATGATAATACAATTAAAATTGGCTTACATTGTAAGATCAGAACGATTGTTAATACAGATCTACAGGGTTATCAACATCAAACTCCACCAACTCAGAAAGCAGTATAAGGTGTTCTATTGGCGCAAATAGCACGAAACCCAAAGAACACACGATGAAGATGAAGCGCTCGCCATTTATATATATATAAACAAAAACTGGTACAAAAAGTCGCCAATAGGTGGAGCTATAGCAAGATTGCATTAACTGAGACTAGGGATGACGAGTCAGATAAAAGAAGTGAAACATCTCCGATCTCAGGATTTTGACAACCTCAGTGCGTCCAGGACACATCCTGCAGGACGTACCTTCCCACATTGCTCGTACTGTTCAACAGGTGTTACGGTAAACCTTCAGTTTCTAACAGCTTTGCCTCCTCGCTCACCTGATCTCACCCCATGTGACTTCTGGCTATGAGGCTTCTTAAAGAATCGGGTTTACCACAGCTGAAAGAGATGTTTACCGTCGGCATGTTCTAGGGATTAATGCGGACTTAGTGCGTTCAGCTGTGGAAAATGCGGTTTTGGATATGGAAAGCATTTTTTGAAACGCGGACTTACTGTGTTCAATATGCATTCCTGCATATTAAACATTTATTGGGGCCCAACGCCACTTAACGGTGGCCTTTTGTACCAATTTATGTTTTTAATAAATGGTAAACACATCATCTGCATTGGGTATTATTCGAGTTCCGTTTCATTTGTGCCAGTAGAATACCATCTACAGCCCTACGAGTTAGGGAACCTTAATTTCGATAACTCTGTACACAAAAGAATCTCTCAATTTGATATTTGGTTTTATTTTTCGTAGCGATGGGATACGAGGAAAGGAATTATGATGTTATCGTATTCATTTGTAGATGATTTCTTGCGGTTTGCAGTCAAAATCAGTGGGACTCGAATGGGTCGCCTGTTATGTTATGTTTGATTTGGTTTGTTTGTTATTAACGTCCTTTTCAACTGCTATGGTCATTTCAGGACGGCGTTACAGGGGCCGCAAATTTTGCCTCGCAAGGATTCTTTAACGTGCAGCCGGCAAAATTTACTTCCCTTTACTTCCCTTCCGAAGGAAGTGCATGATCTCAGGATTTTCCCCCTGAAAAAATCCTCGTCGTCCTCGGCCGGGGACGAACCCGCGTCCTCGAGCATCAGAGGCCGATCGCCTGTTATGTCCCATCTGCAACATTCGAGTGGTTTCAGCAGAAACTTTTGTCTGGTTACCGTTATTGTATTGAGCGGTTATTTATCTTACATTCTTATGCTTGTTTTTTTGTGTATCACCCCGAAAATAGCAGCATTAGAGTGGTATCAAAACACATCGAGTTCACATTTGATAAATGAATTTTAAGACAATTTTAATCTAATTCAGCACTTACTACAGGATAAGCTTTTAGCTGGCAAGGTAAGGCGGACCCACTCGCCACGTGACGGCAGAAACCCTCCGTTAACCGAGTGTGAAAGTGTGTTGAATTCCGTAGAGGGTGCTTCCAACAAATCCGGTTTTTTTAGTAGTCGCTTTGAAATCTGAGCGCCAGAATATCCTCTCTTTGTCGAAATCGTCGCCTGCGAGAACGTCCAATCCTGTAATCCGTAACTGCAGTGGAGATGCTTACGACGCCAAATGTCCTTGTGTTAGTTGCAATCGTGTAGCACCGAGTTTGATAGGAAATATCATTCAAAGAAGTTTTTCTTAATTGACATGTTCACGTCGTGCTTGAATCGGGTTTTTCTCCTTCGTTTCCGGTTACTTCCATCTGAGGTCATCACATGGGCCATCTTTCGTTCCTCCTATCTTGCCTGGATTCGTTCACTTCTCTCAGTCTGAAAACGGCAATGCAACGCGTTATAAGCCGTTTACTCTTGTCGCTCATTGGCTGCCTATTATTTTGCATAACGAATGTGCAACCGGCGCAACCATTGATCTCGGCAGGGGGAACACGACCGGGAAGAGAACACGTGTTCAGGGCATCTTCCAATTAGGAATCATTATCTACAATTTCTTCGTTACTGCTAGTCGTAGGTGTAGCCACTCTTTGGGCTCTGGTACGACTGCTTCTCACTAGTACACGGCCTCGGTTAAGGCTGGTTTCCATTACTACAAATTTATCCCGCAACATGTTGTGCGCCATGTGCTGGCATATGTTCCCGAAATTTGTTGACATGGAAACAGACTGCATCATGTTGCGGCACAGAGCCGGGGACATGTTGTCCATATTTGAATAACAAATCACTCCACACAGAGAACTGGCAAAAACTGCATCTGCAACTAGAAAACACAGATGTCCCTGGAACTTGTCAGAATGGAAACCAGCCTTCATGGCTACGACTACATTCACCACCAAATAAAATGATTAAACCAAAACGTTGATTACAAACCCCGGGAACCATATAACGAACAACAACAAGGGGCCGAATTAAAGAAATGCCCTGGGTTTGATAAACAACAATAATTGATCTAAGTAAAAAAGGTAACGTGAGTTATATATTAAAATCACAGTCTCTTTTGCACATTTCTATAATAATTAAAACAAAACAAAAAAAAATAAAATTCGTCAAGGAAAGATTCGATGAGTCAACAGGAAGCGATTTCTATACCTTAAATTTTGCAACTAGTTATTGCTTTACTGGATATTCTTCTCATTTCGTAGGTGGTATTAATAGTTGATTACTTAGGCTGGGGAACCAATTTACCATCTTTTCCTCTATTAATGAGCTGCAGGCATTCCTAGCGCTGTTTTTCTCCTATATATCCTGCCGCACATGTATGAAGCATCACGACCGTATCGCATATTACCTCCGCGAGAAATAGAGCGCATGATATTGTGTTTTGGCTAATTACTGTTGAATATTTGGAGGAAACTTTCGCCCCATGTTGTGAATTAGCCCCATAATTTAATGATTTCCAACCGTACTTTCATTTGGGGTGAATTTCCTGATGAAGACGGCAGGCCGTTTGAAATGCACATTTTTACTGCGCAAAAAATATTTGTTGGAAGTCTTTTTCTTTCCCTTCAGTATATTTTATGGAAGATTCAGATATCCTCACTTTGAAGTGACAATTTCTTATGTAAAATGACTAACACTTCGGTTTCCCTAGTGTAAAATCAATTAGTGGGGGTCCCGTAAAGGCTTATTTACCGTCCAAAGCAGTTCACTCCCGAATGATACAAAAGCTACAAACAAAAGTGTGAACATATCCCCCTCACTTTCGCATTTCATTTTCAAGTCGCTGTTTCCCTTTAAGTAGAATGTTAATTTTCTACACCTTCAAGGTATTTAAAACATCAAGTGGAAGTTGAATTCACAACGCTTCACCAACATCTTAAACATTTAAAGCATTTCACAACATCCATTATCTTCAATAAATTAAAGCAAGCTGACGAACCATCATTAACAATTAAAAATACTAAAAGGAAATTGGGGGAACATACTGGAGACAATTTTAATGAAAATGTGTGGTCCATTTTCCTAAAAAAGAATTTATTTGACTTTTTTAAACGGATAGTCATCTATCAACGTGTTGACAAGTAATTAATAATGATCTTCGCATTTTTACTCTATTTTACATTATCAATACATCATTAGTGACACATAGGCTATTCAATTAACAACTTACTGCTTTTTGTAACTGATAACACCAAGTTCTAAGAAAGTGCAAAAAATAAGTTCATCCATGACATAATTGCCAAAAATTTTAATTAAAATTTGTCGATCATTAAGACTCAATGATCAACCGTGATTTTGGAAGCAGTTTTAAATTAATTTCAACAATCGCATTGAAGGAAGTTCAAGGTGCAGGAATCAACCGACCAGGGACGTTTCAAGTAATCATTTTGAAATCTAAACTGTATTGTCGATGGCGTCATATAAGGTATTTTATTTAAGTAAATTTTTAAGAGAGTTCTATTTAAAAGAAAACAACTAATGAAAAGTTCTCACCTACAGAGAAATCTTGTTTCTGAAAATATATTGCTCTCTTCAATGAATTCAATACTGTTATAATGTTTTCTCTTAATACTGTAGCGCCCCCTATCCCGCTAAACATATACTAAGGGGGGTGATAAC
>JAHWFO010001556.1:3564349-3684333 GCA_023313115.1 Rhysida immarginata | reverse complement strand
TGTAGCGCCCCCTATCCCGCTAAACATATACTAAGGGGGGTGATAACCTTTTATCACCCAGGGGTAGGAGGACGCAAGGGTTCGGGACCGATATTTATTGAAATAAAACCACCACTAATCCTGTAAATAACAAAACCCTTTTATTCATTATTTATTAATGCAATATAAGTGCCGCAGGCAATTCTTAACTCCTATTTTATTAACCTAAGGAGAGGTTATATGGGGACGTCCTTCTCATGCACTAAACCACATGCATCAATAATATTGACATAATATCCTTAAACCTTCCACATTCTCACCCTAGGTGTATAAGTACTTGATCGAGACACTGTATTGTTAAATCATTACACCTGAAAGCAAGGCAAACGATAACAAGTCATGTGACATCATCCATCCAATAGCCCGGACAAATATTCCTATCACTCTGCGCTAGAACGCGCTACGTCCCGCCTTTTATGCGTACAATAAGGGGGGAGGGACTGAAACCCCTCTTGGCGCCACTGAATGGATGAGCGGCCTTCTGAGTGTTATCATTTGTTATTCCAAATAGACCTACTCAACTTAACTAATGACTTAATCAATTTACTCATGTGAAACATAAGCATTACTGCATCTGATCATACGTCTTATTATCATCATTAACATGCTTTACCAGTCCTTGATACAAGAGTCTTATTACACCTAAATTTATTAAGGCAGGAGTATACGTGCGCTTTACTGAAGCATTTTAGATCATCTTAACAAACAGTTATTCACTGTTGCTTCTCGAATGGTTCCTTGATATGACTATCATCGTTTGAAAGGGGTAATTTAGAACAATCTCACCGGATCAGTTTTCAGCCGGAGCCATAACACTCAAACACTGTATCTCATCCTCTCTTCGGGTACACGTTGATCGGTGGAGGGTATGACGAACTTTATCCTACTGCAACGGCGAGGACTGCTCCTACGAACGTGTTCCATTCGCTCTGGATCTTACGCAGGCATCGGGTAGACTTCGTTATACGGGCATGAAAAGATTTATATTGCATATAAAAATTATTTCAACCATACTTAACATGTCTTATCACCTAATACTTAACGTTCATCTTTCTAGTATAGGTCATAATTCCTTCCAATATGGTTGGGCATCATGTTCGAAACTGCTCTCGACGCTGAGCCACGAACGACAGTATTCCGGCGTGGTAATTAATTCAAAACATCATTATCACTTTTGTTCTAAGCCAATTTGACAACCGCCGGGGTGTATGAAAGTTATGTTCAGCTATTTTTCCGTTGAAGCTTAGCACATTCTTTCCTCTCGCCTCGGTCTTAAAAAAATTTATCCTAATATTTAAAAAAATATCTTCTTCTTACAACAACCAAAAAAAACAAGCTTTCTTTCCACGAACAGCGACAACAACAATCCCTCTCCCAACAATCGACAAACACACACACGAAAGCGACGTACTAAAACAATTAATAATCATTCCCTACAACGACCCATTTTTACAATAACAAACAATTACAACATTTACTATACGAACACCACACACGTACTACAAATAAAACAGGACGTTACAATACCATTTAGAGTTTCTTGTATATAAGATTTCTTGAAAAAATGAGTTACAAATAAGATAAAGAACATTTATCAACCTAGGATATTCTTTACATGTCATTAAAGTAAATCAACTTTCACAAATTAAATCTAAGTTCTTTGTTATTTACAATTACCCAGGAGATAGAAATTGATTAACGTCACTTCGATTCCAGGTGTTTTTGTCTTTCTCTTCAACTCCAAACTAACCTCGCGGGAAATCTCTCTCTCGCCAGAGTGACCCAGTTTCCTTCTACTCTTGGGAATGTGCCTACGAATTCAAGAATTTTCTTTCTTGGAAGTGAGATTGTTTTTGTTTTCTGAGACAGCTTTGTTTTCTTCCTAAAGTTTTTTTTCCGGAAAATTGCTCTTGATGACTTGATATTCTAAAGTTTATTCAATGATTTGCTAATTTCCTTTGCGATATTGTCAATGATATCCAGAATTTTTATGATTATTGCCATTTAATTTGTTATATTATGGATTCAGGTGATCATTACAAGTTTCGGCTACGAAGCAAGAAGGTCAAGTAATAGCTATGTAAGAACGAGAAGATGGCATTGTTTCGTTTATTCCTAAATTTCAATTTCAAGGAAATTCATTCTTGACTAGCAATCTTCGACTTTATGAAAAATAAAAGTACTCATGATAATTAATATTGACTCGTTCATAACCTGCACAATTATAATAAAGTATTTGAGGAATTTGTACAATAAACATGGAATATAGTTATAACATGATTCAAAATTCAAGGTTCTATCTCGTTTTCCTTTACTATCGAAGGAAAAATTGAAACATAACAGGGAATCACATATTTCTGTTTCTGCTAGGTCTTTTGAATACGATATCGTTCAAGGATTTCCAAAGAAAAGCACCAAACGAATATCAGAAAACGGTACAAGAATCACCAGAGTTTGTAGAAATCACTACATTTGAAATCTGATTACATAAATTTGAAATTTTATTAAGATAAATAAATAAATTTTGGACAAATTGCTCTTAATTTTTATCAATGCTGATACAGGCAAGTCAGGTTCCACCTTCGTTGTATTTCGGAATCAAAGTAATCCTCAATCTTCTTTCTTCTTACTGACTAGAGCTTAAGTAAACGACAGTAAGCAATTTGGATAAATACGAGAGTCGTTCAAATTAGACCTGGACCATAGTCTTTAGATAGTAGATGGTCATCCAAATCCACTGAAAAATGAAGCTAAAGTTTCTAGCTCCCGATAGGGGGGGGGTGTAACTCAATTGAAAAATGGCGCTGCATGTACAGTCGGACTAAAAACGCATGCAGCGCCGCCCTATCGTGAGCTAGAAATTTTAGTTTCATTTTCAGTTTCAATGCAGCCGGAATTATTGGCATACTGCCGAAATTAATGTATTCTACAGAATCTTAAAGAAATAATTGACAATCCAACTATTGAATGCATTACATAGCTCACTATTAATTTTGGGCATCAACTAAATAAATAAAATGACTTTACAAGTTAGGAAATTCAGATCACGCAAGGTGCCGCATAGAGCGCAGAAAGTTCATTGCGACTATGCGGCTCCTAGCGTGATCTGAATTCCCTAGCTTCCCTTAACAATGGAAAATGACGGGAGTTGAACGACCATTTACTTCTATAGACCGTGTCTGGACTTTATTTTTTGTAAATTTCATTTTGTTGTAAAAATCAAAACTTTCATTGTTGAAATGGCAACTACCGCCTGTCTTGCAAATGCAGCACCACTCATCCGGTTGCCATGACAACCGATTGTTTGTTTAAACAAAATGGCGGACAGCGATGTGTCGACCAAAGTGGAACAACGAATAACCATCAATTTCTCCACAATGAAGGTGTGAAAGCATCTGAAATTCATCAGAGACTTCAAAGACAGTTCACCGAATCATGTTTGTCCCGATCATCCGTCTTGGTGCCGAAAGTTTGAAGGAGGGCGAAAATCCACCGGCAATAAACCTCATAAGGCAAGGCCAGCAACTGCTGTCAATGATGGCATCATCGCACGAACAACTGAGCTGATAAGGGACAACAGGGGATTCATGTCCGAGAATTGGCTTCATTACTGAACATCAGCACTGGCAGTGTGGAGACCATCATCCACGATAAGCTGAAATTCAACAAGATCTGTGCCAGATGGATTTCTAAGCAACTCTCCGAGGATCACAAAACACCCGGCGGAAATCTGTTCCATGCTGCTGCAGCGATATGACATGGTAGGTGACAGCTTTCTAATGCGTGTTATGACCACCGATGAGACATGTATTCATCACCATACTCCTGAAAGCACGCGTGCGAGCATGGAGTGGCGACACGTGGGTCCCAAGAAATTCAACACGTCGAACCATAAATGCACCCTACTACTGTGACATTTTGATGAGTCCCTGAAGCCGGCACTAATGAAAAAGCGACCTGGACTCTTTACCAGTGGTGTTTGTTTTCTGCAAGACAATGCCAGCCCACACGTAGCCAAACTGACTATGGACACACTGACGGAACTAAAATGGGACATCTTATCACACCATTCATACAACCCGAATCTCTCCCCGTGCGACTATCACTTTTTTCGACCATTTAAATCGTTCTTGGGACGGCAGAGGTTCGGCTCCAATGAGGAAGTGAAAAAGGCTGTCCTGACATGGTTTCGACATGCGCCTGAAGATTTCTACAGAACCGGTATCCAGATGCTCCCGAACGCTGGAAAAATGTGTAGAGATGCAAGGAGAGTTCTTTGAGAAATAACTAGTGTGTGTGTATGTGTTTTTTTTGTAGTTTTCTGATTTTATAAAAAATAAAGTCCAGGTCAAATTTGAACTTCCCTCGTAGATACATTAAAATTAAGACAATGGCCCATCTAATTATTTTGAATAATAGGATATATTTAAGAAAGACTCATGCCTCAAAAACTGGTGATAAAAACATCAGACTCTAACAGCCGATGGGCCCATGAGTAATGATGATGATGATGATGATGATGATTTACGAAAGGCTAGGCAGACTAGAGAAACGCTTTTTGCTATGCCATGCGAGGTCGGAATTGCGAATACAAGGATTTTAAGGATACCAAGAAATTAATATATTTTCAAAGAATCGGTTATTTTAAATTTGTCATAAGGTTAAATATTTTTACGAGAAAAAGTTTTTTCCTGATAATTTTTCTAACTGCGATAAAGTGTCTGCGAATATTTTAAAGGAGATAATATTTAGCAGAAAGACTTGCTTCCACAAAATTGTTCTGAAAGTTCTTTCAACTTTGTTTAAAAATACATGAATGAAATTTATGCTCCAGCCATGCAATTTTTATCTCCTTTTTTATCTACATCGTACACTATCGGAACAGGAACCATAAAAACGTAAATCGAAGGTGAAATCAGAATCAGAATAAGAGCTCATTAAGAAGTTAACGAGTGTCATTTTGATTTATCGTGTTCTCCTCTACTATCAAAGAGCAAGAAACTACTCTACATCAACAGGAATAAAATTATTCATTACTTCGATTTAAAAGCCACCCATAATAAAAATTTAAAGATAATGACCTCTTCACGAAGATGCTCAAAGTCTCAGAAGGATTATTTCACATTGGAATTTTTAAAAATTTAGCAGTGAGCCTTAAATTTTCTTGAAACGCATTTGTTTTCGAGACCTTCTTTTTTATTCTCTTTTTGACGTTCTTAGCCCTTTTAGCATAAACCTGAGAAGGAAATCTAAAACAGAATAGAATGATATTTATAACGATATTTTGAAGGTGAGAAAGCATAAAACAATCAAGAGTAGGAAATGCATCTCGAGAGAAAAAAATAATAATAAACAAATATTAATTACTTTGATTTTCATTATTATCTATAATTTAGGATGTTCCAAATTGTCATTTCTAATAATGGGGTATAATTATAATTTCAGAACATAACTGGTCCTTCTTAATTTAGCAATGAAGTAATTGGTCCTTTTACTTTAAAGATAGTAAGAAGGTTCTTGTTTCGCTTTTTAAAAAAGCAACCAATTAAAGATAACGATGTAAAGAAATAAAAAAAATATAGAAATAAAGCTATGCTTAATTTTTCGACTTAATGGATTCCAGGTGTTAGCATATGATTAATGAAGGCAGTAAATGTTAATTGCTAAACAAATCAATCACGATCTTTTAAAAGAATTATGCCAGATTGCTCTTAAAGCATAAGATAAGAAAATCTTAAGTAGATAACGGACGATGGAGTACTCCCCTTCCAGTTTTTATTTCAATATCATTCTTCATAAATAAGAATGATCAAAATATCAGCAATCTTGTATTTGTAGATCGATTATATTAAAATCGATTGCATTTTGGAAAAGCTAATAGAAGAACAATTTAAGATGATTAACATCTATCCGATCTAGATAAAAGTTCGATATACCATTTTCTTCTATGCCTACATTTCCAAGGAAAATAAGTAATTCTTTATTAAATGTGCTGGTGATTGGCTTGAGTAATAGTTCTATACGAGGTCTGTTCAAAAAAGTTTTTCTCAATCTTTTCATTAAGAAGCCTATTCTACGTAAGCGATAATTGTTGCGGTCACTGGTAGAATTAAGAAAATTGTAAACAGCACCACACTTGCGGATGATCCCTGCATAATTCCAAATCTGACTTATATTGAACGGAAGAGTTATTATCAGTCATGAATGAAAGAATCGTATTTTCAAAAGGTGCCGGTTTTTTTTTTTCAAAAGGTCACAGACGCTCTTTTTGCACAGTTCTTAAAGTGGTCACTCGGACTGGAGTCAATGGTAGAAATACAGGGTGATTCAGTCAATTTCTGACCATTTCAGTACCATGATTTTATTGACCCATTAATGTTTACAAACTTAGCATTTCAGTATGATATTTTAGGCAGTTCGGAGTTTTTATTCCCGTGGAAAAGTCTTGATGATATGCTCAATTTGGCCACCACGAACGTTTTGAACTGCTCGCGGCCGAATGGTGAAGTTGTTCATAACTCTATCCAGGATTTCTGCATCCACATGGGTGCAGCAGTCGACGCTGCTTTGTCGCAGCTGGTCTAGGGTTCTTGGTGCTGTAGTGAACACACTGTCTTTAAGGAACCCCCAGAGATAAAAATCACATGGGTTTAGGTCAGGACTCGTAGGGGGCCAAAGAAAGCCACCCCCGAATCGATCTGGAAACCTGTATGAAATGACACGATTTCCGAATTTCTGATTGAGAAAGTCTAGCACTTCATTAGCGGTGTGAGGCCTAGCCCCATCCTGTTGAAACCATTGATGTGGAAGGGTATACGCCTCCTTCGCAGCTCGGGGATGAAGAAGGTTTACAACATGTTAAGGTAAGCCTGTGACATTACGGTGCCCTCAAAAAAGAACGGACCTCTTTTAGAAATCGCGCACCAAGCCATAACGTTTCGTGGATGAAGAGGTGACTTATGGATCTCATGATGGTGCTGAGAACCCCAAAAACGAACGTTGTGTTTATTAACGTCACCTGACAGATGGAATAAGCCCTCATCTGACACCCACAGGTTGTCCACAATGTCCTGATTGGCTTCCATTTTTGCTCCAAACTCCATCGCAAATTGTTGTCGCTTCTGCCTTCCAGTGTCTGTTAACTCCTGATAAACATGGATCTTATACGGGAACAGGTGTAAATCCTTTCTCAAAATTCGCCACGTCGTGGTATACGAGAGCCCTTCTTCAATGGATAGGCGGCAAACAGATTTTTTGTTAGGGGAAATCGACCAACCTTGTGCGAACATTTTCGACAACTTCGGCCGTTGAGCTTCGCTCCCGCCTTTTTTCTTGCCTTTAACACATCCAGTGGCACGAAATTGCTTCACAAAATCCATGATTGCTTGCCTGCCTGGTGCGTCTCGATACTTATACTCCTTCCGGAACTTTCTTTGCACGGTTACAGGTGATTTTGTCTCGAAATACCATTCGACAACCTTGCATTTCTGCGCTGTTGATAACGCGGGCGCCATTTTTCAACAGTATGATTTTCATGCAGCGCCGTTGCAACAATATAAACTCCAACTATTTAGAAATTCGATATGGCGCTCATATTCTTTCAATTGTTTATCCCTAATGTACGTCATTCGAGTGAAATGGTCAGAAATTGACTGAATCACCCGTATATAAGAAAATGTTATTGATTTCTATGAACATTACAGCAGCGTTCACTTCTTTCAAATAATGTTTGTGGAAAATTACCAGCATGACCTTAAAAACAAGATTCGCCTCTTTCAGACACGGATCCTGTCAGTCCTCATGTATAGGAAATTCCTGAGAGTCATACTTCGTGATGGCATGGTGGACGAAACCAAAAACAATCCCTTAGTGAACAAATCCAGCAGAGACGCAGAAATCGACTATCATAGATTCCTTTGCAGAAATGGCCCCATCTAATAGAGCACGTATCTGGATGCGCTTAAGAAAACTTGGACTAAGTAGATGGGAAAAGAACTGAAAAACCAGCGAATCGACCACAACTTAGCCAGGACCATCGCCTTGGAGCGTATAGCATTGAAATGCGTCATAATGACGTGACACGTCGTTACGAGTTGTTTGATATATTATATGCCAAGTCTTACGTTAGCATTGAAAATTTCCAATGGCATCATTAGAACAAGTACATTATTCTTATGTCCTATTATCTTCAACTTATTAATTATTCTTATATATTTATACGAGTTCCAAGAAGGATTCATTCCAGGTATACTCGTGTGAAGTTGTTGCCGTACATATAGAAGGGTCATCATATCGTCAAAGAATATCGATCGCAGTTCCCTTAACTGGAGTCCTCCACAGTCGACACTGTCTGTCCATTGGGAATTGTCTGGTTGAGGACCAACCCGCTCCATCCGTCACGTAGAAACCAAAAATTGATGCTTAATATTTTAATTATAGTTATGACAACAATTAACTTCATTTAAAAACGCATTGAGTTATTTGGATACATAATCTAGAAGTAAGCTGCCTCCAAACATTACTAATATGTAGAATACTTCAGAAGAAGCTATTACAAGATGTTTTCGTTCCAAAAGTAATTTTTATATGAACTAACTGAAAATAATAATAAGTATTTATATGAACCATACTAAACTCTTTGTTTTACCAATTAACCTTATACGATAAATAAGTCCAATCTTTAATAACTAATAATATACAATAATGTTTAATGGACCAATAATAACTATTATCATAAACTATTTCAGTAATGTTGTACATCATTATATAAATGTTGATAAAGCATACACCAACGTATTAATATCCTCGATAAATTAATATATTATGTATTGAGTGCTCGATAATCAATTGCCTTATTACTATTATTAAGCAGCAGAGTAATTAGTTAACGCGTAACATTGCAATTAAGATTGAAAACTTTAATTAAGTGTTGCTAAAATATGATACTAATTCATAATTGAATCCAGAGTTCCGAGACGGGTCCCAAGTCCAAATTTAAGATTTTTGAATTTTCGCGTGCGAACAAACTAATCGCTTGAAATATACACTGAGTGACTACTTTAATAAAGAGAGATACCATGCTAACACGACGAATTGGTCTACCTTTAACTCTGATCACAGACGTAATTCTTCAAGGTATAGATTCTACAAGGTGTTGGAATCATTCTGCAGGAATATTGGCCCATGCAGTTCTTAGTTAGTTCAAATTGGGAGGTAGCGTTTGTAGGCTTCGAATAGATCTTTCCATTTGATCCCACAAATGCTCTGTTGGATTGAGATAAGGTAAATGAACCGGCCAATGAAGCACGTGGAGACTCATATTCACTGAACAAATCTGAGCCCATTCGAATGTGGTGACAAGAGGTACTGTCATGTCGAAAGTGGTCATCTGGGTGGGGAACATGGTAGCCATAAAATGGTGCAACGTTGTTTGAGATAGATTACGGCGTTAAGAGATTGTCAGTGATATTAGGGGACCTGGTGTGGTTCAGGAGAAAATTCCCATACTATTCACAGATGCTCCCTCCTCCTGTCTGTAGGATTGTCACACTGGCAAGATAGGTCCATGGATTCTAGTTTTTTGCATCATATTCTCGTCCTGCCATTAGCATTTTACAAACAAAACAGATACCATCTGATCAAGATACCACTCATCAAGTGTTCAATTAAGATGCCCCTTCGAAGGCAAGATTTCCTATTTCTGTGATAGCAAAGGCTATCTCTGCCTCTGACCTCTTGCCGGTTATAACCAATCAGGAACAAGAATGGTCGTGCTGCGTTGATTTGGTCTTCTACTTGTATAAGATAAAGATTAATAAGACAATGAATTGAATTTAAAATACAATGGGTACATTTTCAGACAGCGTTTGACAAATTCAAGACTTCTCAAATGTGTTCCATATTCTTTTGAAATTCTCGTATGGTCAACAGAAGAGCATCAAGATGACAGATTACAGATCGGTACAATACAGGTCACATTTTTGGTGTGTAATTTTTTTTGCAACTGTATTGTACCGAGCTGTAATCTGTCATTTTGATGCTCTGCTGTTGTTTACTAATCCACCATAAAGCACCTAAGACTCTCATTAAAACATAAAATCAAACAAATTCGTTTTTAAGGACGGCCGCAGTGAGCTAAATCAGACGATCCAATTAGTCCTCACTTCACTGCCCGAGTTCATTTCAAATTGTTGTAAACGTAAAATGACAAAGAAAACAAAACGTAGTAATTCGAAACAGATGTATCGTTGTTGCCACAACAGTAGCGCGCCTATCTAAAAAATTCGGGTAAATCATCACATTCAAAGGAAATGGAAAGGGACAGATAGTGGAAGATTTACTCCACACGTCGGACATCCCACAAAACTCATCCAACGCGACAGAAAAATGCTGCACCGAATAAACTTCCATACTCAATAGTGAATTCTAACAAGCAATAGGAGTGACAGTGCATAATACTGTACCAAAGGAACTAAATAAATATAATATGGTGGTGGTAATTTGGCTTGGGACTCTTGCATGTGATTCGTAAAATGGTCAACTCTGATGCTTTCATGAATATTTAGAAAGAATTGGGGTACTGTGAGAGTCAAGTAGTCCGACATGGACACAAAGTTCTGTGACTTTGTATCGGTTTGTACACTTTGTACACTTTGCATGACTAAGCATTCCCAAGAAGATAGCTAATAACATCAAGATATTAGAAAATGTCTATGTCCAATCCATTATCGTAGAATTGTTTATCTGTAGCTAAAGCTGCAGTACTCAATCTTTACGTAAATGCTTATTACCAAATCCAAAATACCTTGACTTGTATACATATATATAGAATATTGAACAAATTATTCACGTAACACCAATCTTCGCTCACGTACAACCGGTTGAGATCTGTTCTAAATCTCCTGAAGTTATCTCAACTTCTTGAATGGGCGTTTCATCTTTCGTCACGAAAATTGATGAAATGGGTTCTTGCTTCTTAATTGGTACAGCTTACGAAAAAATTACATTTATTAACAAATTTTTAAATTATACTATTAATGGCTTAAGAGTTTCCCCTCATTTAGTTTTCCTGATAGATGCCGACAAACATTTCTCTTCTTTCCATTACTATAGTCTTGATGGTTTTGTAAATTTATTTTACTTGTCAAGCACAATTTCATTAACCAAACCATGACAAGTCGCTAATGTATTGTAATCTTCTCTGATCTTTATGAGTCTTGATTGGTGGTTGGCACATTGCCATGTTGTAAAACTTGCATTTACTCGCTAGCTTAATTGTGAAAACGGCGGAGTTCCATAGTCAATTTGACAGCGTATAAAAAAAAAGCTGGATACAGTCTCATCAAGTTGGAAATTATTTTTCTCAAATAAATATTTGAAGAGCAGTTTACTTGAAGATTAATTATATTTATCAAGGGATTAACATGGTTGTAGCGTCTTATGGGTAAATTAAAAAATAATCACTCGCTTTTTAACTCGTGAATTAATATGGGGAGATCTAATTTAAAATGCTTATTAACCAACCTTCTAGATTACATGTGTTTATCTAAGACGGAAAATTCGTCTAATAAATTATTAAAATTTTAATTCTGGCTCAGAAGAAATATGAAATCATAAAAAATTTGCTACATTTTCATAAAGTTGAGCGTTGAAATCTTGTTTCTAAAAATAAAAATGTAAAAAAAGCAACCTTTTTTTAAAAAAAATTGATAATATTATAAAAAATTAATGAATGTTTATAAAGTCTACCACTCTGAAATGATTTACAAACAAAAACATTTCACAAATAAACTGAACCGTTTAATTTTTAAAAAATTCATTTTATTGTAATAAAGATAAATTTAAACCTCAAGTATTTTAGTTTTAATCAACTAATATTAAAATCCTCTAATTGCCTATATATTTATTATTTTTCTCAATTCGAAAAACAATAACATATAACAATCTAATATTAAAAGAAAATCGTCACATTTAGAAAATAAGCTGAAAAGATATCAAATGATCGGTTCTTTGCTACATAAAACTTAGACTGTGCCAAACAAAAGGCTTTTGAAACAACATGTAGACACATTTATACCGGCCACTGAATTAGAAACCTTTTAAAAATAGTGTAGGACTTGTTTTAGCCCAAATTATAGCACGTATGCGATAGGCATGAACTCCATAAGATATTTAGAGTATCAAGCATTCAGATTTGCTTTCGAAACGCTTAGAAATGATAGAAGTGGCTGATTCTTTCAAATCACTTTTCCAAAGTTTCTATACCTTATCTTAGGAATTCAAATCAATAAGGGGACACTAAACATGCTGGAATTCACTGCGATACTTTTGGAACCACTCCTGAAAACAATTTTTGCCGTTTACGAAACGTCAATCTCCATCCATCTCCTAGATAGAAATGTAACGTTGTAAGACGCATTAAATCCTCTACAGAATTAGATAAACTTATGAATTCACATGATATTCTAGCAACATCGGTGGGTCTATTTCATACCTCCTCCAAATCCTTAGAGTGTATTCATTAGACAAGCAGGATCCATTGATTCATGAAGACTATCTTCTGTCGACTATCTAAACAAGATATGACCTGACAACTGGTCCGAGACCTCTTGACTTTTTTCCAATCGTCTATTCTCCAATCCTTACATTACTGAAGATAAATTTTTCCGTTCATCTCAAATAGCAACACAGATTCCGTGTTGCTATGCGGCTATTCATACCAATTTCTCTGCGTATAGTTTGATTTGATATGGCTAGAGAACGGCCAGTCAATGAAATGATTTGAAATGAATATAAAGATTGTTATACACTGTTGTTGTTATTAACAAGTCTTTTACAGTTTTCTTCAACATAAATCTTCGTATGGACAGTTTCTTTCAATATCTGGAAAAGTCTTCATTTTTATTTCATCTTAAGAGATTGAATTTGATAAGAAAACTGACACATCAATGAAAATAATTCTAAAGGTTTTGTCGCATTATGTTCACTATTTGTGTTCATTTTAAAAGAGATAATAATTTTTTTAAAATTGATTTCAGTTTTAGATTTTTAAGTTCAGGGAGATTCTAGAAAAAGAAAATTGTAGGTTAATTCGATTATTGGCGTTGGTTCTGTCAATAGCTGTAATTCATTGCTGGAAAAGAAATTGGAAGTAATTAGTAATGTTGGATCCGATTCTAAGAATCTATTTAGAGGAAGATCCGTGTATAGTTTCTATAAATTTGTATTATGAACGCTATTAATTAAATAGCGTAAATTCGAATATTTGTGTACTTATCAAAGAAGGTAATGCGTGAAATTGGAAAAAAAGCATATGGGAGGAGTACATTTTTGGATTTTATTTCATTTTTGAGATAAAAGTGTCATTTCATATGTAAACTGGAAATCTATCAGAATTTTCTGAAGCTGATGGAACGATATGCCGCAGAATGCTATATGCACTACCCGACAATAATGGAGCGGACACCTCCTAATTTATATGAAATCTAATCGCGCTGATCACTATTTGCTGTCAAAACGCTGCCACACTTTTCGATCACACATTCTATTTCCGTGTACGCAACTAAACTGAGTAGCCAAAAATCATGAGCTCCTCCGCGACCCTTCAAAACTGCAGTTACATGTCGAGGCATGGGCCCTACTTTGGAATCGTTCTTGAGAGATATTGAACCACGCATCTTGTAGTGCTATCCACAATTGTTCTTCTTTAGTTGGTTCTGGGTTCATTGAGGGTACACATGATATCTACTGCATCACATAAATACTCGATTGGGTTAAGATCGGGTGATCTGGGGGGCCAAACCAGTAATCATAATAGGTGAAGCAAAAAACGACGTTGATTTTGTACAGGGCGGTTGTAATTAACACATTGAAAATATTGCGTTTACACCCTAGTTTACGTTCAACGATGTTTTAATTTGTCAATGTTCATCTCACCAGAACAATATTTGTGTCGAAGTGTCCAAACATGTATCAAGATCTAAAGATGTGAACATTTTTGTATTCACATAAAGAAAAAGCAAACCAATGACATTAAAAAAATTAATGATTCTCAAGGCTTATATCAAATCATGCAATATTCATGAAATTACTTGCAACTTCTTATGGCAGTATACGTTTGTTGTTAACATGAACAAGTTTTAATTTTAGAATAACCTCTATGGACACGTATTTCTTTAAAGAATTGCAAGAACTTATCTGTCTAAGATCTTCATAAAAAAAGTGCCACAAAAGTGCTAGCTGTGCAACGGGCAATAAAAAATAAATAAAAGAAGCACTTGAATCACATCGAACACAATACTGCTGTAGCGCTGGTTAATAACGTAGTGAATCTGGGCACGAACGTTACAGTGGAAATAAAGATAAATCAAATTACCAAATGGAAGGGAACGAGAAAAGTTCACGTGGGCGTTAGGTAGTAATAAGAACGAGGGATAAAAAGAATAAAAAAAATAACGATGCAAGATCTATGAAGGAAAGAAAGAAAGAGACGAACGGTGTCAACCTAATTAGAATTTACATCATTCAGAGGGAAATAAATAAGCGTGGGCGGATGAGGTTATGAAGACATCTCGGACTGGAGTTGACGCAAATGATGCGAGCGTTTCGATTACTTTTTGAAATCGTTGTATTCGCGGGTCATTAAACGTGGGTTATGGACTGAAGAGATATGCATGACGCTTGCTTCGGCGGCACCAGTTTTTGAACCGCCTTCTGCCTTTGCTCCCCCCTTCCCTTCACTCAACTCACTCGCCTTCCATCTCTCAATCTTTTCTTTTCTTCCTCTCTTTTATTCTTAGCATTTCTCGTAGAAGCGAACAATTTTCAAGCCCCACTCCCCTAACTGTCGATTTGCAGAATGTCGGCTGGTTTATCTGTTTAGTTCAATAAATGTCGAGGGAAATTTCAGACGACAGCTTCTGATCGCCGATTTCTCGATAGAGCTCTGATTAATTTATTTTTCTATTCCCCGTTTCCATGTCATCCGATCAAATTTGTTTTTTTTTTGTCTATTTTAGACATCAAATTATTAAAGGAATTTTACAGAAATCTTAAAACATAAGTTACACAGAGATAAGCAAACTAAACCTCGAAAATCATAAATAAATCGCCGCTTTCAGTCTATTATTTCCAATTATTGATGTAAGCAAATCAGAGAGATGCATAAAATAGAGGAAAGTAACCAAAAGCGGGCCTCTATTTTTTTGACATGTACGGGCAAAACTATGAAGTAAAAAACTTTGAAAAAATGTGAAACACGTGTCTAGTTATGTTACTTTATAAGTCGCACTATTAAAAACACCATAAAATAAATCATTATTTAAGAAATTGTTTTTCCCAAAACATTACCATTTCAAAAAAATGTGCCCCAAAACGGGGCCCCCTAAAACCGGTTCATTTCATTCCATGAAATTACGCATTGAAGGGAGACTATAAGGTGCGTTGCACTGATATAAATCCACTATCTAATTTTTAATTTCAAAGAAAACTACGAAGTGAATTCAAACAAATCTTTATTACCTAAACTAGCTGATAGGCCCGGCGATGCTCGGGCTGTTTGTTTGATGAAATTTTGCAATATCGGAGTTTGAATATGCGTATGAACACATGAAAATTCCTTACAATTAATACAGTAAACATTCACTTTAGAAAAACGAAAGAATTCTTTAAAATGCTCGTACTGGAATTTCATGTACTATTGGGCTTGGCCAGGAAAATTCAACATTGTATCCTGAACTTTTTAGCATATCAAAGAAAGGCTATGAGTAATGAATTATTTCTATCTAGATGTTTAATATATAGATTGAGAGAGTTAAGGAAGTATTTTCAGCCCCATGAACATCCCTCTTCAAATGAAACTCTTTCAATAAAGTTGTTTGTATCCAGTCACAGAGCCTGGAATCATGTCATAAATGTGATTGTTCATATTGACAGTATCAGTTTTTATTGCAAAGATTGACCTCTCTCAAAATCAGCTGTGATCTTTATAATTTTATAATACGAGGCGCATCCAGAAAGTAAGCTTCCCGATGTTTTCCCCTTTAAAGTAAACGTAATTAGCCGTGTCAATTGCGCATGCGTAACAGATCTATGACGTATCAATCATATGCCAGCCGGACAGGTCCCGCCTCGTGCCAGTAGCGTGGTAGCAATGGTCCGAAATGGAAGCTCTTATTTCTTCTCCCGCCGCCTGCGAGGTTCGGTTGGTGATAAAGATCTTGAATGCACAAAGCATTGCGCCAATTGAAATTCATCGTCAGCTCTGTCAGGTCTATGGGCCGAACATCATGAGTAAGCAGATGGTGCGTCGCTGGTGTAGGCAGTTTTCCGAAGGTCGTCAAAGTGTCCATGATGAATAGCGAAGTGGGCGATCATCCCTCATCAATGATGATCTTGTTGAGCTTGTGCGGCAGCGCGTGATGGAGAACCGTCGCTTCACGATTACGGAGCTGAGCACCCATTTTCCGCAGATATCGCGATCCTTGTTGCATGAGATTGTCACTAAGCACCTGCTGTTCAAAAAATTGTGTGCCAGGTGGGTGCCGAAAAACCTGACACCCGAACAAAAAATTCAACGCTTAGGAGCAGCACTGACATTTCTGCAACGGTATCACGATGACGGCGACGAGTTCCTCGACAGGATCGTCACGGGCGATGAGACTTGGATTTCGCACATCACCCCGGAAACCAAGCAGCATTGGCGGCATAGTGGATCTCCGGTCAAGAAGAAATTCAAACAGACGCTGTCGGCACGAAAAGTGATGTGCACGGTGTTCTGGGACAGGAAGGGCATTCTGCTCATTGACTTCCTTCCACGTGGTGAAACAGTAAACGCTGACCGTTACTGTGAAACACTGCGGAAATTGCGACGTGCCATTCACAGGCGGCAGAGTTCTACGACAGGGGGATACAAAAGTTGATCCCACGATACGACAAGTGTCTCAATTCTGGTGGTGGTTATGTTGAAAAATAGCTGAAACATTGCTGTACTTGTTGCCAATAAATATGTTCCTGCAAGTGTGAGTTCTTTTTTTTTTTAAATAGGGAAACTTACTTTCTGGATGCTCCTCGTATTACCCGGCTTCGCCCGGGTGGAAAAGATGCGTTGAGTAATTTTTTAACGATTGTTTGTTATGTTAAAAATTGAAATATGATTAACAAAGTATGAACGAAATGCAAGAAAATGAGAAACAGTCTAGAAAGCAGTCTCCAAACTTTTCATAATCATTTTAAACCAAAAATGATCTAACAATGAACTGGGAACAAAAGAAAATTAAATTATATGTGCAAAAGTAAATAATGAAAAAAAAAGATAAGTTAAATGAATCAGCTACACAGGCAAGCTGGTTATGGATTGTCAAGTAGTTGTGCATTCAAGTCCATTTCAGCAAACAACGTTGTATGTCTTCCCCTGTGGCGCAAAAACATGTAGATTTCGACAGCTGGACACGCAGGAGCAAGCAACGTATAACTGACCGTGAGAGAATCAAGCTGAGACCTTGAAATTTTGGAAAAATTGAATAAAATGTAACCTTCTTCGTCTGATATGCCCGTCGGGCATTGCTCGGGCTGTTTGTTCCAATTGTTAACAAAATGAAGCCAATTGAAGCCACCAAAATTGAGTCAATTAAAGCCATGACAGTTCTGGGCAGGAGTGAGCCGTGATGTTGTTAACTGTGTGGCATCTTTGTTTTTGACGATTTTGGGCCCGAAGAATAATTAATTCAAAACCATTCCTCAAAGTTTTCGCGAAAAAGGATCGGGAATCACTTTCACCATAAATCGAAAATACGTACGAAACGAAATTGAAAATGAAACCATGATCGAAATATTATAAAATACTTCAAATAACTTATCATTCCATGATCGGACTGTGAAAGAATTATTAATCAGGTACCCTCATGTTTAGCAATGTGTTTTGCTCACTTTCGGACCTTCCCACTTCAAGTATGCGGCAGGTTTCCGGGTCTATCTTTCATTTTGCTTCTATAAACGAAATTAGTTAATAAAATAATATTAATATGTCAAATAACGCGCAATTTCTGTTGTTGTATACAACAATTGGATTGCTGTATTTATGGAAGAAGCGATTTCATCCCCTCTCTCGCATGAATTTGGCTACTAATGTAATTTAACGCTCGTACAACTTAAGTGCGACGTCTGGCCTCGACATACTTTAAAAACAAAAAGTCTATTCAACTCTTCGATAAGACAGTATCGTCATCTAGTGACATCCTTTGAAAACAATTCAACTTTTCGAAAAATAAGAATAACTTAAAAAATTGATATAAACACGATATAAAAAGTAACCTACTGAAAGCACAGCAACACTCACTACGTACATGGAAAATTTCGTGCAGATTCCTTGAGTATTTTCTGAGTATTTTCCTTCAGCAAAGGACTTTAACGATATGCAGTAACCGTTAGTAAACGTGAACGGAGCGGCTAAATGAGAAATCCCCGACGGGCGAAACCAGCGTCGACGGAGTACTGATTCAGGAGGTAATAGAGAGCTTGAACTTTAACAGTTTTATAATCTACCGTAGACCAGACAGTAAGTATTTAACGAACTTAGCCGTTACTAAATTCTCGTGCCGTTATGAACTTAAGAAAGTATGCTCAAGTGCATTTCCCGAAATTGACTCTTACAATCAGACTCAGAACGACTTACATGGAGTTTTCCAGTTCTCGTTGAGTGAGTACTGTCACGGAGACAGGTGAAATTGTTGATTACAGGCGTATAGGCAAGAAAGATTATTTGGAGTTCTTGTGTCAACGTCTTGGACTATATTATGCTTGTTAAAAGAGTGGATACACATTCTACTGGGTATTGAAACATATCCCGAGCGCAGGGAGTTGCTACGTATGGACATTAATGCATAGGCTATATTGTGTTTATATTTAAAATAGGAAATTCGACGAGTCTTGTGCTTCGGAGATCGGAGATGTATAGTGAGTGGTAGTTTAAGCACAGAATAAGAATAAGTACGTCTCCGTACAGCGTGAGAGCTTCAACCTGTGTTCATCCAAAATATTTCACCCGTCGATTGTGTACGAGGTGAAATATTTCACTCGTATTTGTGTTTAAAGATATAAATCTTAGTGTACACCGCCAAGTACTTGTGTATGTGGAGATTTGGTATCAGTATCTACATAGTGGAAGCTTGCGTTGTGTAGATGTTCCATGATTACTAGCTAATCATTGTTCTTCATGCTTCAGTGCTACAATCTATAGTGTGTTTGCTTCATAAGTGTGTTTTCCATGTCAGTTTGACGGCGATTTATACTTATCTTCTTCACAAGTACTTCATGGTTAGTATTTCTTCTCAGAATGAAGTCTGCTTAATTCACAAAGACTGAGATAATTCCTTTCGCCGGGTCGGCGCAAGGTTCAAGCACTAGGAAACTTATCTGTTTACGTTTCTACTTTTACATTAAATTATTAAACTGAATTGTAGCTTGATATTTATTATTTGCTGAGTCCTCCATTACAGAACCAGTTTATTTGGAAATGCTTCAGTGCTATGTAGCGCCTCATTTAGAGTAGCACCAATCATGAGTAATTTATTAACAGGATGGTGCCCGCCACATTAGGCATTATCAATTCGTGAATCCCTCGATTCAACGTTTCCCAAATGATAATTTCGAAGAGATGGTCGTACAGCACATCACGGTCTCCGAACGTAACATACTTAGACTTTTCCTATGGGGATATGTTAAGGATAAAGCGTTTGCTACACCAGTCCCCATATGAACGCATTAAAGGCAATTATAACGGATGCGATATTGACGGTAACAGAAGACATGCTGGCGAATACGTGACGAGAACTTGAATATCGTCTAGATGTTCTCAGAGCTACGAAAGGTGTACATGTTGAAGTGTACTAATAATGCGAAGAAAAACTTTTTGAGATGAGAATTATAATACAAAAAACTTGTGTATCTATCTGACATCGTTTTTTTATTATTTTTTTTTTATTAGGAAAGACTTAGTGCTCACCCTACATAACTTTGTTTTATACTTGTATATAAAAATTGTGAATAGAAAATAAATTGTTCCATCATGAAAGCTCAAAATGCGAAATGTAGAATTAGGAATCGTGATTTAATTCACACAACGAGTCGTAACTTGTTTTTATTTAACGACGAAATAACTGTCGTCTTCCTTCTAGAGTAGTTAGAATGATTTAGTGTTCTTGAAAGCAACCAATAAGAAACTAGATTAGGAATAAGAATGATAATATGTAGACATATAGAAACAGAAAAAACAAAAATAAAGAAAAGAATTGCAATCATTAATCGATGAAAATGAGAACAGGCAAAGAATCTTAGAATACCCAATCGATATGAAACTTTCAACTGGTGAAAGAGAAGCAGGCTGAATCTGAAGTAATACTGTGCTCGGCGTGGTTCGAACTATCGAAGAAGTATTTGTAAAATGTGACTCCACCTATAGAGAGTCTATAATATCGAACAAGCTCGATCATTAATGCTCAGTCGAAGTAATATGAAGTCGACACATTCATAGAAAGCATACATTCATATAAAACGACAAACTTTTATAAATACTCTTTCACCCTTTAATTGATTGTAACAACATTCTAGTGCAAGGAAAATAACACTAGTCAACACACATTTTGTAACTAAGACCACACAAAGTGTTCTTAGTAGTAATTTGTAGGTAGAATCCGAATCTGCTTTTAGATTTTTTCTATCACGTCAAATTTCCAAGTTATGCACATCGAGACTTCTATGTTAAAGTAATGGGAGTGAAGAGAAGCTGCTACATTGTTAAAGTATCCATATTTTGGGGCCGCAAGGAAATTTACTAGGCCCCAAACACTGAATGATTTAAAAATGTTTCATTGTAAAACAAGAAAGCTGTGCGTGCTAGAGAAATTTAAAAATTATATTCGTAATCAGCAGAAAAAATACTACCAAAAATCACCCACTTTCATTTTGTTACAAGAAAAATCTTAAATGTTGTTGGCCAGTGTAATTATTTGATGCTAAGAAACGAATATTTCATATCATCAAATATTTTCCATAGCAAATCGGAGTTGCTGGGTTTTGTGGAGCGTAATTATCAACAGTGTTCAAAAAAAACGATTCACATGTTTTAAGATTTTGCCGTAAGTCATATAGTTTCGCCTTTAAAATTGATAATTTTTTATGATTAGAAGTACAATTGGAGATAATTTCAATGTTTTTGAAATTTTTGCGTTGAAAAACTATATATACGCGTAATCTAAGAAAAAAAATACTTTATAGTCAGCTATCAACAAAAAGGTTATTGGAAGCTTTCAGAAGGCTAATTTATTCGTTATCTTGTAAATAAAGTTCTTTTGAACATATGCAAAATTCATTGTCGCAATTTGCCTCTTTCATAAGATGTAAAGTAATATACAAAACAGTTCAAAGGCAGGCTCGTGTCTCTAATTTTTCATTCAAAACTGGCAAATTATGGCCATAGTTCCTAATATCATCGGCTCATTTTGTTTAGGAAATACTGTTACTTTTAGAGATGATGACACCCTTATGATCAGCACTTGCAGATATTTGAGATTCAATTACACCTTGCCAGGGTTATTTGTTATTGAGACGATCGGATAGTCTTTTTCCATCGTCTGATTTAATTTTACGAAAACTTATATTTCTATGAAATTTTCCAAATTCAAATGATATAGCACAAGTGAGAGGATTTTTGCGCATTTTTCATTACTATCGGTGAGGAATGGCACTTTACTCTAGGCTTACGTAAATATTGCTTTAAAATTAAAAACGGTCGTGAAGGGATCAGAACAAAGACGGGAGGGGGGGGGGGAGGACAAGTGGACTAATTCCATGCGATAACAAAAAAATCTTTGGTTAAGAATCTGGTTAAAGTGGTTCCTCATTTCACACCTGGCCTGAGCCTATGATCATCTTTAATGTTCAATTTTCCTAAGAAGTTTTATAAACAGCTTAAAATAATTATTGGAATTTGATCTGTTTGCGAAGAATATAAAATCAGTAAATTCTATTCAAATAGATGCTATTTTCAAGATGATCACTCATAATATGACACCTGTTTATTTTGTCTATTTACTGAAATCTCTGAGTCCGATGACATCTATGAATATTTTTTCAGAAAATAATTAATTAAAGTTTTCTACATCTGGATTTGGGGAAATTGATGCCACAAAACTGACGACAAACTTTAGCGTGGCAATATAGGGATTTTTTTTCCTTGATTTTTCAATCCAATATAAGATTAAGGAAACGATACAACATATTCAGTATTTAACGAAACTATCTAAAGAAATTAAATATATGTATACTGTATGTATGCTAAATTGAACAAAAGTTATCTTGCCAACTCAAGTATAAATTAACAGTTATCAAAAACATGCGATAAAGATTAAAGATCCTAAGATGTTCCTTACCAAAATGGTGTGTGGATTTCGTTTGAACATACCTCCGACGCGCAGGAATCAATTGTGTAATGAAAACACGTTGACATTTGGACGACAGATGAGAAAATGACGACGGGCATTAACAACGAAGCAATGGAGAAATTGGAGAACATCAAATCTGAACATTAGACTTCCACAACAAAATAAATAAATAAACAAAAGGAAACCGATAACGAACGGAAGACGTCAAACGTGAAGCTAAAAGATGCCGCCTAATGATAAAATTGCTAAATTTGTCGTTAGAAATCGATACGTTTGAAGTGTAAGGGAATTTTAAATTCAAATTCTACCCTAATGTATTTACACTGCAAACCGATCAGGTGCAATTTCGATTAAGCTATGAAGCAAGAAAAAGAATAAAGTAAACTTCTTAAAGACTATTTTCTTAATAACATATTAAGACTAGAAATCCTGCGAGGAACTTTTAGAATACTAATGGAGAAGGTTTTCCTTTAAGAGGACTTTTCTGAAATTTTTTAAAATGAAATTTCTCTCTACCACTGACTTGATTACAACTTCTTTATCGACTTTCCCCCCAACAAAAGGGAAAAGTTTTCCCCTGCGGCTTTAATATTCGTAGAAACTCGAATATTCCTGTCTCTAAGCGTAAAAGATTGAAAAGGCTTTTCCTCCAAAACTCTTGATAAGTTTTACTTTAAATTCTTATTTAAATTTTTAAAGAGCTTGTATTATAGCAAAGTTAAACTATATTACAGCATCATAACCTTTCTACAGCAGTGTTATTTTGAAAAATATAAATGTTAACTTTACAATTGCAGACTAGTTGGGGCCAAAAATCCATCTCTTTTGAACATTCTATAAAAGAATCACAAAAGGAAGTAAAGTTCATTTGTGCTAAATTTGAAAGCGAGACCATTTGAGAGTAATATGAAGTGATTTTAAAAATTTAAAAGAACAGTCTATATTTAACTTTTTTCTAGATATTTCTAAGTAAACCAAAAGATTATTAACAATCAAGTTGTTTAATATGCCAAATAAAAGAGAAAAACTGGAAATGAACCTTTAAATCCGCTTAGTGAGGATTTGATTTTGCGATATATAAAAATGATTTATAAACTAGACTATGCGTAACGAAGAAAAAATATTCCAACTAGTATCGCCTTTTATTACTAGCTTTATCAAAAATACAGGAGAAGGTCAGTAGCCGTTTACACAGGGTGCTCGGAAAATATCTGGCGAAATTTTAAAGTAATAATTGGAAAATGGTCTTTGGAGAATTTTTTTCACGCCATTAACTCCGATATTAATTAAAAAATAGTGAAATTTTAAAGGATGATAGAGGGGACCAAAATAAGCATTTTTTGTCATTAAATGTGTGTCCGGAAATGACGCGTTTAAGCGCGGTAGTCGAAGACGTCTGGAGTAAATGCGTCATTTCCCCTCCGAGATTTACAACATCTTTATACACGCCGAGCTTGCAAATGTCCATATGACGTACGGGCAGCTAACGGAAACGGACTAGCTGTTCAGAGGCTGTACAGGGAACGATTCCCAACCGAATCGACAAACGTTTGAGCGTGTGCACCGCCAGCTTTGCGAAAGTGGATCTGTCAGTGCTAGCAGATGTGGGTTGGGTTAGTTTATATTAGGTGAGGTTAGGTTATGTTTGCATCAATTTCAGATCCAGTGAGCTTGCAGGCTATTTCAGCACTTCAATGTCCTTTTCTGCCAAAAACGTGGTGACGGACTTTGCTTTGTGACATGAAGCACTGTCATGTTGCAAGGCGACTTCAGCACCTTCGAACTGACTTTCGATTGTAGTCAATAAAAAGTTTTCTAAAACGGATCAGTATACTTCAGCATTCATTGTGGTCTTCAGAATACATAACTTGCCTGGCCCTTTATATGACACGCAACCCCAAATCATCAAACTGAGGAAATTTAGTTCTGAATTGTATATATTGGTTCAAATTTTCAGAGGAAAGCGACCAGATATGTCTAGCAACATCTTCATATCTGATACTGATACGACATTCAACACTGAAGATTACACGATTTCATGCATCTTCAAACCATTGAAAATGCTCTTTAGCCCATTGAACTTTCTCGCATGTGCTTTCTTTCAAGAAATGGTTTAGTTTTAGTTTTGTTATAATTGTTAAGTTCTCATGAAGCCTGCTTCTTACTGTACGATCACAAACGTCGAGACCTGACTTTGACCATTCAATATTCATTTGCTTTGAAGACAATTTTCTCATTTTTTGCAAATTGATCGTAACTTTCGATCATCTCTCTTTGATGCTGTTCGAGGACAGTTGCTCTTTTTTGAAATTTCCTCCAGATATAGTTGATAGTACTTAAAGTAGCTGAATAGCTGAGTAGCTGAGTAGCTGAGTAGCTGAGAAACATCTGTTTGCTTCATTCCTGCTAGTACAAGTTCAACAATATTTTGTTTAAAAGTGTCTCTGTTATGCTTTCTGGACGCCATGATTTATTTATACCACAACTCTATGTTACCTCTTTTTAAACTAGTAAAATATGTAAATCAATGTTATTTATATAAATATTCTATTATTTTGGACTACTCACATTTTACTTGGAGAGGAAGGTGTTAAGCAATTTTTTTACAGTAATAATCTTGTAGGACAAATGACTGACATATTTGGAAGCAAAAAAAAAAACATTTTCGTTAATAGACAACAGAACAAAAAATATATGTAGAATTATGAAATCAATATAGACATTATATTGATGACAAAATAAACCTTTTGTAGAACGATAAAAGGTTCACTAAAATACGAAAACTTTTCCAGGAGTTATATATACGGCCGCTGCCCTCCCTTGTCTTCTTAACAAAGCCGGCAATAATGGAAATTGTAAAGCTTCAATCTACTTTAACGATTAACACAATACAAAGGACTTTAGCCTCAATAATGATATAATTCAGGAAAACTTTTAAGGCTTTTGTAATCATAAGATGCGATTCGTTCAATGAGTTTTTCTTCAGTGGAATAGCACTAGTAACGGTTCCCAAATTGGAAATTTTCGAGGAAAAAAAAGATTTATTACAATTTTCTTTATCACAATTACAAATATTATTAAACCAATAAAGTAAGATTTAGTGCTTTAATCCATGTATTAATAAAATAACATAATGCATAATCAGTGATTAATATTACAAGGGTGGATTGAAAAGCGTTCAAATATGTCATTGTCATGTTTCATACGAATCCCTCAAATAGTCTAGTTTTGTCAAGCATTTCAGTGAAACAATTTGGTGTGTTTTCTATTATGGATAAATTCAGGTGGTCATTAAATATTTTTCATTTGGAAAGGAACACCGCAACGGAAATCAAATCCAAAAATGAATACAGTTCTTGAGGATAGATCTTCTCTTCATTTACAGTGTTTGTATTTTGGAATTCAAGTGTGGACGCACGCACACCAGTGATAAACTTTCGGCAGATCACTGAATAAAAAATACATGAAATAGAGGACGCCATAGGCATCTTTTACGAATGAATAGTTCATTTTTTTTTTTTTTTTTTTTTTTACAAATAATGGAGTTTTGAATAAAAAAAACTGGCTGCAAGATTGGCGTTGTAGTTTCTCAATCCGGCGCCTAAACTTCAGCCGGTGGTTTGGAAGTGTTTAACAGGAATACATCGAATATAAAGAGACGATACCTAACCGTGGATGAGACCAGAGTTCACAAAAAACATTCAGTGGGAGAACTACTGAATCGCTTGCGATAGCGGCAAACACCGTTCCATCTGCTAGAAAGATCATTGATTATTTTGAAAACGGTGAAAATCTATTACTGATCAAAACTAAACACTTTTGGACAAGCTGAAAACAAAATTCTAGGAAACTCCTCGAGAATGGTCGGAAAGTGTCCACGCGTTGCACCCACTGTATTCAAAAATTGCCGGAATTAATGTTTGAAGTTCCTCCGCATCTTACATATTCGCCAGTTTTGGCTCTCTAGAAATTCTACCTGTTCCCAAAACATTCTTAGCTAGAAAGAGATTTGGTGAGTGAAAAGAGGATAGAGTCTGTAAACGGTTCCCAAATAGGAAGAAAGTACTTTCCGAAAGAGGACCGAGAAGATGGATAGACTCGAATTAAGCGTATTGAGCTTCGAGAGAAATATATGTATTTTGAAAAATACAACAGAAAATTTGAATCAGATATATTTTGTTTTCTCTCTCTTCGGACATCTTTCAATCCAGCCCCATAAAAATAAATACAAGGGAATTCAAAAAGAGTTTCCTGGATTTCTGATTTTATTGTAGGGAATCTATAGAATATATCGTCATTACACGCGCTTACCTCTATACCTATTATCCAGAGGATTTTACTCGAATAGTCTCGCTGCAGCCTTGCTGCACAGGGTTTGGGCAGAATAGAATATCGTACGGATGTCTGATATAAAAGCATCTCTAACTGTCTCCAAAAAATACTTTCAGATTTTTTCTACGTTTACTCTGAGTAGCCAAAAACTTAGAGAAACCCTCTAGTGACGAGTTGGTCCACTTTTAGCTCTGATCACAGCCGATATTCTTCTTAACATGGATTCAACAAGATGCTGGCACCGTTGTTGGGTAATGTTGACCAATGCTGACGATTAGATGGGTCAGATTAGATGGTGGCATTTCCAAGCTTTGAAGTGATCTTTCGACTTCGTCCCTCAAATGCTCAATGGTCAGGGAAGCAGACTAAATTCTGATTGATGTTCCTCAAACCAATTTGTGACCGATCGAGCACGGTGGCAAGGTGCATTATCCTGCTGAAAGTGACCTTCTCCAAAATGGAACATCATAACCATAGACGAGTGCACATGATCGGCAACGATGTTGAGGTAAGCTGTGCTGTTCAGAGTTGTGTCCACAGATATCAAGAGACCCAGTGTACTGCAGGAAAATATTCCCCACGCCATAAATTTCATTACTCAACCCTCAGGAAGAGTTGTCATTTGGCAGGAGGGTTTCATGAACTCGTGCTGTTTGCGCCATAATCTGATCCTGTCATCTCAAGATGGAGCAGGAAACGAGATTCATCGGACTAGTCTTCTTTTTTCCTCTCCTCAAGTGATCAATTACGTCGTTCCTGGGCCCACAACAGTCGCCTTTTCCTATTGTTCTGTGATACCAAAGGCTGCTAAAGCCCTCCTGCTGCTAAAGCCCATCCTTTCCAAAGTCCATCTTGTGGTGCGTTGAGATATGCTTTGTGATGCAGCTGCATTGAATTCAGCTGTAATTTGTTGTGTTGTTGCCTTTTCTGTTGCTGCTGACTATGCGTGCTACTCACCTTTTACCTCTCTCGTTCATCAGCCTATTTCGACCTGCCACTTGAAGTTTTTTTTTCTCAACTGCCACTGAGATCGAGATACTGTTGGGCGAGAAAATCAGTATCTCGATGCCGAGTTTTCGTTTCAGAGATGCTGGCACCAGTTCTTCTTGCACCAACAACCATACTTCTTTCAAACTCACTAAAATCTTTCGTCTTCCCCATTTTGACATTACCTTCTGTGATAACTACGTCGTCCGAAGCTAACCGTTCCTTAAATAAGCAGTTCTGCGTTGTTACGTCATTTTACGCCACTTTCGGACTGGTTTACTTTCAAATAAGTGGTGTCTGTCACGTTCTGAATTGCACAGTGGAAGCTTATGTAGCAATAAAGCACATTAACGGGACACTTAAATATAAAGCGCTACGATTTAAGAACATTTGAATTTTATTTCTCAAAAAGTTTATTGAATCTTAAATGAAAAATAAATAAATATCTTAATAAAACAAAAAAAAAGATTCGATGTCATAAGCTAAATATCAAAATTGCTTACTAACTAAGACAAATTGTACTTCTCAATTTTCCAGATGCTGAAATCTTAAACATCAACAAAAAAATGATACTTGTAATGAACAAGAACAGACACTGTCTAAATGCTAATTATAAATGTCAATATTTGCAAAGAGACAAATAACAAAAGAAAATACTCGTATCTTAATTACGCACAAAAATTACACAAGGAATTAGGGTCACCTAAAATTAGATAGGATTAAATTGCACAATTAAAACTTGGACATTTTAATGCAAGACTGAAGTCAGTCCGAGGAGTCCAAAAATGAATTACACAAAAATATATACACTGAGTGAGCATATTATTATGACCGCCTGACATGTTTATGCAAATGCGCGCACGGACGTCGCCACAATGTTGCTAGCGGGCCGGGCCAATATAAAAAGGGAAGTTGAGTGTCGTCGACAACAGTAGACGTGTTCCATTCTTCAATTATGGGTAAACGACGCGATTTAACAGCCTTCGAACGCGGGATGATTGTAGGTGCTCGGAGCTATGGAGCGAGTATCAGCGAAACAGCAGCATTCGTGGGGTGCTCAAGAGCAGCCGTCGTTAAAATATTTAAAGACTGGACGGTTAGCCGGAAGACAAGGTCTGAACGTTCGCGTTGTGGCCGCCCGCGGATGGTTGATGATCGGACAAAACAGAGACTGTCACGACTGGTAAAGGATAACAGAAGGGCAACTGTGCATCAAATCACTGCTGATCTTAATCAGGGGTCCTCCAAAACGGTCTCTGAATGCACTGTCCACCGCACACTGCATCGCATGGGATACGGAAGCCGAAGACCTGTCCGCACACCTTTGTTGTCTGCAGCCAACAAGCGAAAACTAGTTCAATTCGCTCAGGAGCACAAGGACTGGACTATCGAGCAGTGGAAACAAATCATGTGGTCTGACGAGTCACGATTCCAGTTGCATCATGCAGACGGCCGCGTGAGAATTTGGCGGAAACAGCGCGAAAGTTTGGACCCCGCATGCATGAGTACAACCCTTCAGGCCGGTGCGAGCACTGTTATGGTCTGGAGAATGTTTTCCTGGCATGCGTTGGGTCCGTTAATATGTATTGAACAATGTCTGGATGGCACAGCATCCCTCCGTATCGTCGCCGATCAAGTCCACTCTGTCATGTTGATGGCGTACCCCAATGAAGATGGCTACTTCCAGCAAGACAACGCGCCATGCCACAGAGCTCTGGAGTGGTTCCAGGAAAATGAGGGAGAATTTACCTTACTTCGGTGGCTCCCACAATCCCCAGATCTCACTCCAACTGAGCATTTGTGGGACGAAGTCGAACGAACCATCAGACGGTTGGATCCACCACCGCCCAATCTAGCACAACTAGATGGTGTCAGATTCCTCCCACCAGCTTCCAACAAATCGTGGAATCAATGCCACGAAGAATCACCGCAGCATTAAAGGCAAAAGGTGGCCCAACGAGATACTGACAGGGTGGTCATAATAATATGCTCACTCAATGTATAGTGTCAATACGTTCAGTGTCAAAGTCTTAATTTCTTAATTTTAATAAAAGTCCTAGCCCCATAAAAATCGAGTGATACAGACTGGCACGTACTAACAAGAGCCTGAGAAAAGAAATATGAAAACAACAATTAATTTATGAATAAATTGAATGCCTAATACACACTCAATACGAGGATTAATAATTTTCTTTCACTCTCAACCACCTGTATTCGTTAATTCGATAATTAAGAAGGCACGAGAAAAAATATCACATTGCACATTAATTAGAATAACTAGCAAACTTAATGATACTTTTTGCCTCACACAGCTGATTTGCACTAGAAAAGAAGCCATGAATTGCCGAGGTAAATTGCACTTTTACTGCTTAAGATACGGCACCAGCTGAGAATTAAATTAGACACTTAGTACTGGGAGAGCTAGCTTCACGAGATAGGCAAGAAAAATATAAGCGTAAGTACTCACAATTTTTTTCACTCGTGTCGAACTGAAGCACAGCACACACTCACTGACGTATCACTACTCGGCCAATGCGGTCACGCGCAAACGCCGTCAATCCTTGAGGAAACACGCCGAGATATCTAGCTCGCTCCCAGCAAACGATGTTGTATCGTCCTGCTGCACGCTTACGCGCCACACCTCCAAGTCGAAATGGGCGATGGCTAGAAAATGAACGGGTGAAAAAGGGCTTGTCTGAATACTACGCCGGAATGTCGTAACGTTTTCCCGCAGTCGGGCGAGCTCACCTCCGTCGTGGGAATTCGCTCATTACCCCGACGAGACGCTAAAGACGGGACTTCGTTTCTCGGCGAAACCTTGGTCCGCTCCGCTCCAAAACATTAATACCACGGAATAACTAATACTGTATTAGTTATTCCGTGTTAATACCATGAAGCTTCGTATTACAATCTGCTCGGCTAGACCGTTCTTGTCTCCCTCGCTTGTCGCTCATCGGATTTTTTCCATCCGACTTCGACGACTCTCCTTTACCGACTGTCGAATTTTGCTTTTTCTTCCAGTCGCCTCCCCTCGCGCCACCAATCGAATCTTCCTCTCTTCTCTCTTCGCGTTGAATTTCGGGAGCTTCTCTCCTGCGGAAAATGCGTGTTTTCTTACAGCGAGGTTTTTTCCGCTGTAACAGGTGTCTCTATTTTTTTCGCCACTAAGTGTTTAAATTACATTGCATGGCTCGCAATAAGCAGGGTGCCTTTGTTGAAACCAGGGAGTAGTGTTTTAATAATCCCCGTATATAGTAATTTGAGTGCGGGGTCCGATACGTACGTCGCACGTTTGGTATTATTATTTTATTATTTTTATATTATTTTTTTGTTATTATTAGATAGAATTAAACTGTTTTTATTTTATTACAATAGAATAATAATAATAATAATAATAATAATAATAATAATAATAATAATAATAATAATAATAGAATACTGTTATCTTTCATGTATCGAGAAATCTTAAGGCGTTGCATTAAATTTTAAGTGAATTGCTATTAAATGCACCATAATGCTGCAAGTGAACTTCGATTTCCTAGTCATGATAGCTTTTGTTGAAAATTAATTTAAGAGATGAACATTACAGATATTCACTTATGGATCAAAATATAAAGAAGCAATTGTTTTATAGGCAATAAGTAGAGTCAAGGAAATTTTATGAAAGAAAAAAAAACCTTTTCCATTTAATTCTTTGAATAGCTGAGGTTCTCTGCACTTCACCGCCTTTAATTTCTCTTCTGTCGATCTGAACCATTTTCGTTGCTTATTGACCGTTTCGATAACAAAACAACGCGTCACAGGAAACCATGTGACCGATCCCATGAAAGCCCTTACTAACTTCCGTTTCAGAGGATTTAGTGCATGTAACTACAGTGTAGTTTAAATTACAAGTGTTTATACAATTATTAGGCGATTTTTCTGTTTAAATTATGTCAAGCAGATATTTTAAAAGTTTGAACGGCATAGCCAGCGAACGATATAAGCAGAAATTAATGTTTGAAGAGCACAATTTGCCAGATCCCATGGATGATATGTTAGAAACGTTTTTCAAGAACGACGTGAATTCGTGGCCTACAGTAACATCATTCGATCTGTACGATTTCTTTGTGAAACGAATATTTTTTACGCCAAGGATGATTATAATTATCTTGTAAGTGGGAAAGTAAAAGAAATCCTCGTGTATCGTGTCAAGGAGGTACATATGCGAGAAAATAAATAACGAAAGTTTCGTGACGGTGTACGTTGAATGATGGGCGGCCAGGCCGGCATGAATGACCGTCCGTTAGCTGAAGTTCATCGTCACGGAAATTTCGTGATTTTTTTTCTCGGATAAATTTCTTAAAATATAATTCATTTAAATTCTATTAAATTCAATTAAAATTGTATTAAATCTTTTTAGAAATGTATGAAATTTATTTAAAACTGTATGCAATTTATGCAAAACTGTATGAACCCAATTTGTAAAAACTGTATTAAAGTTAGCACGATAAATCAATAGGCTTAAATCGTTCACTCACCTGTAGCTCCTTGACACGATACACGAGAATTTCTTTTACTTTCCCACTTACAAAGTAATTATAATCATCTATTTAGAGTTTTTCATTTGTTGAATGATGAGCGGCCAGGCCGACATGAATGACCGCCCGTTAGCTGAAGTTCATCGTCACGAAACTTTCGTGATTCTTTCTTGCCTAAATTTCTTAAAATATAAGTTTGATAATATCATTTACATATTAATTAGGTATGTTACAATAATAAATTCAGAACATAAACGCGATGGGGCTGATAGATGTCAGCCGAGAAAATTAGGGGATGCTACACGGGATTTTTACCGATTTTAAACAACGCTTCGTTTAAGTAAATATAATGCGTGTTTTAGTTCAGTGTAAACGGAGTTTAATTATTAAATTAAATAAAAAAAATATTTTTATTGTAACCTTGTTTTAGTCAATTTACTGTAAACTTTTTATTATTTAATTCAATTACAGAAAGCAAGCTTGTAACATAAACAAATAAAACAAACGTAATGAGAGTAACACTTAACCGTCGTCTATTAATTAATTACACTGTAATTAAACTAAAATAAATACAATAATATTAAAAATATTTATTCTTCCGTATTTCTGTCCTGAGGGGGTAAAATTGTATTAAATTCATTTCAAAATGTATTAAATCTATTTGATACAACACAACACTTCACTACACAGTATTGTTTAGCATGGAAAAACGGCGACGCCGGAAGTGTGGCTGGGCTTCAGAGGCCAACTGATGTCGCTACCGCCACCTACATAGAGCTTTCCTCGAAAGGGTCAATAGGGCCCTCGGGAGTGTCTATTAAAAAGTGTGTGCCGAGTCCTTTTTCCGATACAACTTTGGAAAAGGGTGGGACGCGTGCTTTATGTACTTAACACCAGATCGCTTGTCTTCAAGACGTAAAGCTCTCTCTTCCCCATGGGGCTTTGCTATAGTAATGTTTCCCAATGCCTTTCCTTTTCTTTTCATAAACGTTAAGTATCAACTTTTCTCCTTAATCATCTTTCAGCAGTATCTGAAATGATAATGGTAAAGAAAAACAAACGATTATACATGTTTTAATTATCGTCATCATAAGGCCTGCTGGAAAAGAATATGAAAAGAATTTTTAGGAATCTCTATAAAACGAGCCGTTTAAACAGAAAAACAGATACGGATAACAAATACAGATGAAATGAAATATTGATCGTTTTTCATAGTGAGATCATAAAAAAATGACATGGAATTTAAATAGGAACTGCGAGAAGCCGCAAATCAGAAGAGGAATAAAATGCATATAAGCTTGCAATATGCGATTCCTAAAAGAGAAAAAAATTTTGGCGTCGACTACAGGAGTTGATGGCTTTTCCTTATGCAATTCATTTTTGACGCGCTGTTACGTAAATGTCTTAGACCAGTCAGCACGGATGAACGGGATAGAGCAAACTCACTAAGCTACCTTTTAATTCTACGGTGAATTGCAGTTCTATTCACATCTTCTCGGCTACAAATTTAATGATAATCGAAAGCCAACTGTGGATAATAATATAGAAAAAACTTCTTGTTTACATAAATTTATTGCCTAATCTGTATGTACATTTCGGCCACCTCGTGGCCATAAGTCAGCAGAAATACCATTTATAATTTATACAAATTTAATAATTAATCGTTGTTCCACTGACGCACGCTCCGTCTCATTTTATTTTCTCGTTCTGCCATTTAGGTGAGCTCGTGATGCAAGTGATACTAAACATAAAATAACATTAGGAATTTATGAGCAAACCAATCTTCTTTCTTGCAAATATCAGTTCATTTGCGCCTCATATTTTCCCTCGATGTTTGTCTCAAAACCTAGCAGTTAAACTTCTCCTTGACACCAGTCACCCAGAGGAAATAACTGGCATTTTGTGATTTAAAGAATTGTATTTTTTTTTCTCTTCTGGTTTTCTGGTGGTTAAACATTGTCCAAGTTTCTGGCACATTTCTCGAAATTTAAGTTGCCGTTGACAGTCTGGCCAGGTGGAACAAATTCCTTATGTACAATTCCTCGTATGTCAAAAAAAATGTTGATGCAAAGATGGCGCGCTTTTTTTTCGGCCGCGGAGAGTATGGAGTCCTCCAATGCGAAGAGAGTAAAGCGCGGTTCCCACATGCGTAAAAAAACCACAAAACAGAAAAAAATTTATGACGTCACTTCCTGTTTTCGTCTCTTCTGTTAGACTGTAAAATTCTGCTTTTCGAGTTGGAATGAGTTCAACTTTTGTGGCAGAAGCAGAGAAACGGTTGCTCAGCCAATAGAAAACGAACTCTGCGGTGACGTCATAGTGACGTCACTCTCTCTCACACGAAATGAAAATGTCGGACGCTCAGCTCACAAAGGTGAAGAGGCCGAGAAAGAAAATTAATGTCTGATAGAAGAGGTGTGAAAAATAAATTTATTAATACAATAGAATTAATCAAATTAAATTGAGTAAACTACAAATGAATGCAAAAATTCGATGTGATGATTAATGAGGAATGAACGAACTGTATACTGTGTGCAGTCGATGCCGACCTATCGACGGCTTCGGTGCAGTGCATTTGTGTTGGAGAAGAATGCCAAATTGCAACAAAGGATGGCGCTTGGGTTGCAGACTTCTGCTGTCTTTTCCTTTAGAGTTTCTGCTATTTGAGACACCTCTAGGAGCAAGATGTAAAGTAAAGCGTGGTTCCCATGTGCGTAAAAACAACGGCAGAAACCACTTCTGCGCGACTAAAAATTTCTGCTTTTTGGAGTTGTGTTAAGTTCAACTTTTGTGGTAGAAGGAGGGGAGAAACGGTTGCTCAGCCAACAGAAAACGATCTTTGCAGTGACGTCACAGTGACGGCCTCCGAAGCCAACGAGAAAGACAGGCCTCGAAGCGGAAAAGTCACCTGACCAGCTGGGTCCGAACAACAATCCAATCTTCATTGTCTCCATCTTGGATTTTAACAATCAGTATTTTTTCGTTTGTTGGAAACAATGAAGGTTGGATTGTTGTTTGGACCCAGATGATCAGGTGATTTTTCCGCTTCGAGGCCTGTCTTTCTCGTTGGCCTCGGACGGCCTCTCTCTTACAAAATAAAAATGTCGGACGCTTAGCTCTCAAAAGTGAAGACGCCGAGAAAGAAACTTGATGTGGAGACGCTAATAGAAAAGGTGTGAAAATGAACGCTAATAGATATGATGATTGATGAGGAATGAACGAACTGTGTGCTGTGTTTAGTCGAAGCCGACCGTTTAGATCGGTCGACGGCTTCGGTGCAGTGCATTTGTTTTGGGCAACCACACTTAACAGAAAAAATACGCCCTGGTTTCTGCTCTCTTGTTTTCTGCTTGTGGAACCACGCTTTACTTTGTTTTGGGTTTCAGTTGAAGTATGTGGAGTTTGAAGCAAAATTTAATGCAGATTCTTTACTTCTCAACATCCGCCATTTAGATAATCGCAGACACACTCGAACACATTGTGAAAAAAACAGAAAGTTGGCAGACAGACGGTTAGAAGATACAACAAAAGGGAGCTAATGTGGCAACTTCATAGCACAGATAAGTTGCGCGGGATATTCTAATTCTGGAAATTTTGAGGAGCATCCCGTATTACCATCATTCAGCAGGCTCGTTCTCAAAAGTTTTCTTTCAAAGAGATTTCGCCGATCTCAAAAATAAAGCAATCAAAATTTTTTATCAGCTGAAAAAATTTTTAAGAAGTTGAAAAAGCTGGATATTTTGAGATTCATATTTTTCTAACGGATGTTTCAATTCTTACCACGTTTTTTTTTATTATACCAAGTTGCCATCATATGTTGGTACTCCGATATTGAATGACTTTGGAGGCTTGCTCGTAGAATGGGCGAATATATCGACTTCTGTCGCAGCAAGAAAGTTGGATGGCTTACGGGAACTACACAGTTCGCGAGTACGCATATAATTGCTTTAGTTTCGGTGATTTATGCATCATGCAATGAGCGGGACTTACTGTCAATTCTTCAACAGAGAGTCAAATTTCTCTTCTGGATTTTTCAGTAAAATTGAAGATATTTTTATATTTTCTTTATATCATCATTTATATAAAATCAGCAACGGTGGACGTTGTCACAACAAAGAAAAAAATCTAACAATGGGTTATTTCCCGATTATACAATCGGATGGGTTCGCTTTTAGTCATTTTTATAAAATCAGCGACGGTGGACGTTGTCACAACAAAGAAAAAATCTCACAATGGGTTATTTCCCGATTATACAAACGGGTGGGTTTGCTTCTAGTCTCCCATAAATATAGGGTTATTCAAAAAACTCTCTGGTTTCATAAAAAAACATCGTTCTATTTTTGAAGACTATTACGAACTTACCGTGTAAGGTTCGTAAAGAAATTATAAGACTATGCAGACTTTTGGAATTGAACAATTTTGATTGATTTATCGACTTTTATGTACATGCTATGCGCAAAAGTAAACGCAAACAATGGATAGTACAGGGTGTCCATAAAAGGTCTGACACATTTTATCTGTGTATTACCAAAGAACTAATAAAGATAAAAAGAAACGGATTTCAATATATATGAAACTGTAACTGAAAAAGTTTTATTAAACCAAATTAGTAGACCCCAACGTGTGCTCCTTGGGTCACACGAAGGATATCTGGCCTATAATCAATTTCTTACCACGTTCTTTTGAGCATATCGACATCCACCTTGTTAATAGCAACCGTGATTCGGCGTTTCAAATCCGTAATGCCCTTAACTTTTGTCTTGAGCACCTGGTCTTTCGCGAACCCCCACAAGAAAAAGTCCAGTGGCGTAATGTCGGGTGATCGAGGTGGCCAAGAGATAGGTCCATCTCTTGCTATCCAACGACATGGAAATTTCGATAAACCAATACACTGTTCGTGCTCTCCCCTGTGGTGTAGCCAACTTTTGTTTTAATAACCCGGATGTACAGTTCCCGCACTGTAGCGGCGAAATTGTGAAACACAATAAAACTTTTTCAGTTATAGTTTCATATATTGAAATCTGTTTCTCTTTATCTTTATTAGTTTTTTGGTAATCCACAGGAAAAATGTGTCAGACCTTTTATGGACACCCTGTATGTGTTTATACGGACTCCATCTGTAGAAAATAATAAAAGAAAATATAAGATCAATTACACTGAAGCCAATTACGCCGATTACAAATTAAAATCCCTCAGTAACCAATAACCGTTCTTGGAAATTAGTTTAAACATAATTCGGCATAAAGTCCACCAATCTTTGAAGCACAAGTCGGCTTAAGTTTGTCCCATTTGCCCATAATTACTATTCGAGTTCATTTACATGCGAGAGCTGTCTGTTATTTGCATAAACCCGTTTCACTAGCAACCCCCATAGGTTTTTCCATAGTGTTTAAGTCAGGGCTGGATGATGGCCATGGCACGACATTGATTTTCTCCTTTTTGAACAACTCTGTTGTTGAATTTGACACATGACATGGGGCATTGTCCTTTTTGAACACCTAATCATTTCCTGTAATTAATAGTCCAAATAGTAATAATTGATCATACAATCTGCCCTGATATTGTTCAAAGTTCATATTGGCCTTAATTCGTATCAAATCGGTCTTTCCAGCATACAAAAATGCTCCTCAGACAATCACCGAATCACCATCTATTTGACGGCTGTATCGTTCCTTTGGTTCCCGTTTCAGATTATGCCAGTAGTAGCTACGGCCACCAGTGCCGTAGCTACAGACTTCACTCTTCTATCCACGACATGTGTTCTTTGGCCCATGAAGTCAATCAGCTTTATGCTGTTATGTTAACTTTGGCGTGGCTTTCATGTTTACGTATTTATCATGTCGGTGCTCATGTAGTCTTGTGGCTTGCTTTGTTATTTAATTCTCTTGCAATCGCCTTTGTTTATTTTCCTTGGATTGTGGCGAGTCGAAAGATCTGTCGAGTGTATCGCGATTTCAGCTTCTGTATACGCCCTGAGCGTTTTCTTGGTCCCACATTCATGTCCTTTTGCAATAACATCTTAGCTTGAGCCTTGTACTTACAGTCCTGCATCGTCCTATAGCTCTTGCTATTTCTAGAGCCTCTAGATAATATACTTTTCGGATTTCTTGTTAAGAGAGATCCGTTCCACGTGGATATTGATAATGAAGAGTTTAGCATATTTTTATCTGTTCGGCTGGTTACAGTATGCATCTCCTTTTACTCTTATTTTTTTCATAGTACAATAGACCTGAGGTCGCGGTGCTTGGTTTCTTGGTAACCACCCCTTTTTAAATTCAATTAATTTACTCTTATTTAGTCTTGACCAAGGTCTGTTATTCTAATCATACGTGTTAATTATTTGCGTAACTGGCTTTAGAATTTCTTTACAGGCAAATTCACGTTTTGGTTATTTTTTACGATTGAAATCAATGTACACATGTATTATACATTGTTTTCACTTAGTTTTGCGTGTGTAGGATTTCTTCAATCAACTGGGATATACGACAAATTGTTTGATTCTCAACATATTGCATGATCTTATTATAAGCTTTTTTATTATAAGCTTTTTATAACTTTGCTGTGTTAGTTTGTTTAGGTCAAATCTTGTAATCAATATTAAGCCAACTTTCCGACAAGCTAGGGAGCTGCAATTTGACACACTTATGCAGAATCGATGACAATTTATGATAAAGAAAAAAATTTTCAAATCGGTTCATTGGTTCGTGTTCTAATGGTACTAACTCATTACTACGAATTGATTGTTGTAACAATTGGACATTTCGTTATGGCGAGAGGTAAATGTATCTATTGTTTATTGTTGCAAAATTAAGCTGTATTGTTGCCACTAAATAAAACATTATAAAAGCTTGGTTTGATAAAACCTTTTTCCTCTTATCTCACTTTAAGTTACATAAGTTACATAACTTTTTATTGTCCTGAAAAGTTAGAGATGTAGCTTCCTCGTGTGACACGAATAATCAATACGAAATTTTTGCCCAAACGCGGCGCAGTATGTCCGAATCGATGGTGTTAATACGATCCTGTAGTTCATTCAAGAAGTAATCACAGGGCGTGAATATTATACGCTGAATGACATTAAGTAATTATTCATATACTAATTCTGTGCTTCAGGGCCGGTGTAATTTGTATTTGTCATTAGGAAAGGCTTAACTTGAGCTTATCAATATTAGCTTATGATTATTTATTTTGTAGTCAAGGAAGCTTTGTCGAAGCCTAGTTCATAAACAGCATTAACATGAACGTTATTTCTAAGCGAAGACTCCCTTGAGAATTCATACCATTTCTTGATATGGCCTTAAGCTCTTCTAATCTTTGATGTTATTTTTATTCATGCATATTAAGTGTTTCAAGCCAACATTGAAGATTTCTGGTAATTATTTTGAAATAAGTCATCTGAAAAGCGTGTTTCGTTTACCACTTCTAAAAGAAATACAAGGTGATTATAATTAAAGTCCCTTTGTAAAAATGCTATAAAAAACAACCATGAGTCCGAATGACTTCAAATTTGGACTGAGCATTCTTGAAGAAGGGGCATTTGATATGGGATAAGAAAAAAATAGTTCCAAAATTTATCACTAGATGGCGCTGTAAGCGGCATAACGGAAGCGGATTCAGCTAGAAGTGACATTTTGAATTGAAATATGACGAGAGCGCCATGAGGCCTGCGTTTTTATAACACATGCAATGTCTCATGCGCATGCGTATCTTTCAATTTGCATAGTACAAATCCTCCTAGGCATAATATGCCGCTTACAACGCCATCTAGTGATAAATTTTGGAACTATTTTTTTTCTTATCCATATCAAATGCCCCTTCTTCAAGAATGCTCAGTCCAAATTTGAAGTCATTCGGACTCATGGTTGTTTTTTTATAGCATTTTTACAAAGGGACTTTAATTATAATCACCTTGTATTTAATAAAATCTTGTAAACATTCCAAGGACGAGCTTTAGCTGTAAAGCGGAAATACAATAATACATTTATTAACAAGAAATTAATCCCCCCCCCCCCCCGAGTAGAGTAAGGCAAGTAGCGGGTAAGGCAAGTAGAAATTTTTACCCCTTTATCTGTATTTTTTTTACCTCCCCCCTCAAGTTTTTTTTAATCAAAAAACTGATTTTCTCGAATGTAAAATTAATCAAAAGAGCTCGTTAATCCTTTCCATTCTCTTCATTTTCGATCGAATGATGTATCACATGCCATAATCTGCCATAGATCTGAAGAACAAGTGACGGCCACCTTCACAACTCCAACCCCACTGGAACAATTGGACCTAAAATTCATAGCAATGTAGATCTTACCTAGAAGAATCTGGATACTGAATTTCACTCCTTTACGTACCTAAATAGCACATAGAACTTTTTCCTCTCTGACTCTCACCCCCATAATTCAGCGCACAATTAGTGAAGGTTGACATGATTATAGTAAGCTACATTCCGAATTTCAACCTTCTAACTCATAAAATGTAGAAATTATGAAGGGGACGGACGGACATTGTAAAATCACTAAGTAGCTCCATTTTTCCGCTACTTAATAATATAGATTATGAGCTCTTGAGTAATCGTGCGTCGACAAAGCTCACGTCAACAATACTTAACACAGACTGTGGTCAAAAACCCTCACCGGTGAGAAGAGTTAACCGTTTGCTCGGTCAGAAATCCCGGTGAGAAAACTGTGATGTCATTTTAACTCGAACGAAAAGAACAGTTAGTGCTGCTATGCCTTGGTGGTCATATTTCTGAAAACAGAATTTGAAAAAGCTATTCCGTTTTCAAATTATCGTGTAAATGGCGGGCGCCCGGACGACCGGACAAACGTACAGACCAAGCCCGGCCGTATCAACTTTCCAGACTTTTTCGTGTAACCCTTCAAGCCGTATTCACGTCTAAAATAGTGAAAATAACGAATACCAAGATTATGGCATGTGATATAACAATCCATCTGTCAAGAAGGAATATACTGTTACTTTCTGTTCATCTTTTAAGCATTAATGACATCAACACGCGCACGTGAATTCGCTTTGTCGACGCACGATTGCTCAAGTGTTCATAATTTATATTATTAGGTTGCGGAAGAATGAAGCTACTTATTGGTTTTACAATGTCCTTCCGTCTTCTTCATAATTTCTACATTTTTTGAGGTAGAAGGTGGAAATTCGGAATGTAGCTTACTATATGCATGCCAACCTTCACTATTTAGTTTGGTTTTGATTTATGCACTAGGTTCGGAATTACGGGAGTGGAAGTCAGAGGGGACAAAAGATCAATGTGCTATTTGGGTACGTAAAGGAGTGAAATTCAGTATCCAGTAAAGTGGTTCGCGGCAGGGAATCACTTCTTGCTCCACTGATTCTGGCTTCACAATGTCCGTCTGTACGTCTGTTCGTCTCCTTCAAAATTTCTGCATTTTTTTTTAGATAAAAGGTTAAAATTCGAATTGTAGCTTACTTAGGGATGTGCAATTTCACTATTTAGTTTTATAATAATAATTGGAAAATGGTCTTTGGAGGATTTTTTTCACGCCATTACTTCCGATATTTAGCTTTGTTTTGATTGGCCCACTGGGGTCGGGTTTTGGGGGTGGGAGTTAGAGGGAATCAAAACGTCTACGTGTATGTTAAGGAGTGAAATTCGGTATACAGATTATTCTAAGCAAGATCTACATTGCTATGAGGTTTGGGCCAAATAATACCAGTGGGGTTGGAGTTGTGGGGGATGGCGGCAGTCATTTGGTCTTTAGAAATAAGGCAACATATGACATGTGATATATCATTCGATTAGAAATGATGAGAAACGAAAGAAGACAGAGCTCTTTTTCATTTTCTGAATACTACGTTTGAGAAAATCAATTTTCGATTAAACAATTGAGGGGAGGGGGGGCTTTAAAGTGCAGATAAAGGTGTAAAAATAGATGAATTCAGGGCTTCCTCTATTTTCCTATACCCTCCTCGGGGGAATTAATTTCTTGTTAAGTAGCGGAAGAATGGAGCTAAGTTAGTTATTGATTTTACAATGTTCGTCCGTCCCCTTCATAATTTCGACATTTTTTGAGATAGAAGGTTAAAAGTAGGAATGTAGTTACTATGCGCATATCCATCTTCACTTTTAGTTTGGTTTTGATTGGTGCACTGGGGTCGGAATTATGGGGATGGGAGTCAGAGAGGACAAAAGATCTATGTGCTATTTAGGTACGTAAAGGAGTGAAATTCAGTATCCAGATTCTTCTAAGCAAGATCTACATTACTATTAAGTTTAGGCCTAATTGTTCCGGTGGGTTCGGAGTTGCGGGGGTTGCAGTCACTTGGTCTGTAGAAATATGGCAACATATGGCATGTGATGTCATTCGATCCGAAATGATGTGAATGGAAAGAAGATACCAGCTTTTTTACATTTTCTACATATTAAATTCGAGAAAATAAATTTTTTGATTAAAAAACTTGGGAGGGGGGGCAAAAAGTACAGATAAAGGGATAAAAATACATAACCGCAGGGTCTGCTACTTGCCTTACTCTCTGGGGGGGGGGATTAATTTCTTATTAATAAATGTATAAATGTATTTCTGCTTCACAGCTAAAGGTCCTCCTTGGAATGTCTACAAAATTTTATTAGTAATTTTAGCTAGATTTTAAATTCTCGATTTCAACATTACTTCTACGTCACAGCTAAAGTTGCTTCTTGGAATATTGCAAGATTTTATTCAATATGAAAATTTCATACATTCAGGTAGACGTTTCGTTTTAATGAATAATTTGTAGGGCTGTCTTCGCGCCTCTTAAAAGCTAACAACCCCGCAGAGAAAATGCTTTCAGGGAGCTTTAAAATCTTCTGTGGTCAACAGACAAAGTCAATTAGAATAGCTTAAATCATCACGCTTTACTAGAAGTATATCATTTTTCATAGCAGTTTAATCGTAAGAAGCTCGGCCGTTGTCTCATCCAAAAGCGTTCTGAACGAACGTCAACAGTGCACGAGGGAAACATGAAGAGAGAAGCAGGCAACTTCAAACGCTTCGCACGGGAAATGAGATGTTCGAATTAAATCGAGGAGAAAATAATTTCGTCTTCTCTTTAGTGATGCATGAGATGTGATATGAAAAACACTAAGTTCTTAATTGCAATGAGCAGAAATTGAATTCTTCCTCGTTAATATTTTTAAGCACATTCAAGAACAATCGAATTTTTCTTTTAGGCTAGCAGTGTATCCCGAATCGGCATCCAAGCGTCATTTAGAGCAGCTTTAGGCGTAACTTTAAGCTCGAAAAGTGTAAATGGCGTTAATTTTTTTTAAAGCTTAATTCATCTTAATTTTCATTCACTCACGGCCATTCTGAGAGATTCCATTTCGCTTACTTGATTTTGAAATAACGTCAGTTTTAATTGGTCTCGGGTGATTTAAATAACGCGATTTTCTAATAATTAAATTTTTCACATTACAAAATTGGAAATTCAAATTAAGATACAGACATTTTCACATTCCATTTATAATCTATTTAAGTTCAGTAATATACTTAAGTTAAACAGATAATGCTTCATAACATATGAGGTTGGCGGAACGAAATTCATTAGAACTATCGGCTTGAATAAAAATTCACCTGTAGAGCCGATTAAAAGCCGCACTTTTTGCCTTCAGGAACTTTTTTTTTTACACTGTCTTTGAACTTATTTAATTTAAAGTGTCGACTGGTTTTGTAAAATCTTTGCATTAGCTTGTACAACACAAATATTATCATAGGGGGATTTTATTGGAGGATTTAATGATGTTTTGAGGTAAGAATTAACATAATGATTTTTATGTGATTGTTAGAAGTTTAAGAAATCCGTTTGTTTCTAATCAAGTTTTAAAATTTAAAAGAGATTTTATTAAGGCTCACTGACTAGAGGTGTCGGATAGAACTTTTTTGAGATTATGGAATATACATATAATATTTTTATGTGAAAAATACACACTATTTTTTAAGAATGCAATCTCTCAAAAAATGCTATTGGGTAAAGGCCGCTTAACCCTCGGTTAACACATTTATACGGCGATGATATACGAGGTCTGCTTAAAAAATAATGAGACTATTCCAGTAAAGCTCTTTATTTAATTCTTATTAACATGTCATTCTGGAAAATGCGTGATACAAAATCTGACCCACAGTCTTCTTTAAAGAGGAGATCAACTCACCAGACTTCACTGTCTGTTATTTTATCACAACTTTGTACAGCTCAAAGTGTGCCAAAAGAGGCAAGTCTTTCCGGTCCGATGATCAACCAAAAATGTTTTCTAAAGGTACTCGTGCACTTCAAAAGTTCAGAAAAATATTTATTGAGCGAAATGGGGACTACGTCTAAAAATTGAAGCCCTCATTTCCAAAAGTGAAGCTACTGAACTAATTTAACTGACGTTCCGACCGTTTTACATACAAAGCAATATAGAATTCGTCGGTATTGTATGTGTAAGCCACTTACTAGGAGACCACCAATCAACCTAGAGTCCGATTTTGATGAAATATGGTATGTAAGTAGAGGAACATCTACAAAGGCCTCTGTGAAAATTCTAGAGTGAGGAAATTCTCACAGGCTTAGAAAATCGAGTTTGAAAATTACTGTAAATACATGTAGAGAAAAAAAAACAGTCTCTTAGCTAGCGGTGCAGTAGCGTAGTGGCTTACGTGCTTGCTGAAATGCTCCCACTTTTTTTGTTGTTCGAATCCCTACTTGTTTTGACATTTTTTATATTATATTAAATTTATTAAATTTTAATTAACTTGTTGTCATAGCAACAGGAATGCTTTTTTCGAAAACAAACGTTGAAAGAAAGATTTATTTATTTTGTTTTGGCCAAAAATTCTGTTTGTTAATTCATATTCAACGCTTCTTCTTGACAATCGATTTTGTAAGATCATATTTGTATTTTTACAATCATATTTGTGTTTGCCATTCGAAATTCAACAGCAATTATCATCATTAGTCTTTTTTAATATTCATGTGAATATAAAACCACATCATTTTCAAAACATATTTTAAATTTGTGCTTGTCATTCGAAATTAAACAGCAATCTGATTATCGATTCATTAATGTCTTATTGAAATATAATTGTTATTATCATCATCATACAAAAATTTGATCTTCAATTAATTATCAATTAAATTACTTACTTAAATTGCATCATTTGTCACAGAATTTGTAAGTAAATTTGAATTATAATTCTATAATGTTTAACTGTTTAATATTCATATTGTTTTTATTATTTACCAATAATTTTTCTATCATCTCATTTAATCCAGTTTAAATTCATCATCAATCATCATGTCAAATGTACGTGCATTGCGTATCATCAGCCAACTTAATTCACACTTTTAAAAATTTATTACATCAAAGCTATTCAGAATATAGACACACCACATACGGATTCTTTAAGAAAAACTCTTGAAGTTTATTGTGACACAGTTAAAGATTTCAATATGCCCCCTTGTAGTCGAATTCGTCCCAAACCCGCATTAATATGTCTCCATCAATCCCACGTATCGCTACCGTAATGCGTTCTTTCAGCTCGTCTATGTCACGGGGAAGGGGTAGGGTGAAGACCTTGTCCTTTACACACACCCCATCAGGGCCTGCTCTAGCAATTTTGCCGCCTCGTGCAGAATGCAATTTTGCCCTTGCCGTGCCCCCCCCCCAACATTGCCGCCCCTAAAAGTTTGCCGCCCTGTGCAAGTGCACCAATTGCACCTATGGCAGAGTCGGCCCTGACCCCCATAAAAACAAATCACAAGGTGTGAGGTCGGGGCTCTGCGGTGGCCACTTTGCAAGTTCCAGGTTATTGTTTGCTCGACCAATCCACCGCTGTGATTTCTTTTTATGGGGGTGTGTAAAGGACAAGGTCTTCACCCTACCCCTTCCCCGTGACCTAGACAAGCTGAAAGAACGCATTACGGTAGCGATACGTGGGATTGGTGGAGACATGTTAATGCGGATTTGGGACGAATTCGACTACAGGGGGGCAAATTGAACATCTTTAACTGTGTCACAATAAACTTCAAGAGTGTTTCTTTAAGAATCCGTATGTGGTGTGTCTATATTCTGAATAGCTTTGATGTAATAAATTTTTAAAAGTGTGAAGTTCTTTTGTAAGTCCCCTGTATAATTATAACCCGAATGATGATTATGGTCAGCTGAATTGTGAAGAACTGCAACTTGTGATTTTTATACAATCATTGTTCACAGACCTAAAATATGGAACATTGGAACTTGAAGAAGAAGAAGCATTTGATGTCGAAGACGATCAGGAAACATGTTTTGAAACAGAAGAAGAAAATGATCCATCGTATGATCCAGAGGAAGATTACATACCTCATGAAAGAAAAGGAATTGCTGTTACTTATTCTGATAAAAAAATTCATCAAATTTATAATTATTGTTGTGATCTGAAGAAGAAACATGCTGGCAAAGAAATATCGAAAACAAAAAAATATTTTCGTTTAGAAACAGAAGCTAAAGTGCATGCAGTGATTGATTATGTTAAACGTGGTGGAAGTGAACATGCAAGTATAAGAAGATTCACGAATACGTAAAGCAACAATTTCTGGCTAGTCGTTCCAAGAAACAACCGGAAATAAGTTTGGACCAGAAGTTGCAAAAGATGTGAATAGATATTTGAAAACTTTGGTAATGGGGTGGTCGAATGTTCAAAGTCTGGAAAGTTAACCAAAAATCACGTGGTATCATGGTTCCAAAAATGTTTTGATCCAGATTTTGAATCTAATTCTGTGTTGATCGTGGACAGTTGGGGAGGACATTCGGATGCACAAAAACTAGCCACTGATGATAACAACTTGGATGTTTTGGTAATGCCTAAATCAACAACATCATTAATACAACCGCTTGACGTATTCTTCTTTAGGCAATACAAAATTTTGGTTAGAAGAATAAATGAAATTGTGCAAATTTTGTATTTAAATTCATCGCACCCAACAAAACCACATGATCGTCTATTCATAATCTAAATGCATTCACTGGTGTACAATCAGCTTCAAGCTCCAGGATATCGTCCAATGCTTTTATACGCTTGGAGAGCTTGCGGTTATGATGATAACTGCGATGACGTGCCTGCAGCATTCAAATCGGTTAATCAACTTAACTTTTACAAATTATCATCCGAAAAATGCAATATTTGTTTTGGAATCGCATTCATCCGATGTGCTTTTTGTAATGAAGTGTTTTGTTTTGAACATTTTATGGGTGATAATTATTATCATTATCACACAATTATTCAAAATTAATTTTTGATTTTGTACATTTTGTACATTTTAAATTTAAATTTAATAAACCTTAATACAATATAAAAAAATGTCAGAACAAGGAGGGATTCGAACAGCAAAAAAAGTGAGAGCATTTTAGCAAGCACGTTAACCACTACGCTACTGCGCTGCTAGGTGAAAGAATGTGTTTTTTTTTCTCTATGTGTGTTTACACTAAATTTAAAACTCGATTTTCTAGGCCTATGGGAATTTTCTCACTCTAGAATTTTCACAGAGGCCTTTGTAGATTGTCCTTTATCTACATATCAAAATCGGATTCTAGGTTGATTGGTGGTCTCCTTGTTAGTATGATCAAAATATTAACAATCTTATTTTTCTTGATCTTGCGTTGAAGTTTGCAAGAAGACATTAAGCTGCAGTGCCTCAAGATGTAGCCAGGAAGTAAGGAATAATTTAGTGAAACTTATCTATAATGATTACCTACAGGGCCTTATATTATATAAGAATCAGTTAAAAATTTGAAATCAATCATATAATTAAAACCAATAAAAAGCCTTTATATAGGCTGAGAGAACTAATTTGCAGAATGTCTGTATCTCTTCTTTGAATCGATTTGTTGATTAAAGAGAACTAGTATCGCCTGTGTTCGAAATCCGACCAAATGCTTTAAAGATTGAAATATAAACACTGCAATTGAATCATTGTCATTCAACTCCCGCAATTTTCCACTGTTTAGACGTGGCCTATGCAAAATAATAGAGGCCTGCGCTGCAAAGCATTAGAGTCACTAGTTGCAGTTTCAAATTTTTATCACCAGACGTCGAGATTTGGGTGTAAAAATGCATTATGAACAGTACGCATTCAATAAGAAATTGAGTTTTTAACAATAAAATGTACTTCCTGATTTACTAAATTTACCATTATACACTCAAATTTCAACATAAATATATCCAAAAGAAACAAAACTTAGCTAAGCGAAGAGTGAAGATCTAAAACGGATTTCTTTTATTGAATATGAAAGAGATTGTTGTATTGAGAACGAGTTTGTTTTATTGAGTAAAATCATAATTTAAAATTTTTCTGGACATAGGTTTAGATCGGAAATGGGGTGATTTCACATTTCTATCTGATATTACCAGCTGCCACTTTACACATGTATAGTCTTAAAAAATTTTTCAGAATTATTTCAACAAATTTTTCTTTTTATTCAATAATGAAATTGTTTTTCTTTTATTTCTCTCTAGGAATTTTTGGCTGCATATAAACAGGATAATCGGGGAATTTAGAAGGCCAAGTGCCAGGTTTAAGTCTGCAATTTTTTGATAATGGATCAAATCATTATCTTGAAAATGGTCACTGCAAATGACAGCTGAGGCACTTGGTTGCCAATCTGTATGTTATTATACAAATAATGTTATAATAATAATGTAACAACAACCGGGAAAAAAGGTCACCAGGTAGACTGGAAGGTCAAACCCCATGTTGTTCCCTAACAGGCATGAGCCCAAAACGGGGTTAATGAAAATACATAAAAGGGAAAATAAAGTAGTAAACAAATAATAATAATAATAATAATAATAATATTTAGAAAATATGTAGTAGTATAAAGCATCCCAAGAAATTTGTCAAATTCGTAAAGAAAGAGGCAAAGAATACCAACATATCTCCCAAACAGGCATATAAAATATAAAAAAAATAAATAAAAAAAGAGACTCACACATATCAGTAAAAATATCACACTGAACATTATAACAGCAATTAAGATACGTGTTAATTAATTTAAAAGCTGGATCATGCTTGGCAATTTTAGTAGGCCATTTGTTAATTTTAAAAGAGATTTTATTAATCTTATTGTGTCTTTGAACCCGTATAGAGATCCTCTCCAGTGTTCCCGGGGCGAACATTTGTCCGTGAAGATTTTTTTTTCCAGATTATTAACAAGGCAGATATCATGAATCCGCGACAAACTAAAACATTATCTAAAACACGTTTAGGAAAACAGCTACAGTTGAAAATTATTTTAAAGAAATTTATAAATCTAGTAATTTTTTGCTGTATGAGTAAAAAATCTTGAGAACAGGCCGAAAACCAAAATAACGCTCAGTAAGTTACTATGGGAATAATAATAGACTCATACAGGCTGATAAATAATAATAGGCTCCTTAAAGAAATTCATACACCGTTTAATTATCCCAATTCTAAAGCACACCTGTGAGATTAAGTGCCTTACATAAAGGGCATATTTATTTATGATTTTAAAATGTTTACAAAATAAAGAAATAATTAAAGCTCATTTTATTACATTTCAAAATGTTTTTATCATTGTTGAAGTTTAAAAGTTTTTGTTTTGAGGCCGATGACTAGGCCTCTATGTATTACGTAGGCCACAGTTTAGAGAAGCTAGAGAATTTAGATCACACTCTCAGCCGCATAGGTCGCAGTGGACTTTGTGCGATCTATGCGGCACCTAGCGTGATCTGAATACCCTAACTTGTATAGTTATTTTATTTATATAGTTGATGCCAAAAATTAACAGTGACCTATGTAATGCATCTAATAGTTGGTTTTTCAATTATTTATTTAAAATTTTGTAGAATACACTATTATGTGATTAATTCCTTCTGCATTGAAACTGAAAATTAAGCTAAAATTTCTAGCTCACGTTAGGGCGACGCTGCATGCGTTTGTAGTCCGATTATACATGCAACCCCATTTTTAACCGACTTCAAAAAAAGCAGGTTATCAATTCGACTCGTATGTATGTGATATTGTTGTTGGTTGGTTTGTTTGGTATTAACGTCCTTTTCAACTGCTATGGTCATTTCATTTTGCCTCGCAAGGGCTCTTTAACGTGCAGCCGGCAAACGACTACACGGGACCAACGGCTTTACTTCCCTTCCGAAGGAAGTGCGTGATCTCAGGATTTATCCCTGAAAAATCCTCGTCGTCCTCGGCCGGGATCGAACCCGCGTACTCGGGCATCAGAGGCGATCACGCAACCTGCTGAGCCACCGAGGCCGATTAATAATATTGTTGGAATTGCACAATATTCGTATATGTTAGGCTATGTGGGCTTCTAAACAGGTGTGCCAAATTTCATAAGTGTTTGGATGTATGTATGTATGTATGTATGTTTGTCTACGTATTTCTCAGAAACTAGAAATCGAATTGCAATAATTCTTTTTTATTGGATTAAGTATCTTTCAACTTAAGGAACAGTCCAAGTTGCATCAAAATCGGTTCAGTAGTTTTCAAGATATGGACTGGTTATAGCTAGACGATAGTGAAAGTTTCATCAAAGTCGGTTTTTTTATACTCTATTTAATCTTGTTCAGTGGAGTTTTCGCCCTATCGGGAGCTAGAAACTTTAGCTTCATTTTTCGGGAGTTGGATGCAAAACGGTGTTTTTTACACGAATTACTCCACGGTGTAAGAGTAGAAGGTGAGGAAACGACAATACGTTTCAATTGTTCTTTCATGTTCCCTTAAAGCAAGCATTTTCCCGATTAGCTGCCTGTCTAGAGTGCTATTAGAAGCGAAAATGTGTATGCTGTAGAACAGATAGGCTTCTATAATTTTTTCTAAATTATTTTTTATGAGAATAAAAGAACTTTAAAATTTATGACTGCAATCTATCTTTTATAGAAAACGATGGGAAGATTTATTTTCGTCAGTTTATTATTTTTTTTCGGAAATAGACGTCCTAACACCCTGTAGTGAAGTGATTTTCTATCTATTATCACTTCGTCAGCATTCCTTCCTAAGAAGGGTGCCAACATAAAAATAACAAAGGGAGGGATCGATTTTGATATGCGTAAAGAGGTTTATTTACAAAGTAGTAGGCAAGATAAATACAAAATACAAATAGATGCAAGTACAAAAGATAAAACAAAGCAGATACAGAATAGGCAGTAAATAACAAGTAGCTGCCTCTAGCTAAATCATCTAAATGACAACTGTATAATCCTGTATTACTTAGCACCAGTCTAAACAAACAACTCCTAATTAACTATCACGTCAAACCTAAACAAGGGACTAGAGAAACCCTGTGTGCATACAGGTTACAAACACGAATCTAAAATCGTGTTTCCAAAAGCCACAAAAGGGGTTGGATAGCGCAACGGGATACCAAAGCCAACACACTGGATCCTACACCAGAGGGCTACCAAAAACCCGAACCAAAACGGGACAAATCCACCTGTGCAACTGAACCAAACACCCACCAGGCAACCAAATCAAGTACCCAGCATGCACACTACAAATCCAAACCTTCCCCAAAACAAAATAAAAGTTTAGCTACCCACTGTGCTAAGAATACGTTCACATAAAATTGCCTCACAATAATCATCCAATAAAAGACAAATAAAATGGCAGATGAAACAAGATCAAAATTAGTGGCAACCAGAGATGACACAAACTAGCGCATAACTAAGCCAAAGATTCTCCCCACTAAAACAAATAGATCACACCTAAGATAGGGATACAATAACTACACAGTGCAAACTGGTTACTGACATGGCACTTCCGCCATGTAACACAAACAAAAGAGGGCATGGTCGCTGCAGTGGAAACAAAAGCCAAACTACCGGATCCAACACCGGTGTGCCACATAGAACCCAAAATCCAGTCCGTACTAATGGGACTAGCCATTCATAATAACGGGTCTACCCATCCACTGCCAACGAGCCACAATACCAATGCTCCTGCACAACACCAGTACCAAGAATGCACTGAAATCTAAAATCCCCAAACAATCCCAAAATTAAGAGGCTGCTTAGCTACCCCATGCGCTAGTAAACAAAAATCTACTGGATGCTCCACTATCGATCTATACAAAATAAATACAATCCAACTACAGCAATTCACTGATGCTAGAATCATTAATAACAATGATTAATCCAAGTTGGCTAATCCAATCACAGCATAACAAGCTTTTCTAAACTTGAGATTTCATCGCACTTACAATAATACAATCTCATAATCTATTCATAAATTAATCTCCCTAAGCTGTTACAAAATCCAAAATCAACTATCAAATAAATAACTTATACTTCGATCTGCTTCTCAATCATAACATTCAAAATACAGATAAGTCACTAATTTTGCCATACTAATAAACTTGATAATTCTAAACAATTCCCTGATAAGAATGCAATAAAGCAAGCCTTCACAATCCAAAGTTAACAGTTTTACAAACTACAAAATTAAATTCAATCCATAGCTGTCTAAATGATACTAAACGTTTTTAACACTTTTAAAGATTACAATCTAAAATTCCCTCTAATCACAGCATAAATCCTATTAAATCCAATCCCGCTATAATTCCTATCCATAATCCAAATTTCCAGAACTATCACTAAATTTCTCTTAAGCTTTACACTAGAACCCAATATAAAGAAGCAAATAATCTAAGGACATTAATAATGCAATAAATTACCACGTGGTTTACTCTTTCCGTAAATGAAAGAAGGTTAGGCCTAACCATCGATTACAAATTACAGGAACCCAATCCGGGCAGTACAACTATTCCCGGGTAGCAGTCATCTGCTTCGGCATCGTCGTCGTCTTCCTCCTGGTCTTCCATCTCGTATACAGGGTTGCCAGGTCCAAGCACTATTCGGTCGCCCAATTGGGGAACTTTAGTAGCCCAAAATCGCCCAATGCATGAAAATAGCCCTTTTTCCCTGACCATATTTCATTTCCCTGACTTTCCAGAATGTGGGAATTCCGCAAATCTACATTATGTCTATGATGTAAGCTTCCAACTATTACTGAACATTATGAAAATACAAATAAGCCATACAATAAAAAAATCAAAGATTAAAAGACATCGCTATAAATTGAATTGTTAAATTTTGTTAACATTTCATTAGTTGGGATGAAAGAATTGCAAGATTTGTTTTCACTTTGAAGTTGTGTTCTTATTCTAATGATTACGTCTAACAAAGGTAACTCCATTCTATTTCGGAGAGGAGTTTTGACGTTATTCATGATGGAAAAGACTCTTTCGACGGATGCATTGCTGATAAGAAGAGTGAGAACTCTTAGTGCAAATGTTGCAATTTCTCGAAATGCATACTTATTTCCAGCATTTTTGTAATGGTACAATTCAGTCCAAAATTGCTGACAGTCACTTGGCACATTTTCACTAAAATATAAGGTCCAATCTTTAGTAATTATTGATCGCCACTGAGAATCAATCATGCTAATTTCTAAACCTTCCTTGTTGATCAGTTTTAGTGGCAATTCACAAAATGGTTTTCTGCATTGACTGAGAATGAGTGCAGGAGAAAGATATTTTACCTTTTCATACATCACAAAATTACTAGGAAAGATTTTTTACCTTTTCATACATCGTTGTAGAATTTTTGCACACAATGAACGTAAAAAGTTGAAACATCGCGTTTTGTGCGTTTCTTCGTCATGACTTTAATGGTGTCTGAACGACCCGTGTGGGCAGTTATTTTATCCAGAGCCACGTGATTTTTAATCTCGTCTAGAATTTCCTTGATTGGCTTCCCATGATGGCGAATAATAATCGGAGGAATGTAAACAGCTTCCTTTCCATGGACATTGTTTTGGGGATGACTAAGCTTAGTTTTGTTACTTCGTCCTCGTTTTAATAATTGTCTAAAACCAGTTTTCTTTGTTATTTGACAATAATTTCGCCCAAAAATCGTCACAAAATTCGCACAAAACAAATCGCCCAAAAATCGCAAATTTGAAATTTTAGTAGCCCAATTTAGTCGCAATCGCAAATTTGAAATTTTAGTCGCAATTTGAACAAAAAAGTAGCCCAATTTGCGATAAATCGCCCAACCTGGCAACCCTGCTCGTATACGTCCTAACTGCTTGGTCTCTGGATCTTCAATGCTCATTTCTAAATTCGCGCTCCCCTTTTATAGTTAGACGGAATTCGCAATGAATCCTGGGATACTCCCTCTGGAGGCGGGTTCGGAACCATCCATAATACTTCCGGAACAGGGGGTGAAAGGACTGATACTGAGATCAGAAGTGGCACGCGTTCCCAGCATGCAAAGCAATAAGCTTAGCCTAAACACAATTTTACAGATGGCAGATTATAGGTATCACAATTCAGTTTTTAGTAAAATATACACCAGTAAATAAATAATAGAGGGTATCAGACCTCGAGATTCCTGAAATCACAAAAGATATTAAAAGGAATCCATCATACGGGCAGAACAAAGAGAGCAATCAAAAGGCAGGCCTAACCGCCCACATGGAGGACAAAACATCGATTCTTAGATCGATGGTTATTCGAACTATCGATCTACGATTATCATTGTTTTCTAAAACATCGATTCTTAGTTCAAAAGGGCGGGAGGATTCTTCCACTGCCTTCAAATAGATAGATACACATACAACAAGTAATAATAAAGCAACTGACAATGACACACTATATAATAATGACACCCGAAGGTGGCATGTAGTCCTTTTCTAAGGGAGGACTACTGTAACCCTTTACAAATAAGAACAAAATAATAAAACAACAAAGTGACTATGTCACAACCCGAAGAAATAATATTTGAACTACCGGACTCACAAATTTTATTTTCCTTGCAATGAATATAAAATTGAAATTATTGCAAAACTCATTCATTATTATTTAATATTGAGATTTAGGTAGTTTTGTAAACAGGTGAATTTTAATATGGGAAAAGACACAAAAAATAAAAGAAAATTTCCAAACTTTGTGCACTAAAGATTTCTTTATGGTAAATTGTGGAACTTTCCAGAGCAGGATGAGGATAGTGCATGAAATAATTTGCATGCTTGGCAAATGGTATTCAGCAAGATTGTTAAAAAGAAGGTGGCCTCTATCGGCCTATTTCTCTCAAAAGCACTCGCATTGCCTTCTGGGATTGTGACGTCACCTAGAAGGCTGGCAGCAGGCGATCCGCCCTTTTAACATAATAAAGCTGAGATGGCTGGAGTTCCATGTGGTTTTGCTAATAATAAACGCAATTATTTATTATTTTTAGTCCAATATTATAATATAGAGTGGATTTATTATATTTCCATGCATTTATTCTTCTCATGGCAATAGATACGAGCAAAATTTCATTAAATGAACAAACCTTCTTATAATGAAAAAGAGCATACTCGTAACAAGCAGGAGAATTCCTGGGCAGATGTGCTCTTGATACTAGTGTTAAAATGCAAAAATCCAACAGATTGCACAATGAGAAAATCGAAAGTAAAGAGAAAATTTGAAACCTGAGAGAGAAGTTTAGAAAATAAAATATACACAAGATTCTTCGCTTTCATCTTCACCTCCTTCACTCGTACCAAGTAATTAAAACTGTTCAGTGGCTTCAGATTCATTTGAAGACTCTATAAACCACGTTGGGAAAAACGACGAGGTGGGATAAGCTTTCACTCTCCAATTGTAATTTGAGCAAAACGAAAATGTTCGGTCAGACTCAAGCAGAAAGTGATTGGGTATGTAGGCATTACTTTTTTTCTTCCTATCATATTTTTACAACCGTACAAGCAGTGGCAGATGTTTTAATGGTGTACTAGCACTTAATGCTAAATGGTTGAATACTGTAACAGGTTAATCGTCAAAGAACTACTTTGACGAGGTGGCCTCGCTGTTGCAGTATTTGCTTTTGTATTTCAGTGCTAAATGTATATAAATAGATCTTTTATTTGCAATCTCTGAATTTTAAACACATATTATTCCAATAAAATATTTATATAAAACCTTGGCTGGTTTTTTTTTCATTTATATTGGTGATAAATAGTAGAAATAGGCTGGAAAATAAAGGTCAACGCGCTATTCCCTATAGTTTTCTATGCGTTCGTCTGCTCCAAACCTTCCAGCTGACGTCACACGTCAGTAGCCAATGACCATCGATCACCCCGATAGAGGCCACCTTCTCTTTAACAACCTTGGGTATTCAGAAGAAAAAAACACTCGGTAGTTACTTCCGAGACTTGAACCCAGGATCTTTGGACTCTGTTGATCTTGTTTCCTCCTATGCCCACTCATCCCTTGCCTCAATCTTGACAGGAATCAAGGTTGTAATGTTGCAGTTTGCAATGAGGATTGTGGGTGATCGGCTCATCGGATTTTAGTGAAGGCTTGTTGTTCTGTTCGGAATTTGCTGTTGAACAAATGTGCAATTGGAATTTTTCGTGTATCTCTTACGGTTTTCGAGATAGTATTTGGATGTGTCTTAATATGCATATTTGAGATGATGAAAGGTGCTCCATCAGATAGATATCACTTTGTACAGATAGTGTAGTAATTTAATTTGGGAAATAAATTACGACCTACTTGATCGCGTAAGTGGTCTTTAGAGATAAGTTTATTATTAAAGGTTTATATACTTAGGCAATCAAAACCGCTGGTGTATGATCGCATTAAATAGTTAGTCGTTATGTCAAGAGATTTCCATAGGAATTTCTGCAGGATCAAGCAAAAGCGGTTAGCTCAGATGGTCGTCAGCATTGGTTTCACTCACTGTAAGTGCTTTAATTAAATGTTTCACTTATTTCAATAATACGGGTGTTAAAATGATCAAACGATATTCAACGGAAGTACTAAAAAATGAAAATAGTTCTCTATAACGATCCATAAACTGCAAGGACAAAACATGAGAAAATGTCGGAATATTAAAAGAGATTAAGGGAGCACCCGGATTTGAACCAGGGACCTCTCGATCTGCAGTCGAATGCTCTACCACTGAGCTATGCTCCCTCGTTGTAAACGTAATATAAATAAAGTACTTTATTTCCTCAATTTATTTCTATTTCTTGCGTTTTAATGTTTCATGCACGTATTAAAGAAATAAAAAAATACACTGAATTTGGTAAATGCTCTTTATTACTATACTTATTTAACAACTGAATAAATGGACAAAATTGACAACAAAGTTTTTTTTTTAAACAATGAAATTACTGTTATGGCTGTAAATGGTAGGAATGAAATAAGGCAAGTCAAAATGATGGACCCGACTTCAGAAGTTTACTGTGTGAAATCTAATGAACATATGGTATTGTGAGGCATGTGCTAAGAAAGGTAAACGTTCAAAGTTTACTTCAAACACATTACATCACATCACATCACATTACAGGTGTTCTTTGTGAGCGCCTTGCACAAACCGACATGCATCAAGCCGACAGTCTATCTCCTGCCAAACCTTTCATAGTCATGTCATGGTCAATATCAGCTGCTGACCCTTAGCAGCGGTAGAAAGTGAAAACATTGCATGGCAACTATACCGTGAAAAATAACTTTTCGAAATACATGTTTCACATTACGATACGTTCATTAGACATCACAGAATAAATGTTTGAAATCAGGTCCATCACTTGATTCCCCTTTATCCCTTTTGTGGCCATAAGTGGTCAAATCCTAACCTTCCCCTCCCCCAAACTTGACCAATTGGATTATGATCGTCACCTAGTCATTCATGGCAGAATAATTCTTTAAGATCTATTATTCGTGTGATTCATATTAAAGCGTCCAAAATCTGATAAAAAATCGTAACACCGATAGATTAACTTTAAGTTGGGAACATTGTTACCTTTCGTTGAAGTCGGGAACATTGTTACAAGTGTTAATATGACGAAGTAACATCATGCTATGGCTGCTCTACTTGAAACACGCGTGGAGAAACAGCGTTCTATCAAACATTTTTCGAATAGTGAAAGGGGGAAACTCATCGATATTCACCAACAAATGAAAGATCAATATAATGTCGAGCGAATAGGAAATTAAAACACATTGCACAGCTGAAGCCATCATGAACTATCATGAAGAAAAAAACTAGCGCATAAAAGTAGAACAAATAGCTGAATTTCTGTGTAGGAGTCATGAATGAGCACCACATAGTACTTGATGCTCGATAGTTCCACAAAGGACCTGCCAATAAATTTTTCAGCGCTTTAAATCAGTGCTTTAGATCAACTCACCAAACTTCACCGTCTCTTATTTTACCACATCTTTGGACAGCTCAAACTGGCGATGGGAGGCAAGTCTTTCAGATCCGATGAAGAGGTGAGCCAAAAGTTTTTTCTAAAGATATTCGTGCACTTCAAAAGTGTAGAAACATCTTTATTGAATGAAATGGGGACTACGTCAAAAAATTGAAGAGCTCGTTTTCAAAAGTGAATCTAAACCTAACTTAACTGAAATCCCGACCATAAAAACACATATGGAATTCGTTGGTATTGTAATGAGTAAGCCACTTTGTACGATCAAAATATTAACCATTTTATTAGTCTTGGTCTTGGTCTTGCGTTGAAGTTTGCATTTTAATTTGGTAGTTTCTATTGCCTCTGCATAAAGACGGCATTAAGCAACAGTGCCTCGAGATCTACAGTAGCTAGGGAGGAAAGCATCGTACAGTGAAACCTGCCTATAACGCGTTATACCTATAGGCCCAAGCAAAAGTGGTCGTTATATACAGGATTAATTGAAAATTACAAGTCGACAATATAATTAAAAAACAATAAAAAAGCCTTTATATAGGTTGAAAGAACCAATTTAGACAGTTGGTCGGTACCCGACAGATTTCCTTGTGAATTTCTGCGGGACCAAGCAAAAGCGGTCATTGTCTAAGATGGTCGTCAGCACAGATTTCACTCACTGTAATGTGGTTTAATTAAATCTTTCATTTGTATTATTTCAATAATTGGTCTTAAAATGGGCAAACGATATTAACGGAAGTACTAATAAAAATTGAAAATGCTTCTCTACAACGATCCCTAAACCCCAAGGACAAATCTTGAAAAATGTCTGGATATAAAAAGAAATAAGGGAACACCCGGACTTGAACCAGGGACCTCTCGATCTGCAGTCGAATGCTCTACCACTGAGCTATGCTCCCTCGCTATGAACGTAATATATATATATAAAGTAATTTATACCCTCAATTTCGTTCTATTTATTGCATTTTAACTTTCATGCACGTATTCAAGAAATACAAAAATAAACTGAATTTGGTAAATGCTCTTTATTGCTATACTTATTTAATGCTTGGCAAATGGTATTCAGAAGAAAATACACACTCGGTGGTTACTTCCGAGACTTGAACCCAGGATCTTTGGACTCTGTTGATCTTGTTTCCTCCTATGGCCACTCATCTCTTGCCTCAATCTTGACAGGAATCAATGTTTTAATGTTGCAGAGCTTGCAATAAGGATTGTGGGTGATCGGCTCATCGGATTTTGGTAACTTTTTTTGTTCGGAATTTGCTGTTAAAGAGATGTGCAATTGGAATTTTTCGTGTATCTCTTAAAATAGTTTTCGAGATAAAATTTGGATGTGTCTTAATTTGCATATTTGAGATGATGAAAGGTGCTCCATCAGATAGATATCACCTTGTATAGATAGTGTAGTAATTTAATTTGGGGATTAGATTACGACCTAATTGATCGCGTAAGTGGTCTTTATAGATAAGTTTATTATTGCAGGTTTATATACTTAGGGCATAATCATAGAAGGGAAGTAGTGAAACTCCGTAGTTCTCTATGTTCCAGCGCATGATGGCGCCACTGCTGTTTTGGCTCCAAGCTTATTTTCCTGTTAACTCTTATTTGGTTGGTTGGAATTTTAGGGCGTCGGCTGCTATGGCCATTTTGCGCCCGAGAGAAAGTATAAAAACCCACAGTTTATGGGCCAAAAGTTTTAAAAAATCAGATGAAAAAAATTTATAAAACTTGGATGACAAAGATGGAAAAACATCCAATCAAAAACAAACACCATCATAAATAAAAAGACCTACACACACTTTCGCACCCCACCAAAGGAACAACAACAATAACAACAACAAACCACAAAAAAACCCACGGAAAAAAAACCCAAACTCCAACTTAAACCAAGAACGCAATGAAACATCCAAGCCACAAAACAAACAACCCACCCAGCAATCACCTTTTCCGACCACCTCCCGCCAGCCCCCACGACCACCCTTCCCAAAGGAACACAACCAAAACCTCCAAAAATAACCAAGCCACAAAAACCACCACCCCCAAGAGGAACACAACCATACACACAAACCACTAAAGCCATTTATCCACACCTCTAGGACCAAAAACAGGAAAACGGGAAAACACTCCAACCAAGTAAAAATATCACATTCAAAAACACACGAAACACAACACCATCGCCCCAAGAAAACCACCAACGAAAACAAACAAACAAGAATAACGAAAACACTAAACCAAAAACCCTCTCCCCACCAATCCTTTAAAATTTCACCAACCCCCCCAAAACAACCACCAACCAAAACAAACAAAACAAAAGACGCTGAACCCAAAAAACGAAAACGCCCTCCTCACCCAAAACCACTCCCCATACATAAAAACAAACACACCAAAAACAAACCCCATAAACAACCAGGACCAACGAAAAAACCACAAACCAAAGGAGAACAATCCCCAAACTACCACCCGCCCCACCCAGATCTCTCCCACCCATACCCCTTCTCCCAACAAATCAAAGATTATACAAAACCAATTGATATATATACATATACACAAACTCCCATCCAGCATAAACCCAATAAGTCAATGGTAACCGAAGGCTCATCGTCCATTGCTCCCCAGACTTACATGGACAAGCCTATAGTCCCTTTCTCGGAACTCAAAAAATCCCCTAATAAATCCCCAAAACACACACAAGCCACATACATAAGAACCATCACCCAAGGCGTACGAACATTAACCCTCCTGCCCCCAACCCACTAGCTCATAACAAACCCTCTGAAGAAACCCAAACCATAATCCCATTCCTAGAACTCAAAACCCCTAAACCCCACAAACAAAACAAAAATAAGAACCTTCACCCAAGGCATATTAATCCTCCCCCCCCCCTTTTCCTTTTTTTTTAATACATAAACATAAACCCCCATCCAACATAAACCTATTATGTCTATAATAACCAAAGGCTCATCGTCCTTTGCTCACCGGACTTGCATGAACAGAGCACTTACATGGACCAACCCATAGCCTCATCCTTGGAACTTAAAAACCCCTAAACCCCAAAAAAACATCCAATCAAACCATACATAAAAACCATCACCCAAGACGCAGCCATCTTTTTTTTATTTTTATTTTATTTTTTTATTATTTTTTTTTTATTTTTTTATTTATTTATTTATTATTTTTTTATACGTATACAGACACATGTCCTCAGCCAACACAATCCTAATATATCTATGATACCCCACGGCCCATCATCCAAAGCTGTCCAGACTCACATGGATCGAGCACTTACAGGGGTATCACCAGCACCACAAACATACCACGAAATCTCTCAAGAATCCCCTTGAACCATCTTCACCATTAATTTAAACATTTGCCTGTCCTCAAGAAACAACCGAGACAGATTCTACTTCCCCATATCCTCTGAAAAGCCATCTACCCATCTCACCTGCTCACCCGAAGACGACTGTATGTTAATTCGATCAAAAGACAAAACACTGGGCATCTTCGCCCGCGTTAATGGACGGACCTGAGGGGAAGGAAGTGTGGAATGAGCCGAACCTAACGAACTCAAGCTGGACGAAGGACCCTTGGCACCATGATCCAACGACGACTTCGATGTAATCTTAGCAACTGGAGCCTCAGGAACTTCCAGCAGATTAACTGAAGTCTCCAATACCGATGAAGGAACCTCATTAGGCGAGAAGCAAGAAGCCTCCTTCACGCCCTCCGTATCCTCCTCACCAACCGAGTTCCCCAGTTCATCAAGAGCGGGGTCTCCTCGAACCTTCTCCACACTTAAAACTAACGGAGGAAAATCCTCGTCATTTGTTGCTAAGGAATCCTCCGAAATTACCCCTCCTGAAACAGCAGGGGTACACGTTGCATCCGCCACCCGACGCTTCAGCGGTTCCTCACCATCTGGTGATTCATTCCCCATATCCCGCGGCCTTTTAAGCTGAATATCCCGCCCTTTCTCAGCCTCCATGTCCTCCTCATTAAGAAGTTCATCATCCCCTGATCCATGATCCTCAAATCCAGGACTATCCTCGATCCCACCTCGGTCCTGAACCCTAGTCAAAACATTACTAGATGCACAACCTATTTTCGATGCACACCCCTCCACCGTCTTAACCGACTCACTCGACTTCAACATCTGCGCCGACGCAACCACCACATCGCACCTTTCAGAAATATGACCATATCTCTTACAAAGGTCGCAACGGACACAGGCAGCTATCAGGTGATCGCTAGCCCCACAGCGAAAACACTTTCGTGTCATACCCGGGTAGTACAGGAAACCCCTGTACGCCCACACCACTATGAAGTCCGGGATAGGCTTCTTTACCTGGACCCCTGCCCGATAGACCGCAGTATTCACCCTTGGGGATTCTTCATACGGAACATTTAAACATTCTAAGATATTGCCAAAATTTGCCAGCTCTTTCTCAACTAATATCAACGGTGTGGAGGGCGCCAATCCCCGTACAAAGAAATTCATGATTCGGCCCTCAACCGGGTCACACTGAACCTTCACTCGGCCGCACATAAAAAAGCCCCGACGCCACAGAGCTACTGCGTCGTCGGCATGGCGCAGAACCATTGTAAACTTGCCCCCCACTGCGGGGCCCATCGCCTCGATTCTTCAGCTCGATTCTTCAGCTCTTCGTACACACGAGCAATCAAACTGACCGGATTCACAATGCTCTCCGGCGAGAGTAGCACAAAGCGGGGAAAATCGGGCCCTGACATCGCCGACATCCTGCCGCTGGCAAACAGGGAAGTAGGCTTCACCTCCAAACTAAAAATTTAAAACAACAAAGGAGAAACTAAAAACCAAGCTGCACTGCCAGCATTCAGCAAACCAAAACTAAAAGAATACACAAAACTCCAAACTAAAATGAAACCAATAACACCACGGCTCGCCCCTCGGCCGCGCCAACTTGGTCGCGCCCGCTCTCTCTCGAGAGAGCGTTAGGCCTAAGCCTAACCTCACACGAAATGAAAAACTAAAAAATAACGAAAATAAATAGACTCACCAGTCAAAATCCTAAATAAACCAGTTCTCGGTAATTATGTAGATGACGCCTCCACCCCAACTTGCGTTTTTTCCTACCTTGCGTTGTTTTTTAACATACAGCTTGGGTTGCTTAGTGTTTTTGGGGGGGTGGACGAAAGATTTAGTTTTTATTTATGGTGCAAACTATCTTTAAATTTCAGCAAACTTGTACTACTCTCGGCGCTCCGCGCCTCACATCGGCCCTGCGGGCCTCGTTCAATAATGCTTATTGGTCACTGTTTTCCGTTACTCGAACGCCTCCGGCGTTCTGTCTACGACGTCCCCCTCCGGGGGTAAGTTAATGATATATACCCCAACCTGTTTGGTCACAGGGGGCAGTTGGTTTCCCCCCGGCCGGTTACAGGAGGCCAATGGTTAGTATTTTTCTATTGACCATTTTCACCATCGTCTGCGTTTCCGTGCCTGACTTCAACCGCTACCACCAGATGGCGTTGCGTATCTAGTATCTGGAAGAAGGAAGTCGGCGCCATTAAACCTAAAGGAGACCGCTTTCGAGTGAAAGAAAACCACGTTCCCACCAAAAATAAAAACTAAACTTTTCGTCCACCCCCCCAAAAACACTAAGCAACCCAAGATGCATGTTAAAAAACAACGCAAGGTAGGAAAAAACGCAAGTTGGGGTGGAGGCCGTCATCTACATAATTACCCAGTTCTCTATTAACTTTACCGAAGTCCCTGTTGCAAAATTAGGCACACATACCTTCTGTATTTTTTGCTAAAATACAAAATCTGCGGAGCACTTGGGCGCGCGTGTGACTCTTATTTAAAAAATGATAAAATCTAAAATGAATGACAACATATCAAAAATAAAATTTCAATTGTGCATTTATTAAACTTTATTACCTTTTATTATTAATAAATTTAAAACAGAATTATACTCTTAAAAAATAAATAGCAGTTCAAGTATAATCAGAGAAAGAGTTCAAATATTAAGAGAGCAATTTTGCAAATTTTTTATGTTTTACTTTTCACTGCATTACAAACATCTCTCCTCATTTCTCTAGCCAGAAAATAAAAACTAGTCTGGATATAATACAAAATACAGGGTGAACAAAATACATTTGCTAAACACTTAAATTCTCGTGGTCACTCCTTATAGGACGTTAGTCTTTATATTCTTCATAACAACTTCCATAACAAAAAAGAAAGAAAGCAATTCGAGTCCTTTTCTCTTGAAATTCAATTCCCTATAATGACATTAACCTTCGCAATGGCACCATTCTTTCATTACCTTTTCCCCACTCCCCTCTCCCTCCAACTATTCTCTAATTTGTCAAGGGGCTTTCTACAGCTTCTTTCAGTGTCTTTGGCTTTCCCTCCCTATATTTTTCTTCCCCCCCCCCCCCCCCCTCCACCTCTAAAGGCCCCTGTATATAAGACGTCTTCTAACCCCTATTATCACTTTCATTCTATCCAAAAAGTCAGGGTTTTTTTTTTTGTTTTGTTTTTTTAACAGAATCTTACCATGCTGTGTTCATTTCTTTTTTATAAATTAATTCTAAATTTAAAGAAATATTTTGTGTACCATAATAATGATATGAGAGTACTATGATTATGCATTTATTTGATTTTTTTTATTCAATTTATTTTTTAAATATACTTACTTTCATTAACAATTTATTTAATTATATAACAAAGAAAAAATAAATAATATTTGTTCTGCAATATCTTTTAAATGAAATTAAATAAACGACCCAAACTGCAAAACAATTCCTGCGATTGGAGCCAAATCTGCAGCACAGCCACAGTTTCACAAAACTACCGCGGAGACAATTTCGAGTGGCTGCACACTTTAATGTTCGGTTGCATTTTTTCTACAAATATCTCATCAAAAATTATAAACAAAATTTTTTAGTTTACTTTTAACTCTAATAAAGAAATGTATACAACAATTGGTTTCAGCTAAGCATTAAATCTTCAGTAATAAAAAATTATTTTCTTCTATGTCAATGTAAAAGCATAAGGAAGTTTCACTACTTCCCTTTTATGACTATGCTTAGGGAATCAAAACCGCTGGTATATGATCGAATTAAACAGTTAGTCGTTATATCAAGAGATTTCCCTGTGAATTTCTGCAGGATCAAGCAAAAATGATTTACTCAGATGGTCGTCAGCACTGGTTTCACTCACTGTAAGTGCTTTAATTAAATCTTTCACTTATTTCAATAATACGGGTGTTAAAATCAGCAAACGATATTCAACGGAAGTACTAAAAAATGAAAATAGTTCTCTATAACGATCCATAAACTGCAAGGACAAAACATGAAAAATGTCGGAATATTAAGGGAGCACCCGGATTTGAACCAGGGACCTCTCGATCTGCAGTCGAATGCTCTACCACTGAGCTATGCTCCCTCGTTGTTAACGTAATATAAATAAAGTATTTTATTTCCGCAATTTCTTTCTATTTCTTGCATTTTAATCTTTCATGCACGTATTAAAGAAATAAAAAATACACCGAATTTGATAAATGCTTATTTAACAACTAAATAAATTGACAAAATTAACAAGAAAGTATTTTTAAACAATGAAATTACTGTTATGGGTGTAAATGGTAGGAATGAAATAAGGCTAGTCACAATGATGGACCCGACTTCAGAAGTTTACTGTGTGAAATCTAATGAACATATGGTATTGTGAAACATGTGCTAAGAAAGGTAAACGTTCAAAGTTTACTTCAAACACATCACATCACATCACATTACAGGCGTTCTCTGTGAGCGCCTTGCACAAACCGACATGCATCAAGCTGATAGTCTATCTCTTGCCAAACCTTTCGTAGTCATGTCATGGTCAATATCAGCTGCTGACCCTTAGCAGCGGTAAAAAGTGAAAACATTGCGTGGCAACTATACCGTGAAAGATAACCTTTCGAAATTCATGTCTCACATTACGATACGTTCATTAGACATCACAGAATAAATGTGTGAAATCAGATCCATCACTTGATTCCCCTCTCTCGCTTTTGTGGTCATAAGTGGTCAAATCCTAACCTCCCCCCTACCCCTAAACTTGACCACTTGGATTATGATCGTCCGCTAGTCAATCATGGCAGACTATTCTTTAAGATCTATCATCCGTGTGATTCATATTAAAACGTTCAAAATCCGATAAAAATTCATAACACCGATAGATTAACTTTGGAACATTGTTAATTTTTGTTTGAAGTTGGGAACATTGTTACAATTGTTAATATGACATAGTAACATCATGCTATGATGCACCGTGAGTGTAAAAATGGCTGCCCCACTTGAAACACGCACAGAAACAGCGTTCTATCATACATTTTTCGTACAGTGAAAGAGGAGAACTCATCGAAATTCACCAATAAATGAAAGATCAATATAATGCCTTTCTATCATTACAAGAAATATGCGAGCGGATTAAGTATTTCCGAAACGGTATTTGCCTTGACGCCGAATAGCGACATCAAAACACATTGCACAGCTGAAGCCATCATGTAGAAATAAACTAGCGCATAAAAGTAAAACAAATAGCTGAATTTCTGTGTAGGAGTCATGAATGAGCACCACATAGTACTTGATGCTCGGTAGTTCCACAAAGGACCTGCCAATAAATCTTTCAGCGCTTAGATCAACTCACCAGACTTCACGGTCTCTTATTTTACCACATCTTTGGACACCTCAAACTGGCGATGGGAGGCAAGTCTTTCAGATCCGATGAAGAGGTGAGCCAAAAGTTTTTTCTAAAGATATTCGTGCACTTCAAAAGTGTAGAAACATCTTTATTGAACGAAATGGGGACTACGTCGAAAAATTGAAGAGCTCATTTCCAAAAGTGAATCTAAACCTAACTTAACTGACATCCCGACCATACAAACACATATGGAATTCGTTGGTATTGTAATGATTAACCCAGTTTGTACGATCAAAATTTTAACAATTTTATTATTCTTGGTCTTGCGATGAAGTTTGCAATTTAATCTGGTAGTTTCTATTGCCTCTGCATAAAGACAGCCTTAAGCAACAGTGCATCAAGATCTAGCTAGGGAGGAAAGCATGGTACAGTGAAACCTGTCTATAACGCGTTATACGTACAGGTCCAAGCAAAAGTGGTCGTTATATACAGGATTAATTGAAAATTAAAAATCAACAATATAATTAAAAACAATAAAAAAGCCTTTATATAGGTTGAAAGAACCAATTTGCTGCATGTCTGTATCTTTTCCGTGAATCGATTGGTTGATTAAAGGGAATAATGTTGTAATTTAATTTTGGAGTTAGATTAGGACTTGATTGATCGCGTCTTTATAGACAGCTTTATTTGCATAAGTTTATATACATAGGGAAACAAAAAGTTGGTAGCTGATCGCATTGGACAGTTGGTCAGCACGCCGACAGATTCCTTGTGAATTTCTGCGGGACCAAGCAAAAGCGGTCGTTGTCTCAGATGGTCGTCGCACAGATTTCACTCACTGTATGTGGTTTTAATTAAATTTTTCATTTGTATCATTTCAATAATTGGTCTTAAAATGGGCAAACGATATTAACGGAAGTACTAATAAAATTTGAAAATGCTTCTCTACAACGATCCCTAAACCCCAAGGACAAATCTTGAAAAATGTCTGGAAATAAAAAGACATCAAGGGAGCACCCGGACTTGAACCAGGGACCTCTCGATCTGCAGTCGAATGCTCTACCACTGAGCTATGCTCCCTCGTTGTAAACGTAATATAAATAAAGTAATTTATATCCTCAATTTCGTTCTATTTAATGCATTTTAACCTTTCATGCACGTATTCAAGAAATACAAAAGTAAACAAAATTTGGTAAATATTCTTTATTACTAGACTTATTTAACAACTGAATAAATGGACCAAATTAACAACAAAGTATTTTTTAAACAATGAAACTACTGCTATGGGTGTAAATGTTAAGAATGAAACAGTATTTTGAAGTCATTAGGCGTAGTCCTACATTGCAAACAGTTATGTGCCTGTGGCTGCTTTTGCCGTTCTAAAAAGAGCACAAGTGCGCATATGGTTTGATTGGTCCATTCGTAATTCTTTTGGTATACGTTGTTTCATTTTAAGATAGCAGTTATTAACAACAAATGAGTTTGTTTCATTTTAGTACCACTCTGTAAATGAAGCAAATAAAAACTAATGTGTGGATTCAGATGAAACCATTTCACTGGAAAGGATTAATTAAATTTAATCATACTTCAGAAGATTTGTTATTATGTTATGCATTTTATAATATTACTATAACGTAAGTTCTAGTGCTCATTTCTGGTCTCAGCTACTCGTAATTTAGTTTTCAATAATTGATGTTAGAGGTAGACAAACTGTATTCAACAGAAATACTAAAACTTGAAACATTTATTTTCAGTCGTGTCTCTCTATGACGAATCATAGACCGCAAGGACATATCTTGAATAAGCCTGGATATGTTACACTTCGAGAAATCGGTATTTCGGCATGCACAATTCGCAGTGGCTCCATGCGTCACAAGATGTTCGGAGGAGGAGAGTGAAAGCGAACTAGATGATACGAGAGGAAGTTTCATCGTACTCCAAAATGCTGTTTTCCTTGATTATTCATCTACTTGATGCGCTGTTTTGCTCAAAACGGATATCAGTTCTGGAAGTCGTGAAGTGTAAGCACTTTCAGTTTGTCCGTCACGGCCTACTGAATCACTTTCACAGAGACAAAATGCCACCCTTCGAGGTAACGTTTCAGCTGAAGATCAGGGGAATAGGGAGGCTGACGTACCATGGAAAAGCCTTTTTGGGCCAGAAATTGCATGACAGAGTGCTGTGTGACAACGTGCATTGTTGTGATGCAGCGTCTAAGTTTCAGCAATGCTTGGTCTCACTCGAAGAACTCTTTTCTGTAGTTCGTTTTTCGTACAGTGAAAGGGAGAACTCATCGAAATTCAACAACAAATGAAAGATCAATACAATACCTTGCTATCATTACAAGAAATGTACGAGCGGATTAGGTATTTCAGAAAAGGTATTTCGCCTTGACACCGATTAGCGACATCGGACCACATTGGAGAGTTGAAGCCATCATGAATTATCATGAAGGAAAAATTAGCGCATAAAAGTAGATCAAATAGCTGAATTTCTGTGTAGGAGTCATGAATGAGCACCACATAAAACATGATGCTCGCTAGTTCCCCAAAGGGTTTGCCAATAAATTTTGCAGCGCTTTAAAGTAGCAGATAACTCACCAGACTTAACCGTCCCTTATTTTACCACATCTTTAGACAGCTCAAAGTGGCGATGGGAGGCAAGTTTTTCAGTTCCGATGAAGAGGTCAACCGACAGATTTCCATGTGAATTTCTGCGGGACCAAACAAAAGCAGTCGTTAGCTCAGATGACCATCAGCACAGATTTCACACGCTGTATGTGCTTTAATTAAATCTTTCATTTGTACGAGGAGCGTTCAAATTTGACCTTTATTTTTTGTAAATTTCATTATTGTAAAAATCTAAACTTTTATTTTTGGGATGACAACTATCGCCTGCCATGCAAATGCAGCACCACTCATCCGGCTGCCATGACAAGCGATTATTTGTTTAAATAAAATGGCGCATAGCGATGTGTCGACCAAAGTGGAACAACGAATAATCATCAAGTTTCTCCACAACGAAAGTGTGAAAGCATTTGAAATACATCAGAGACTTCAAAGACAGTTCACCGAGTCATTTTTGTGTCGATCATCTGTCTTTGTTTGGTGCTAAAACTTTGGAGGAGGGCGAGAATCAACCGGTAATGAACCTCATAAGGCAAGGCCAGCAACTGCTCTCATTGATGGCATCATCGCACGAACAAATGAGATGATAAGGGATAACAGGCGGATTCATGTCCGCGACCATCATCCACGATAAGCTAAAATTCAACAAGTTCTGTGCCAGATGGGTCCCAAAGCAACTCACCGAGGATCACAAAACCACCCGGGTGGAAATCCGTTCCATGCTGCTGTAGCGATATGACAGGGAAGGTGACAGCTTCCTAAGGCCTGTTGTGACCACCGACGAGACATGGAGACATCACCATACACCTGAAAGCAAGCGTGCGAGCATGGAGTGGCGACATACTGACTCACCACGACCCAAGAAATTCAAGATGACACAGTTGGCAAAAAAAAGTGATGGCATTCTGGGACATTAAAGGTATCATTCATATCGATTTCCTGGAAGAACGTCGAACCATAAATGCACCTGCTACTGTGACATTGAGGACGTCCCTGAAGTCGGCACTAAGGAAAAAGCGACCAGGACTCCTTATTAGTGGTATTTGTTTTCTGCAAGACAATACCAGAACACAAACAGATAAACTGATGGACACACTGATGGAACGCAAATGGGACATCGTATCACATACTCCATACAGCCCGGATCTCTCTTCTTGCGACTACCACCTTTTTTGGACCATTGAAAGAGTTCTTGGGAGGGGAGGTTCGGCTCCAATGAGGAAGTGAAAAATGGTGTCATGTAGATTTCTACAGAACCGGTATCCAGATGCTCCCAGAACGCTGAAAAAAATGTGTAGAAATTCTCTGAGAAATAAATGGTGTTTGTGTGTGTGTGTGTGTGTGTGTGTGTGTGTGTGTGTGTGTATTTGTAGTTTCCTTATTTTATAAAAAAAAACAAGTCCAGGTCAAATTTGAACGTCCCTCGTATTGTTTCAATAATTGGTGTTAAAATGGGTAAACGATATTCAGGGGAAGTACTAATAAAAATTGAAAATGTTTCTCTCTAATGGTCCATGAACTGCAAGGACAAATCTTCAAAAATGCCTGGATTTAAAAAGAACGTAAGGGAGCACCCGGACTTGAACCAGGGACCTCTCGATCTGCAGTCGAATGCTCTACCACTGAGCTATGCCCCCTCGTTATAGATTTAATATATATAAAGTGATTTATATCTTCAATTTCGTTCTATTTCTCGCATTTTAACCCTTTCATGCACGTATTGAAGAAATGCAAAAATACAAAGAATTTGGTAAATGCCCTTTATTACTATACATATTTAACAACTGAATAAATGGACAAAATTAACAACAAAGAATTTTTTAACCAATGAAACTACTGTTATGGGTGAAACGGTAGGAATCACGGTCTATAGATATTCATGGTCATCGATCTTCGGCCATTTTCCATTGTTTCGAGAAGCTAAGGAAAACAGATCGCGCCAGGTGCCGCATAGATCGCACCAGGGCCGATCGTGACCTGCGATAGAGGTTTTTCATTGAAACTGAAAATGAAAGTAATGTTACTGTCTGTCGATAGGGCGGCGCTGCAGGCGTTTTTAGGCCGCAAGATCTATAAAAGAAGGTCAGGACACGAAAACGGAGCCGCCATTTTGGTTCTAAACGTGGCGTTTTCTACACAATTTTCATGTTAAATATAGGCGATTTTCGAACAAATAATATTTAATTAAATAAACGGAAACTTTTAAAAGTAGTTTTAATCAGGTCTCAGATCATATTTTCATTTTATATTACAAAAATTTTCACATAAATTATACAAAAATCAATTTTACAAAAAATAATATTAACAGAAAATTTTAAAATTAATTACACAAAAAAATCAATTTTGCAATAATTAATATAAACAGAAAATTTACAATAATGTAAACAAATAATTTTATAATAAATGATATAAACAGAAAATTTCAAAAAAATAACAAACTGAGAATTTCATAATAAATTATATAAACTAAAAATTTTGAAATAAATAATATAAACTGAAAATTTCAAAATAAATATTATAAACAGAAAACTTTATAATAAATAATATAAACAGAAAATTTCAAAAAAAATAATATAAACTGAAAATTTTATAATAAATAATATAAATTGAAAATTTCAGAATAAATTATATAAACTGAAAACTTTACAATAAATAATATAAACTGAAAATTTCAAAATAAATATAATAAACAGAAAACTTTATAATAAATAATATTAACTGAAAATTTTACAATAACCAATATTAACTGAAAATTTTACAATAAATAATAAAAACTGAACATTTCAAAATAAATAATATAAACAGAAAATTTCAAAATAGATAATATAAACAGAAACTTTTACAATTAATTATATAAATAAAATAAAATTGGAAACACTGAAGAGCTAGTGAAATTAGAATTAAATTTTTATGCCTTAAATTTTTCCTATAGGTATCTGCAGAGGTTCTCATGAAGGAACTCTTACTTCCATACATTGTTTTTGCATATTTTTTTTTTTTTTTTTTTATTAAAATCCTCTGCAAAAATATGTAATCTGTGTGCCTTCAATATACTTTAGAACCAAAATGGCCGCTGGCGCAGAGTATTGTGGGATCGTGTCCTGACCTTCTTTTATAGACCTTGTTGGGCCGATTGTACATGCAGCGCCACTTTTCAATAGAGTTGTCACCCTACCGGGAGCTAGAAACTTTAGCTTCATTTTAACAATGGAGCTCGACGACCATGAATATCTATAGACCGTGGTAGGAATAAAACAATATTTTGAAGATTTTTTGCATAGTCCTACATTGCAAACAGTTATGTGGCTGTGGCTCTTTTGCAGTTCTAAAAAGAGCACAAGGTCCTGTGTTTCCATGAACATGTGCGCATATGTTTTGATTGTTCGATTCGAAATTCTTTTGGAACGCGTTGTTTCACTTCAGGATGGCAGAAGTATTAACAATAAATAAGGTTGTTTCATTTTAGAGCTACTGTGTAAGTGAGGCAAATGAAAGCTAATGTGTGGTTTCAGATGAAACCATTTCACTGGAAAGATTTAATGAAATTTATTCATACTTCAGAAATATTGTGATTATGTAATACCTTTTATAATTTTAACATGACGTCAGTTCTAGTGCTCAGTTCTGGTCTCAGCTACTCGTAAATCTAGTTTTCAATAATTGATGTTAGAGTAGACAAACTGTATTCAACAGAAATACTAAAACTTGAAACATGTATTTTCAGTCGTGTCTCTCTATGATGATCCATAAACCGCAAGGATGCACAATTCTCAGTAGGTCTATGTGTCAGAAGATGTTCGGAGGAGGAGAGGTGAAAGCGAACTAGATGATACGAGAGGAAGTTTCATCGTACTCCAAAGTGCTGTTTTCCTCATTGTTCATCTACTTGATGCGCCGTTTTGCTGAAAACGGAGACGTCGATCCCACTCCAAATATCAGTTCTGGAAGTCGGGAGGTGTAAGTACTTTCAATTGGTCCGTCACGACCTTCTGAATCACTTCCACAGAGGCAAAATGTCATTCTTTGAAGTAACGTTTCAATTTAGGAAAAAGGAAAAAGTCACATGGCGCAAGATCAGGGAAATATGGAGGTTGAGATACCACGAAAAGCCTTTCTGGGCCAGAAATTGTATGGCAGAGAGTACTGTGTGACAACGAGCTTTGTCGTGATGCATGGTCTCGAAGAACTCTCTTCCAATTTCGAGGCATCCATTTCCGAGATTAAGGAACTAATTTGAGAGAATAGTGTAGTAGTTTAATTTGAGAGTTAGATTAGGACCTGATTGATCGCGTAAATGGTCTTTATAGATAGGTTTATTCGTACAGGTTTTCTAATAGAAAATTTCTATACATAGGGATCAAAAATGCTGGTAGCTGATCGCATTAGACAGTTGCGCGTTACGCCGACAGCTTTCCATGTCAATTTCCGCGGGACCAAGCAAAAACGGTGGTTAGCTCAGATGGTCGTCAGCGCAGGTTTCACCCACTGTGTGTGCTTTAAATAAATCTTTCATTTGTATTATTTCAACAATTGGTGTTTAAATGGGGAAGCGATATTCAACGTACGTACCTTAAAAATTGAAAATGTTTATCTATAACGACCCATAAACCGCAAAAACAAATCTTGAAAAATGTCTGGATATAAAAAGAAATAAGGGAGCACCCGGATTTGAACCAGGGACCTCTCGATCTGCAGTCGAATGCTCTACCACTGAGCTATGCCCCCTCGTTATAAACTTAATATAAATAAAGTGGTTTATTTCCACAAATTCGTTCTAATTTTTGCATTTTAACCCTTTCATGCACGTATTAAAGAAGTGCAAAAATACACAGAATTTGGTAAATGCTCTTTATTACTACACTTATTTAACAACTGAATAAATGGACAAAATTAACAACAAAATATTTTTTAAACAGTGAAACTGAATAATGAAAAAATACAGGGTGATTCAAAATGATGTCCGGCATTTCAAATTTTTACTGAGCATTTTCTTTATAACAAACTAACCAGACCGGGTTTAAAATGCAGGAAAACTCAAATATTTTTAACCTTCTCGCAATTGGAGGCTGTGGCGGCGCTAGTGTCGCGATAAAAGTAAAGGTGGCGGCTGTGAATGAAAAGGCATATTGTGTCTAGGGGTATGCAAAAGCAAACTCTATAATTTTAGTCTAGCGGGCATTTCGTAGGCAATTTCGTAAAGATTGCCCTACTGACAAAAGCATCCTTAAGTGGTATGATCAATTTCTGAAAAGCACGGGACTAGTAACAGCAGACATGCCGAAAGGAGTTTGGGATGAGATTGACTATCGTCTTGACATTGTCCAGGTGATTCGAGGGAGTCACATAGAACATTTGTAATGGTAGAATCAAAAAATATTTGAGTTTTCCTGCATTTTAAACTCACAAGGGGATATTACGACTTCGGAATTTTAGTTTAATACGTCTCATATAGTTGTAGTGTACCTTTAGGATGTTAATATACTTAAATATTAAGGCGCACTATTCAGCCAATTTTGAATAAACACGATTTTAATCACTTCAAATTTTGAGAAAAGGAAAATTTTGTGAAAAAGTTGGTTGTCACAAATAAATTTGTAAATATAATATATTGAATAATTATTTGGGTAAAGAAAAAAAAATTGTTACAATTGGAATTCGAACCCGCCACCTCACACTATGACTTGTGAGTAGCAACCACGTTGCCGTCTGAGCTATCGGATCACTTACAATCAAGGAGGAAAACTCCCTTATCGGGCTTTGCAAAAGTTCTGTTACACTCTTTACATCCCCCCAAAAATGGACTGCTCATGATTTGGATAATTCCATTTCCACAAAAGGATCAAATAATATATTGGAAATTACGTGTTAACCTCTGAGTGATCCTAATGTCCACGACAAAAGCGATGGAAACGAAACGAGTAGAGATCGCTGCTCTCCTGCGCGCGGGCCACACGAAGTCCGAGATTGCCAAGCTCCTCAAAGTCAGCCGGATGACCATCCACACAGTTGCGGACAGGCTCAAGAATGGGAGAGACCTTAAAGATCAACCTCGTTCAGGTAGACCTCAAGTCGTCAACCGTTTGGCTGTGAGAAAAGCCTTCGAATAAGACCCGACGCTCAAAATGACTGCGCTCGCAAAGAAAAAGAAAATTTCGGTGTCCACAGTGTCCAGAGCGGTCAAAGAAGAAGGTGGAAAGAGCGTGAGGCCTCTGCTGACGGATTGGATACGGGAACAACGTCGGGAGCGCTGTCGCCGTCTTCTCAACGACTTGAAGAGTCATGGCGAGCGAATTGTCATTTTCTCTGACGAAAAGACCTTCACGGTCGACCCTGTCGTCAACAAGCAAAACGACTGCGTGGTAAGCTTCGGCCAGGACATCTCCAAGGTCCGCTACGTGTGATAATGCTCGCAATCGTGGCGTCGAATGGCGAGAAAATGCCACCCGTGTGGTTCCCAAGTGGATACCGGCTAACGGCGGCTGATTACAAGGACATCCTGGCCACAAAAGTCCTTCCCTGGGTGAAGAAATGCGGACTACATCTTTCAACAGGATGGTGCCCCTGCCCACACGGCCAACACTGTGCAAAACTGGTTGGGGTCCAACAGGACCTTCTGGTCGAAGGGCTTTTGGCCTCCGCAGTCGCCAGACCTCAATCCACTTGATTACAGCGTGTGGGCGCATGTCGAGGGGAAGGCCTGCAAGGTCCGTCACAGCAACGTCGACGAGCTGAAAACATCTGTCAACCGTGTGTGGACCAGAATTAGGAAGGACTACATTCGCAAAGTTTGCAAGGCTTTTCGGCCTCGTCTGGAGCGGGTTCTTGATGCAGATGGTGGCTACATTGATTAAATGACTAATTACAATGTTATTCTACATGATGGCACAATAAAAACATGTCTAACTGCATCGTGAACATCGTCGGTCCATTTCTTTGAGGGTTGTCACGAGTGTAACAGAACTTTTGCAAAGACCGGTATGTATGGTGCTCGAACAGCTATGTGGCTGTTCTCGTGTTCTATATGGCTCTTTTGCAGTTCTAAAAAGAGCACAAGGTCTTGATTTTCAAAGAATGCGCATACGTTTTGATTGGTCCATTCGTAATTTTTTTGGTACATGTTTCATTTCAAGATGGCAATAGTATTAACAATAAACAAGATGGTTTCATGTTAGAATGACCGTGTAAGTGAGGCAAATAAAAGCTAATGTGTGGTTTCAGATGAAACCATGTCACTGGAAAGGATTAATGAAACTTAAATGAAACTTCAGAAATACTGTGATTATGTAATGCCTTTTATAAGTTTAATATATCAGCTCTATTGCTCAGTTCTGGTTTCAGCTATTCGTAATCTATTTTCAAAAATTGATAATACAGTGGATATCAACAGAAATACTAAAACCGCATGGACAAATCTTGAAGAAGCCTGGGTATATTCTACTTCGAGAAACTGGTATTTCAGCATGAACAATTCGCAGTGGCTATAAGTGTCACAAGATTTTCGGAGGAGGAGAGTGAAAGCGAAACTAGATGATGCGAGAGGAAGTTTCATCGTAACTAGAGAAGCAGCGTGCAAGAAAGGAAGGTGAAAGGGAAGTGAATGGAAGAGAGGCGGAAGTAAAGAGGAGAGAGAAAGGTGGACAGCAATGAAGAGAGAAGTAAAGGGCCGTTCACACTGGTCGGTCAAGTGACGGACGGATGGCGACGGACATAACTGCGCATGTGCAGTTTATTCACTTCCGTGAACGCATTGAGAATTGCCTCTGCCGGATAGCATTGAAAAAATGTTCAACTTTTCTCAACTGACGGACGGCCTTTATCCAATCACAGTCGAGCAAGGGAGGAAAGGAAAATGGCCGACGATAAAATTGCCACTGCTGGCCTAGATAATCTATAGCTAATTATTAAAAAGATTGCTTTTTAAATGGAGAAATATTTTGATTATATGCAGTTTTAATTAATTAAAAGGATTCGTTAATTTATAGGAACGATTCTGAATATTTTAATTTCTTTTCGATAGCTTCGATAACATCGTGATGATCAGCGATAGTTCAAAAGTTTATTCCTATAGCTTTTCTAAACTTCTTCAGGCAGAAAACTATGCACACGTGAATAAAATAGGATAAGGATATTAAGCGCTTGTATTTTGATTTTACAGCCATGCTTTCACAACAAATTATGACTGCGAACAATGTAATGCGAGAGATACTGGTAACCGCCATGTCTCTCAGAGAGACTCTCTCCTGCCGTGGCCTATCTATCGTGTCGGCCACGCTCCGGCACATGACGCGTCAGTGGGAACAACGATGCGTCCGTCCTCTCATCGGCAAAGACGGACGCGTTGCCGCGTGAGCGTGAACGGCCCTTAAGAAGGAAAGATCGACAATAAAGCAGGCCAAGGGATTGCTTTCCGAGATAATGGAAAAGCAAGAGGGGAAGGAAAAGAAAGACATGATAAGGAAGTGAAAGATGGACAAGTGTCGACTCGAGACGAAATTAGAACTGGCACGACCAGACTGGTGAAAGAGGTCAGGAAGGTAGATTTGTGCGTGCTGCAAAGAAACGTTGAATTTTCCGCCGAGAAGAAAACAGGTATGTGGTTAACGTTATCTGTAACCGAGGAAGATATTTCCCCGGCTGCAAATATCTCATGCTTAATTCATACGAACATTACTCCACATTTAAGCAGTCTGAAACTGCAGAGTTGGCTCAAGCAACTTGTTGACGAGCATTTTTACTGTATAAAGGTATTGAAGTTTATTCGAATGTTCGGATACTTTCCTAAAGGATGACATGGCTACTGCCTTTACAGAGAGGGCTATCTAATTCAGCGTAATAAGCAAATGTGTTTAAGTTTCACTGTAGCTTCCATCAATTTGTTGTTCCATGTTTGTCTTAAAGCTAAATTCTTTTAATCAGAACTGTTGGGACAGATTACAAATTGAGTTCCCTTCGTCCTTCTTTAGGATAATTAAATTCTCAGATAAGATAAGAACCTATCCTAATGACTTTTGTTTTTCTCACTAGGAACTTTCCGGTATCATTTTCAAGAACGAGTTATTAGTGTTGGTAAAGATCTGCGTGGTAAATGCTGAATTAGCTGCTAGGTAAAAGAGTTTTTGAAAGTTTGTACAAGCTGAGATTTGATGTAGAAATGTTAAAATCTTGATAAGTTCTCAAGAAATTTGTTCGTATACAAATAGAAGCGTTCCTATATCATTTCGACTTCTTTCCAATATCTTTCCAACATAACGGGTGCTTTAGTCAGAACTATAACGGATGATTTTTCTTAATTTACAGTAGAAACGTTTCATCATCTTCCGAAATTCTATAACTTCTAACTGCCATTCACATACCGAAAAAATATGCTTTTTCTATCCGAAATATTCTATCTGAAAAATATTTTTGCATTGTAAATGTATACCATATTATCGCAGAGGGAGTATATCAAATTCGAAAACTCGCGCGTATTTTACTCAGAATGCCACATTCCCACACAGACAGATTGAACGATGTTGTGAAGATTGATTAGCGCTGTTGAGATATAAACATAAATGAACCAAAAAACCGCGGATAGTTACAGTCAAGAAGGAAGAAGAGGGAGACGTTCCTTCTGTCCACAACCGCGTTTTTATTCTATCACAAAAGGATATTTCATCTTCTAGGCAGATATTACTCAGCACAAATTCTACTGACATGAGAACGAATGAATGAAAATGAGGAATGAATTTTAACATTAAATTAAAATTAATTTATTGTGCAGAATATACCACAATAATAAAGAATAAAATAAAATAATCGTTTTTGACCTTGTTGCTCTCAAACCGTTCTTGGTTCTTTTAACTCCTAATGAATAACTCCTAATTTTCTTGTGGGTTAGAGGTTTACCTTTTAAGTCTTTAACTTCATGAATGCAAAATTGCTGATTTGCATGATTAATGATTACCATAAATGTCTGGAATGAAACGTTGCGTAAATTACGCAAGCTGAGCTGTTTACACCAATAAATCTCTTCAGAGGAAAAACATTTTTGTTGTTTACCAGTTCACTCTTAAAAATTATATTCTCCACCGAATTTCTTATGAAAATTTTATTAAAACAAAATCAATTCTCCAGTTTATCAAGGTATAATTACTCTCTTCAACATTCATTTCGTATGCCTATAAACACCATAGGGATTAGTTATTTTTAATTTTCTGAAAGGTCAATTAATAGCTGACAAATTACAATGAGTGCTATTGCTCTTTTCACCATCTCTTTCTTGTAAGAAAGATTATGCAATTACAAGGTATAATAATTTCAAAAATGTGCATTAATCTTTCAAAAATTTATTTCAAATTTCAAAAAATAAGCTTAATCCCTGTAAGGGATAAATCACTTAACATAACGGCACCGGACTTTAGCGAAAGTACAAAAGTGAGCACAAAACTTTCGTGACGTTAAAAGCATAAAACGAGCTATAATTATGAAGTATAAACACAGCATTAATCAAGTTCAACTGAACGAAATGAACAGTGGAGCTTGTCAAAATCGGCAATTTGTAGTTTTGAATTTACCATACTGTTTCCTTATTCTTTGGCTCTATAGACATGTTTCTCCACATGTATTCCCTGCAGGTTTATGGCCTTTCGCAACCTAAATGTAAAGGGGCCTTTGCTCTCGCAGTGCCATTCTGTAGGTCTCCGTCTCAACCTCAACCTCTTCCCCATGCAAATAGTGCTGTCACCCACTACCATTTCTCCATAGATAAAGTTAAGCGTTTGTGAGTGTTTGTGATGTTATGCCCCGAAATGAAACTCAGTTTCTGCTACAAAGGAATCAAGCCAAAAACTGTGGGCACAACTATACAAATAAGAGTAACCCCAAAAACACTATTCCTCAACCTCTTCCCCGAATAGTGTTTTTGGAGTTACTCTTCTTTGTATCAGTTTCTGCTCTTTCCATGTGACAGACATCACACGGAGACTCCATGTTGAAAGCGAACCGCTTCGTTGCCACCTAGGCAAAGACGATTAAGCTGCACATGAAAAATATTACATTATTAGCAGAGGAACCGGCATTTCCCGAGATAACTACACATGTAGGTAAACAGGACAATCTCAAAAAGTTAAATTATAACTCCAAATTGGTTAAATAATAACTTAATCAATACAACACAGAGCGAACAGACTATTCATTCTACGAAAAATCCGAAAAACAGGAATTCTAAACTCTTCTTGACTTCCCTCAGATTAAAACAATGTCCATCTTCACCACCGGGGAACATCACTGAATACTTTCGGCCACACTTTTTCTTGCCCATATACCCTCTTTTTTTCCAACGCCTGTATAGCTTTTTCTGTTTTAACTGCAGAGTTTCTCTGACCAATACTCGTTCTTTCACTTTCCTTTCCAGACACATAAATTTTTGCAATCGTCTAGACGTTTGATAGGGAGCCATGTGTGAAACCTTTGCCTCCTCAATAGACGCGGTCTTATTTATGTCTTGTCACTGCATCAACATTTTATGCTCATCTTATATATAAAATGCTAAATCCTCCTGCTCCATGCCCGTTTCCATAGTGACGAGCAACAATACAAGTTTCATTGTTTCCAACAAATGAAAAAACACTGATTGTTAAAATCCAAAAATCGCAGCCGACGAAATAGACTATTAAAAAATCTTATATTTTTCGTAGGCTGTTGTTCAAAAATATATTGTGGTCATAGATTTAACTATATACATCTATTGACATTTAAAGTAGGACACTAAAATAAATAAATAGATCAAAGTAAGTAATTTTAACTATTCTAAATTACGAAATTCATTACATGCCTACGATTCTTATTTTTTAATTTAAAAAAAAATAATAACATTCAAATAAAACATTTTTAAATTGGTTAACATTCAAGTCATAAGTAGGTAACATTAGTTTTACATTTTATGATATTCATTATATAGTAATAATTTTCAGTTGTATAAATTAATAAAAGGAGAAATTCATAAATTAGAAAAACAAAAAATCAAATCGAAAAAAATCAAAAGCAAATAACATTTTTTCTCATTTTTTTATATTCATTATAAGTGTATAAATAATTTTTTTAGTTTTAAAATATAGGGTCGTGCCCCCCAAAAACGGTCTGCCGAGGAAATAGAGTAATGAGGGAGGTTAAGGAAAGAAAAAAGAAAATAAGGTGGTGGCCCGAAGAGCCATTTTCACTGGAGAGCGAAGTTTACATCTAATAGTTGTAAATGAGCTTTTGTGTTAGGTTATAACTGTCAAATTGACAGTAGTGACTGTGTCCCATTGTAACAGGACAAATTGTGTTAGTATCGCTCTCATGTTGACAGTGACTTTTATTAGTATTAATAATACTGTCAATTATCGCAGTCTGCCAATTATCACAATCCTGTTACAGATGAATTTTTTTAAAAATAAAATCGAACTTGCAGTTTCCAGTATTGCAGTAACCATCGTACGCCGGGCTTTCGAATAAAATCAAAAGCAATAACATTATTTATTGGATGCTCGGATCGGTGCAGCAAGCTGTGTCTGACGCGAACTGTGGTGATGCATTGTAAAAAAACTTGAGCTAGGAAAGAAACCCAAGCTGTCTGCTTTCAAATCGTTGTCCCCATTCTCTCCTATGGTCATGAGTCTCGGGTAATGACAGAAATAGTGCCAAAATGAGATCGTGAAAGGTGGGAGAGGTGTTCCTTACTAGATAGTGTTCAGCATCACAATAAGCAGTCTTTAGGTGCTGAACCGCTATTTTTCCGCATTGAGAGGCCTGAGTTGCATTGGTTAGGCCACATGTACGGATGCTGGAAAACCGTCTTCCTAGGCAGTTGCTATTTTCCAAGTCGGTGATTGGGTTAAGTCCCCATTCTCATCTATGGTCATGAGTCTTGGGTAATGACGAAAGAGTGCCGAAATGAGATCCTGGGAGGTTTGGAAGGTGCTCCCTACTAGAGTGTTCAGCATCCCTATGAGGCAGTCTTTAGGTGTTGAGCCGCTACTTCTGCGCATTGAGAGCGCTCAGTTGCTTCGGTATGGCCACATATACGGATGCCGCAAACTGCCTACTTTCCAAGTCGGTGGTCACATAAGAGACCAAGGGGATAGCTTAGAACTAGGTGGCTAGACCATAAAGAACATCTGGGTTCGAGTCGCTTGGGTATTACCATTGTGGACATGTACTTGATCGCGGAAATTCTCGAGCGCTGCCCCCTCGACCTTAACGGATAAGCAGGTTTGTAAACTAAATAAGAAACCATTTTCAGCCTCCCTTTGATATTAACAGCGACTTATTTACAGTTCTATGAATTATCACAGCTCTATCACAGTTCACCTGATGTGGCACCGTCGTATGACGGGCTTTATTACTAGTTATTAATAATTCTTGGAAACGAACGCTCAATCATCGCATTATCAGCATCTCAGTTTCCAAAATATTCACATTCACACAGATTATAGCCCAAATGTATTTTTATGAAATGTTTATAAATCCAAATTGGTTAAATAATAACTCAATTAATGCAACACAGAGCGAAGGGACTATCCATTCTACGAAAAATCCGAAAAACAGGAATTCTAGGTGATATACCGGGACTTTATTCAAACTCTTCTTGACTTGCCTCAGATTAAAAAAAATGTCCATCGTCACCACTGGGGAACATTGGACCCAACTTTTTTTTGCCCTTGACGTAGAATCTCGCATACCCTCTTGCTCTATTCGAAACTCCCGTTGTTCAGATGTTTTCAATGCCCGTATAGCTTTTTATGTTTTAGCTACAGAGTTTTTTCGTTTTTTCTCTTTCCTTTTCAGGCACATAAATTTTTGCCAGTCGTCTGAACGTCTAATAAGGAGCTCAAGGGAGACACTTGTGACTCCTTTGCCTCCTCAATAGACGCTGCCTTATTTATGTCCTGTCACGGCATCATCACTTTATGCTCATTGTTAATAATTCTTGGAAACGAACGTTCAATCAACGCATTATCAGCATCTCAGTTTCCAAAATATTCACTTTCACACAGAATATAGTCAAAATGTACTTTTATGAAATGTTGGATCTGCTATGCTACCAAATAAGCTAGGTGATAACCCCGGCGTGGCTCGGACTTTTTTTTTGGATTAAATTTTGCAAAATCTTAAAAATAAACACATGAAAACGCTTAGAATTAATACAGTAAAAATTCATAATGAAAGTTCGAAAACAATTTTTTTAAATGCTCACAATGGATGGACCTCTCCAAGTATGCCACAGTTAGCCTAAATAATTTCTTAGTCACGTAATGTTACTTTAGAAGTACACTTGATGTTGTTGCAATTCCAACCCTGCTCTCGATGTCTGGAAGCAAAACCTGGCCATTCATCACTTTGTGTAGTCTAGCGGTTGTCGATTCTTCTATCGACATGCTTACCATTTGCTCAATACAGCACAGCGCTAAAGGAGTGCTTCCTCCGTCGTCTTTCCATTCTTTCTCAATAGTCTGCTAACACTCCATTATCTCCAGTTAGTGATCATTTTTAAAGATTTTCAAGAAATTGTTAAGTACAAAGAACTCTCAATTCTAAGAAAATCCTGAATAACAGGAATTCTATGCATTGTTACAAATTGAAACTTATCTATATTGCACAAACTTTGCCTTGCATTGTTGGTCATGAGATTTATATTGTTGATCCCTGCATAGAGTTGGTGCATTCCGTGTTGATACCATTGTTAGTACCTACTGTTGCACAAACTTTGTCTTGCAGTGTTGGTCATGAGATACTTCTTAAAATTAATATTTCCATTAAAAAATTACATTTAAAAAAAAATCATTTAAAAAAAATAGATGTCACCATCTGGTGGCAATTTTAACTAAAAATTTAAATTTTATTTTCGCTATGATTTTGCCAGTTTGAAAATTATTTTTCTCTCTATTAATATGCCCTGCCATCATTATGAATATCGATTTATTATCGTTAATTGTTATTTTTCGAAATCTGAGGTAGACAGTGACCTTCCTCTTCTTTGAAGATCAATTGTGCAAAATTTCATCAATATCTGAGTAAAACTGTAGATTTGTATAAGAAACAAACAAACCCACAAACTCACAAATATTTTTCTTTATATATACAGGGTTGCCAATATTAAATGATACATACTTTTCTGATTAAAGTATTGCAAAAACTGCGCTAAATTAAGTACTAAAAGAAAATTGCTATTAATTAGTGAATATTTAAACATGTTTAACAAGAGTCTGTATTTATGTTCTTGGGTAAGTTTATACATTAAATCATTAAATCCAGCTCAATCAGCATTTAATAAGAATACTATTAAGTTTAGAAATAATTGAAACATTATTGCTCAAATTTATTAGGCTGTTTGCCGATTCTTGTAGGTAACTTTAGTAACTGCGGCGACGTTATCTGCTATTCATCTCTGGAATCAACATCGTCGTTTAGTGCTAACGTTAATTTGGAACCAGAGAAAATGACAGGAACCTCTCGGTCAAGTACAAGCTGTTATCATCTCGTAGGGTCTAAAGATCATCGTAGATCTTTCTTCAGGCAGTGAAAACTAATCAACTGGTGAGCTTCATTTCATCTGTGGGACTCGGGTAAAGTACTTCCAAGTATCTGGGGCGGATCTTTTCAATTTCATTTCTTTCTCTTGCCAAGAGGTCAAGAAGACACTTCAGGTTTACGCAAATCGAATTTGTTCTCATTTACACAGAGCCGTTGAGATCTTTAATTATTTAGTGATGTCATTCAAATTTAAGAATACCCACGTAAAAGTTTTCCCATCTATATGTGTGTGTTGCTTTTATTTTAAAAAAATTAAATCAATAAAAAATGCTATGGATCTAGACAATATTCCGCTATCTTTCAAAGATGTTGTTACAGAGAGACATAATTCTGAGTCATCGACTTTATTTAAAAGAATAAATCTTTTCGTACATTTAAATTATCCTTTCAGAATATGCAGAGACAAATATTCATAATATTTAATACAAATTTAAGTGCATACTTTTGAGTTGGATTACAGTAATTCGTAGAATCACAATAAGGCAGGCCATCCAGTTCGATTTCTGTAATCAATGGATTGTTTTCCTCTTTTTTCTACATGAAGTCTTTAACGCTTCAAGACCATGAATTTTACATTATCCGGCTTGATTTATATATCATGTCCATCTCGAAAGGATTTATTATTCTATGAATATTATATTAATTTTTTACGATGTATAAACAAACCAAAGAAACACTTTTAACGCAGAAATAAAGGTAATAAATTAATAAATTATGAATGGTTCACAAAAACTATATGAAAAAAAGAAGAGAAGAACTTATAATGTATGGAACTCGAACTTGTATCTCCTAGTGAGAGTCCAGGCGTTTCCTGTTGTCCGCTACGAATTAACGGAATCCGTCTCAACACTAATTTGTGTTGAATTAAAATGCACATAAATTTGTGATGAATATTTTTCTCTGCAAACTTCGAGAGAAGCACTGAGCAGCTTTGCAAGAGAATTTAATTGGAAAAACTTTACATATAATGCGGTAACATCAAATTTACATAAAATACGGTGACCGAGGGGAATGTTAAATCGTCCGCCATATACTGTTAAGGAATCTACACGGATTTGAATGGATAAAACTTTTTATCGAAAGATATTTTGGGAATAAATGAACATTCCAGAACCATTTTCTTTAATGTAGAAAAAAGAATTCCTTGTCTTTCGCATAAAATAAAATTATTAACACGATTTCGATATGAAATATTTACGAGCTAAGAAGACGAAGTGCAGAGCTAGACGAATTTTTTTGTGTTTTTCTTATGAAGTTTCATTATTGTCCTTTTAATCTCTGTAATCATTTAAAGGCAACTTAAGAAGTTAAAAAATAAATTTGACTCCGGCTTTAACAAGGTTCATAAGTTTTAAAAACTTTTACTCAGTGATGACTGAAAAATTTTCAAAAGCGATTTCAATAGATACATTCTTTTAAAAGAGTATTTGGAATCTCTTATTTAAGCAGTCAAGAGCGCCAACATTTCTTGTTACGTGCTCACAATGAGCTTCTCTTGTACTAATTCAAGTTATCAAAACTTTTCAGTGGTCTTTCAGTTCTTTACTTGAGCCGTCCTTTTCTTAAAAAAATAAAAAAAAAACTTTTCCATCCATTTTATCAAGGAGAATCCCTTTTGTAACTACTTTTGTATTAACAGGAGATGCTCTTACGGCTCCTTATCGAAGAGTAACAAGGAGAATGAAAGACATAGTAAGAGAGTGAGTGAGAAGAGAAAAGGTCCTCTTGTCTGTCTCTCTCGCTCTCTCTCTCTCTCTCTTTTTCTTTAACAATCGGTTTCGATTGAGCCGTGTCTTTTCGCCGCTCTTGCGTAGGCGGTCGCAGTGGGTGGTATCAAGCCCCCGCTTGTCAACACGGGGTCGATGCGGGTCTTTTCTTGTTCTCCAGCCAAGCGTTATGGGTCGTCACGACTTCCCGTCTCTACCCTGGTGATCCTATTATTCATTTGAAGTCGTCCAGAGCCTCTTTCGCCTATGCTCTAAAGTAACGAACGAAAATGATAATCCGGTTTCTTAGACGAACAAAGAAACCACGAGCACAATTTTCTTACTGAAAAAGGAGGAAAAATCAATTTATGAGTTTATCGTAGTTAGAAAAAGCAACTTTTGTTGCTGCGAATAATCTATTACATGCTGAATTTATTTTCAATGTAATCCAACTCAAAACGGTAGATTCATTCACTCTTAATGTGGAAACGTATCTCTATAATTTTACTACAAAGATCATCTATATTTTCCGTTTAAATGCTGTAACATTCCATAAAGAACCATTATCATAATACTTAATGGATAAAAACCCAAAGTGTTTCAAATATTAAGTAACTTTCATTTAATAAATCCTCCAAAGAAGTAGTTACAAGAGTGGAATAAATTATATAATCACTGCTCGTTTGCCATCAGTTTCAAATTGTTAACAGATTCAGTACAAATATGCAAATTCTATCTTTCGAGACTTACATCTGAAATTAGATTAATTTCGAGAACGTTTGCAATCTAAACAACTAGAATGTGTCGGTTTACACTAAATATATTAACCAATTTGAAACTGACGGCAAACGAGAAGCGAGATATTTAATTTGTTCCACTCTTGTTTCTGCTTCTTTGAACTACTGATTTCGTGAGACCTACTTAAAGTGTGAACCAAGTTTCTGTTTTTATTCGATAATATCTGTTACTTTATGCTACTACAAACGATAGTTTGCCTTAGTAATCATATAGGATATACTCATACGTTGCGCTCAAACACAAGAAATTATTCTTTTTGTGACGACTCCTTAAAGGTAAATTCTACGAAAAGTTCGACTCTATTTTTTTAATCGTCACATAAATCAAGGATAATAAAATATATCTAAATCAAATTATTTTCGATTTTACCTTACATCTCATTAAGAAAAATACGTTGGAATATTGAAAATTTGCTCTCTGATACTTCTCTTCCTGCTCTTGTGGAAATTAGTGGAACATAACGTCATTTGCTACCATGAGAGCCTGCCGTGTGTTTTGTCGTCAAGAGAAGCACTTTCAATTCTAATCTTGAACGACTACTCTACATATCACAAGATTTCACTAACCTGTTACCTGCAATCAAACTATTCTGTATCTGGGTGTATAAAAGCAGAAACTGCTAGAAACCGCGGCACTGCAATTCATGATTTTGAAACGCCTTGTTACCTTGTGACGTCAAAACAACCGAAAATGGCATGCGTCTCGATTGCCGGAGAAAAGGGATAATGAAAGTTTTTCATAAATTTGAATTTAAAAATTTTTATATGCTAAGTGATTATACAGGCCAGTGGGTGATTTTGGTAGCATTTTCTGCCGATTATTAATATAATTTTGAAATTTCTCTAGCACGTTTTTAAAATAAAGCGAATTGAAATTCGGTATTGTTCAATACAGAAAGTAAATTTCTGGCGATTTGAAGGTCATTGGACTTCTTTCAGGCATGCGGAGCGGTACACCAAGTACTCCTGTTTCATTTGTGAGTGGGATAGCCGGGCAAAAGATTTCCACTATAGCACAAAGGCTAGATATATTGCCAAAATTTGGCTCTGGGCAAATGAATGTCAAAAATAAGCATCTAGTTGAAATTGAAAAAAATCCTGCTCGCTACACTTCATATCAAACTAGGTTTAATGAAAAACGTTATAAAGGCAATCCAGCATCTGAAACAGAAGTTCCCCGCATCAGCGACGCGAAAATAAAGAGGCATTTTTGTGAGCCCTTAAATCAGAAGACTAATGGCTGATGCGAGTTTGAAACTGCATTGAACCCAGTGAAACTATCAGCCTAGAAAGCTAGGAAGGTTGTAGCTCACGGGTTCTTGAAAAAGAACAAGAAATCCAATTTATGAATTGGAATGAAATGCGTCACTAAGTTCCTGGACTTTTTTTCCCACCTGGACTTTTTTTCCTGCTTACCTTGGTGACGTTAGTGATGAATATGGGAAAGGTTCCACAGGATATTTCTACCATGGAGAAGCGGCACCAGGGAAAAAGGACCCTAACTTCTACTCCTTCGGTATCTTTTAGAAGTCACATAAAAGAAAATCCTCAGCAAAACGGATCTAATATGCTGAAAGCTGAACGTTTAACTGTTTGTCGCATTTCTAAACTTATTTGAAATTACTTAACAGAGGATAGTGTTTTACGTAATATCTTGGGAAATAGACGTAGAAATTGGAAACACTTAATATGGCGATTTCTAAAAATTAGTGCGTGATAGACAAATTTCGTCTTCATTTTTGTAATCAGCATTAAAAATACTACAAGAAGAATCCAATTTGGTTCCGTGAGCATTTTGGCTGTTGATCGATGTTATTGATACCTTCATGTTTCGTTTTAAGTAAAGACGTACGTATGTGACCACAGAATTCATCTTTAAGATGCTGTTGCTACTTTTTCGCGATTCAAGTCGCAAAAAACTCCACTGAGACATAACCTACTATACGCAATATTTCATACATCTGCAGGCTGATTAAAAAATATAGGATTGGAATTCCCATACACTATTATGTTTCCCGAAAACTTGATCCCTAAGAATAATAATATTTCATCACTGAAAATTCAAATTCAAAAACTGACTATTTTTTTTACAAATAATTTAATGAAATCTGAAAGAAATGGTGCAGAAGTTTGAAACACACTAGCCACATAGAAATGAATTTACTAAACACAAAAAACTAAAAGAATATCCATTACTTGCCGACGCGAGACTTATTAGACAGACTATCATCTGCTCACGATAATCTGACTGGTTTTGATGAAAAACAGTAATACTAAACTGGGGAAAACAGAACCAATTAAAAAACAAGAACTTCCTTAGAGGGTCCTTATTTAAGAATAAGTAACATGACTACTGAATCCTTCGACCAAGGAATCAATTTGCTGGAATCAAAACTATCCACAAAAAGTCAAATTGAGATTGAAATTGATTCTGTCATTTCCACGAAAACAACTGCCATCCTTTCAGCGAAAGATCTAACTTTAGATTAAAATCGATGTTTAAATCCTGCAAGAAAACCGGAATTGCTAATCCTTTAACTTCTCTAAGAATACGCGAAATTTTCTGGCATTTGGCAAGAGAATCGAAAAAATAAGTTCTGTATTTGAGGGATTTCGCGTACAGAAATCATACAATTGTAGAGCCCGTGGCTCAAATGGAATAATAATTAATAGTGACTCAATGGCAAAACTGCTTATGAAAAGCAGTAACTAGAGTGCTGAGCAACTCCAACTAGTGTAAAAGATTCCCGGCACATAGGTCCGGCTGGAAAGGTAGTCGGTTAGATGAACAATAGCTCCCAACATTTAGTCCCTTTAATTCCCTCAAAGAAAATAAGCTTATAATCTAAAACGTGGAGTATGAAATATTTTAAAAACAGCTATATAACTTGAAACTCTACCATTTATTTTGACATAATCACTGTCCTATAATTTTTTACATTAAAATACCACTTTAAAAACTAGTGTAGTGCTATTTACAAATAAAATATTTACAAAATTTCAATGTTCCTTGGCTAATCATAAAATACATAATTCATGTGAATGCCGCCAAGTTGGAGTTTTCATTATTTGAAAAACGCAGTAGAGGAATTAAAGAAGCGTTTTTAATTAAGAATGGAAACTGTGACTTGGCGAGACCTACGTACGATCTGAGTGAGAATTGGTTAATTTTAAAATGACGTCATTGTCCAGATTTGGCTGTGAAAATTATGTACAGATAGATTTTAATGTATGATAAGCCTCTGATGATGAGAGCCGTGATGGCCTCGAAAACATGTTAAGGTAAAATAAGATGTAAATCAGTGTATTATAATTTTTTCATGTATTCCTTGGAGTTCCTCATTGTGGGTGATATAAAAATTTGCACCGTATTCAAGATCCATGGTGAAAGGTGAAAAGTAAAGTGGTTCAGGACATCTTCGGGAACCATGTTGGGGTGAACTTTCCAACAGGATTGGATTCTTCTCTCCACAGCGAGGTAGCCAAGGAACATTGAAATTTTGTAAATATTTTATTTGTAAATAGCACTAGTTTTTAAAGTGGTATTTTAATGTAAAAAATTGTAGGACAGTGATTATGTCAAAATAAATGGTTGAGTTTCAAGTTATTAAAAAATAAGCTTATTCCCCATTAAACACTCTTATTGCTTTAACTTTATCATTAATGTAATTAGAAACAAGTTAAACATTTAAACACCATTTAATAATTTGTAATAATGATTGAAGCCCGTGAGATAAAAAGGTTTGTCACGAGATTTACAATAGACCCTCGTTAAAGTTGATGGAGCAGATAATGGCTAAGCGGGCGGCGGTGCATCTCAGCTGGCTCTCTGGCGTCGATCCTCGGAATGGCTCTCGTTGGCGGCGGCTGGTTCTGTTTGCACTCGACTCTTCGCCATACTTATGGACCGGCCAATTCAGCATACAATATATTTGGTAATTCGGGCGCTTCAGAGTTTAACAACACTTCTGTTCATCTCCATATCTAACGGGCAACTGCTTCTGGTCATCTCACGATCTAACAGACAAGTTTTCCGTTCATCTCCACATCTAACGGGTAACTGCTGCGTTCATCTTCAAATTTAACGGCAGCTGCAACTTCTTCTACCAAAAGTTTCTCACTTGAGAACATCCCAAATTGCCGTTCTTCATTACGTATTGATGACGTATAGGGTTTTTGAATTATTTCAATATTACAATTAGCGGAGACGAGAGAAATCATTCCCTCCAGGGATGTCAATAATTCAGGTGACGGCCCCACTGGCGGCTCTCCTGGACCTTGGACGTCTGGGGAGAAGACGAAGCCGCTCCCGATCGTCCCTCATGTCGCCACTCCGAAGCGAGGGTGAACACGCATATCCTGTGGAGATCTCAAGTTCTCCGTCTCTTCTTACGAAAAGGAAAAGGCATTCCTTCACTGAACAAATGATTCTATTATAATAAACTCTAAAATGCTTTTAATGTTTAATAAAGTCCGTTGTCTTTCATTAATAACTGATAGCTCAGGAATGTAGTTGATTAGCCGTTTGAAAACTGGCGAGAAACGTAATGAAAACAATTTCTAATGATTTTTTAGAAGGAAGTTATTTCATAATTCTAACTTCTCCTTCAAAATACGTGCAGATCTGACATGAAAATGGCTTCTCAATATATCTGGAATTCAACTTATTGATTAATATTATAATAAAGTCTGGGACCAATTGTCCTATTTTTTCCACTCAAAATTTTAATTTCAAAGTCATGAATGAACACAAATATAATGTTCATCGAAGAACTCGTTACCCGAGCAGTGAAAAATCAGTTTAAGCTTTCTTGACTGTCTACTCTACAGTTTTCACGAAACAAAATTGTCTACAGGCCAATAAATAAAAGATAACTTTTAAAAATAAATGCAATATGGTCAAATGCTAGCTTTATTAACTGGCCCTCACCCTATATCCAAACGCTTTACTGGCAAGTTAGAAAGAGCGACTTGAATAAATTAAATGTGAATCTCAAAGGATGGAATTCTGCAGATGATTTGCCAGGCTTTCTGATAGGTTCGATTCCTTTAGCTTGCCAACTGAACAGTTTTCTAGAATTTCTGCAAAATCATTCTAGTCAATTGCTTTGCACTTCAACGAAGTTTTCGAGTCATTGATTTCAATGAGAGCAAGCGAACTCAGAACGAACAGAATGCTTTAACCTTTAAAGTTAAAAAAATATTATCTGCATGTTGTTTTAGAAGCATTTCCATGCAATTATCATTTTTATGTGGAAGCTATAGATCCAAAATTCAAACTTAAAAAATTAATCTTTGAAAATTTTGCAACAAATTTAGAATCCGAATTTCAATATTTTCAGCTACAATTTCGTTTATTTACGCCTCGGTTTGTTGACTGATGATTGGAATTTAACAAATAATTAATAGAGCACTAGATCACGAATGGGGTGGAGCTTTATGCTCAAACTTTGTTCAGTCCTCGTCATTCATTCTATCTTTCAAGGTGATAATTAGGTCTGCAGGAAATCAGGAATTATCAATACTTTCTTCAACTCCTTAAGCACTCCAAATCTGCCGTTAAATTCTTGGTTCCCAAAACAGGTAGTGTTTGAAGTGTGATTTCTAGAGATTCTAGGGGGAGGAATAAACAATTTCCGAAACATATAATATCATATAAAATTATATTCAATAGAAAATAAAAAACTTGATACAATACAGGATTATTCAAAAACATGGAGCAGTTTTCAAAATTTATTGCAAACAAGCTTTAAAAGACAAACACATCACTGGAGAAGAACGTTCAAAGTTCTTAAAGTCCGCATACGCAATCTCTTTTAGAATAATTTCACTTGTAAATTTGCTTATGACAAGATGGATGTTTGTTGTACCGACAGCGGAATTCTCATTAAACCACATCACAGACAACGACTTTTCCTGTTGCACCGCCATTTTCCTATAAGCAGTCGCTGTGGCATGGAAAGAAACTTCTAGGTGGGCTTTTAAAATTTTGAATCTGCCTCGAGGCAATGATGTGCGTTTTGTGTTCGTTAATGTTTGTTTCCAGACATTAGTCCGCGCAATTTAAATTCCGTGAGTACAGAATCTACTTTTGATATAAGGTTTCCTTTCATCCTTCTCGTATTTCTCCTTTACTTTCGAATTCTTCTTTCTCCCGTATTTTTGGAATTGATTTATTTTTCTTCATCTACGAAAACTCAGCCTTCCTGTCTTGTTCATACAAGCGCAGAAAACCTGATTATTTTCTTTTTGACGAGATATCACAAACCAATAGGCAGAACCTAGCATTTTCATCAAAGGGAGTTTTAGGACACATGCTTGTCAGGTTTAATCGAAATGAATAAAAACAACGATATACATTTTGTATCTCGTTTTATCGTTCAATTGCCGCTTATGACGTATTTTCTACTCTTATGCCTCTCGTTGGCTTATGCAAACTTTTGCTAACTTCTCACTCATCATTTTCCATTTGCCTCTTCTGAAAAATCTCTTTATCCTCTTCTTACTTGTCCGGGTCTCGATGGCATTTATGATTTCTTGAAACCATTATTTAGACATCGTCTTAAGTCGTTATTGATTTATTATATGAAGCGTGTTCGGAAAGTAAGCACCGAATATATCCGATTTCTCTCATTTTCTTAGCGAGCCATCAAAAATGCAAATCAATAGGCTGCACGTTTAAAATATTTAAGACGACCTAGGAGCCCGCCAACTATGAAATAATATGTATTATCCGCTTTTTGAATGCAAGAAACGTGAAATCGGCTGACATTCATCATCAGATGTATGAAGTCAATGGCGAGAACACCAAGAATAATGGGATAGTGAGGAAATGGGTCAGATAGGTCAATGAAGAACGTGAGAATGTGCATGATGAAGTTCGGAGCGGGAGGTCGTCTCTGATCAGTAGTGATTTGCTGCGTACGGTCGGCTCAAAAATTCATAAGAACTACCCAATTCGTCACTTTCTTTATACGAGGTGCGAATGAAAAGTTCCGGGACTGATTCATTTAAAGTAAAAGTGCTTTATTTACATATATTCAAACAGTGTCCGCTTCAAAATAGTCCTCTTGCGAAGCCAAACGATGAGTCCAGCTTTCCTGCCGCTACAAGAATGTGTTCTGGAAGTCTTTTTGTTGAAACGAGTCAAGCACCTGCTGAGATTTGCACTGGATCTGCTCAAACGTATCAAAAAGGCGACCTTTCAAACGGATCTTCATTTTCGGAAAAAAGACAAAGTCTGCATGATCCAAATCTGGCGAGTAGGATGGGTTGGAAGCGAAATAATGTTGCTTTTCGCTAGAAGCTCACCTGTGAGGAGAGGATAGTGAGAGGGTGCATTGTCGTGGTGGAGCATACAGTATTTTTCACGCCACAGATCTGGTCGCTTTCGCCGAACTTAGAGAAATAATGAGAGGTCACCATTTCCAATGAGAGGCGTTTTGGTTTAAATCATCTTCATAATGATTACAACTGATGATGGTGTAAATCAAAACGCATCTTATTAATAAACTAGTTATATCTGCTTCAAAAAAGTGACTTTCATTTCTTGATAGAATACAGAAAGGAAGATGAGTTCTTAGCCATAGTTGGGACGAGAGACGGACATTCCCCGTGGCTCCAGATTAGAAAACTCATCTTCCTTTCTGTATTATAGCAAGAAATCAAAGTTACATACATGATGTTATTCCGGCCAAAAGAGATCCAATAAAATATTAAATAGATGTTTCTTATCCATTGGTCCGTATAGCCTAATTCATTTCTCTTAAATATGATTTTCATTGAAACTATTACAAGAGAACATCGGTAAATAGATTACAATAATTATTTGTCTTTTTTGATTCTGTTGATGGGTTCATCTGACCTAACCTTCCAATAATGATTCAAAGTGTCAAAAATTGAAACAAAGGAAACTTAGCTAGTATTGAACCCGATTAAAAAATTTTCCATCAAAGTTTCCCCCTTTATCTTACTAGAATGTGCAGCAATAACATCTTGTCATTTTTATTTTTCTATTTTAATCTTGTTTCACATCTTGAAACACATGGACAAGAAAAGAAAAAAAAAACCAAACAAAACAAAAACAATTCGCTGCCAACTTGTAGTTTATCGCTGTTTACGAGTAGCGTTGCGTTCATTCTTTCAACATTCCAACAGCTTCGCTCCTTTATGCAGAAACAAATTGTTGTTGTTTTTACATAATGCCATGTACTTTTGGAACTTTATTGATCTTTAAAGCATCATGCTAGCGATCCTATTCACAGTGTTTCGTCGAAAACAGAATAAACAGGGCTCATTTTGTAACAAGTATGCAATCCCAGAGATTTATGTCTCAAAGCGTAAACAACACTCTTAAGTTTAGGCCGAAATATTTTTTATGCAATAAACAAAACCACTATAACAAAAATTTTCGTAATCAAACGAAACACATAATGCATCTTGAAAATGAAACGAAATCTTTAATGAAAGAAATTGGCAGTTCTCTCCAAGTGCACAGTAATCAACTAATTAATTCAGTTTTTATTATGCAATAAAATTTCTCTCGGTTAAATTTCACAATGAGATGTTCAAAGAGTGCGCTGAGAGAACAATTACAAAGAATACATAAAACATTTTCTTTTGTGAGATTAATGTTATCCTTTTTTAAAAATGTCCGTGAAAATGAGATGAGGCGAGTTCATTAAAGGGGAAGGAAGTCTAGCCAAAATGAAGGTACGGTTGGATATCTTTAATTTAAGTTGCAAATTCCCAATTTGGCGAAATTTTCTTTCAAATATTCGATAATAATTAACAGAAGCACAAAACATCACGTCCGCGGACGAAATTTGTTACACGATCAGTCATGCTTTATAAAGATATGGCAGGATCCATAGAAGAGAAGCAGCACTATATCCAGACCGGAATCCATAGGAACGCACGCATTGCATTAACACCATTACCAATTTTGCTACAAATCTACGAGAAAATTTCATCTATATTTTCGTTCTGCTGATGTTTTCTTCATCAGTTTTAAAGGCAATTGGATTCGGGTTCAAACATGTAAGGCTGTATAAAACTTTTTTACTTCTTCATTTATGTAAATTTTTATACGGCTTTCCACCAGCACAGCTGCAATAGGTAATACATGCGCTGGTGATCAGACCAGTTAGCGATGCCAGTTGAACGCAACATCAAGTCGCATCACTGCGCCTACTTCTGTCCTTGCGCGCATCCAACATTTAGAGATTGTTATTAATGTATTATCGAAAGAAATTAAACCTTTCAGATACCCTTTAAGATTTCCCCTTTAAAAATAAAATAGCCTTCTATTTCATTATTATATTTTTATTTCTCTTACATGAATATCCTGAATCAAATTGAACATAAAGGATATACAGAAATGAACATATATGAACTTCTCTAGAAGCATGAAGAGTATTCTGTCTCTCAATCTTATGAGGAAATGATTAAATGGGATAATACTTTCACTATTGTACCGGAAAAGATGAGTACCTGAACGATCTCTAGCAAAGATTTTTGTACTTTGACATGATCTCCCCACTCTTCATGGTGCCCGGCACGAAAGAAAAAGGAAACTGGCGCATGTGTAAATGAATAAAACTCGTTCAACCAATCAGAAACGGACCGGAATCAGGGTATTACTTGCTACTGTTGCCAGGAATAAGTAATACCTCGTTTCCTGTCGTTTCTGATTGGTTGAACGAGTTTTATTCATTTACACATGCGCCAGTTTTATTCCTTTTTTCTTTCGTGCCGGGCACTATAGACCATTCATCACGCATATGAAAAATTGGCAAAAACATCAAATTTTTAATTTTAAGCTATGACTTTCACACAATCTTAGATATCACCATCAAAGCTTGTTGTCAAATCCATTCTGGGATACCGTCCTAAAATTATTTTTTACCTTTTAGTATATTAATTTGAGAGTGGTGTTTAAAAAATTTGTTTTTACATATTCTTTATTCGTAATAAATCAGGAGACTTTACAAATTGAATGCATCTCGTATTTTAATTAGTGTGCCCGGAAATGCTCAGCACTCTATTCGACACTATAGGAACACGTTCTGACAGGAATATGGCTGAGGTGCGTGTTTACCAATATTTGCGCCTAGACGTACTTCCGCTTCTGTAGTAACTGCACTCCCGGCGTTGGCTGACTAGCAGTCGACATTATTCAGATAGATTTTTGCTTGTAACGTGCTGCCGAGTGCACCGATTATCATTAAATTATTTTGGATTCGGAGACCATACATCGGTACACGGAAATCGATGAAACGTTACTTTGCTCAAGAAATATTCCTCTTTTGCGAATTGATTGAGCATCCGGGAGCAACAAAACACGGCATTTTTGTTCATTAAATAGTTCCTTGTTTACTCTTCCCTGCCTCAGACAATTCTATGGTCGGAAGCGAGGGAAGGCACAGGAAGTGGCAGTAAATTTGTGCATGCGCATTCCTAATCCCTGGGCATCCCGTCCATAGCAGCATTGGGAGTTACGACGATGTATCATGCATATCCGTAAGATCTAAGTTATATTTTTAAAGTCGCGTCTGAAAATGTTGGTCTATACGCAGTACCAGTAATTCATGCAAACGATTAATGCGCGTTATTCACGTAATCAAGTTTCACGCAATCTATGGAGCATATGATACTTTACAATAAGCAAGAATTTTAATTTAGAATTTTAATTGGGAAATTGTCCATTCTGAATTTATAAAACAGTTTCATGTGTGAGTTTAAAATTACATGCATTATCTTTCTTTAGTAATGTCCGTGAAAATCAGATGAAGCGAATTCTTTAAAAAAAAAATAGCCTTCTGCTTAATTATTATATTTTGCTTTCTATTATAGGAATACCCTGACAAATTGAACTTAAAGGGTGTACCGGATTGAATAGTTATAAACTTCTCTAGAAGCAAGGGGAGTATTGTCTCAATCCTATGAGGGAAAGGCACAGGCTAATCACTTAGAGAACTTGAAGAACTAAGGCAATATTGGAATTTCTGGTTCAAATAATTTAATCAAACGAAAGTCTTGTCATTTAATAGAAATCTACGTTGTTAACTATCCTTAAATAGGCTTTGTGTAAAGAATATTTTTAATATTTTTAATGGATCATCATGAAGATTTTATAATAAAAATTTATTTTATTAATAAATTTCTAACTACAACAATACTGTTTTATAGAGGAGAAACGTATCTATTTTTTAAATATCAGCGAAATTTCTTCAGTTTCATATTTCTTTTATAATTCAAAAAAATTATCATAAAATCATAAAAATTGCAAGTACTTATGATAAATGACAATTTTGAATAAAAAAATTCTTCCAAATGCTTTTTTTTATTTAAGGAAACCGAATCGGCTGTCTGGGTTCATGATTTGTGAAAGCGGCAGACGGAGCATTTGGATGAATGGAGAAAAAGCAATGGGAGACCATGAACGTTCTGCAAAAACGTAAACACAGCTCAGCTTCCGTGGCAATCGGCTTCCGTCTCCCTCCAATAGGAATCGAGTACAATAGCACGACTGCCTGTTAGGAACGTAATATTACAATCGATTTATTTAAGGCCATTAGTCTGCTGTCATACCATTACCTATGGAAAGAATACAGGAAATGAGAAGAGAAAAAACTCCTTTCAGACTGTAGATTTAAAATGCATAGATTCGAAAAAGACGGCAATCTGAAAGGAATATCAATATTATAAATTCATATATTCTATATGACAAAAGATTTAGGTAAATTATTTCAAGATGCTATCTGCCTTTTATAATACATGTAAAAAATATATGGAATATAACAATACTTTCAATTGTTAATATCCCATACACAATTTTCCATTAAGAATTTTTAACCAAAATAAAATCAACCAAAAATAGTCTACAAAATATTTGCTTGTTTTCCAACAACAAATGATTATAGAAATTACAAAAAATATCAAAAAATTCAGATGGTGATTTCTTCCAAAAATCTAATAATTATGAAATATTAATTTAAGCGTTATCTATTATATAATTATCTCAATGTTAATCCTTCTTAATACTGATCAATTCAATAGGGAAAATTGGATTGTTGCTAGCACCCCGGTGGTTGAATTTTGAATTTTTTTTTTGAATTGAATTTATTTACTAGAAAAATACAATATCAAGATACAAATTTTAGATTATAGATTATAAATTATAGATTGTAAATTATAAATAAATTATAAATTTCAAATTACAAATTACCACTTACCAAAAGACCATTAGAATTAAAGCAAAATTTGATATTGATAAAAATAAGAAACTAACAATTGCTGCAAAAGAGTAAGTGACTCGCAATCAGCAGCAAATGATAAAGCAAAACATCAAAAAAATAAAATTTAAAAATAAAAATTTAAAAATTTTAGAATAAAAGGTTTTCTAGGTTAGGTGACTTTTCCGCTTCCACACCTTTTATCTTGTTGGCCTCGTCGACAGAGCGAGTGATGTAATTTCTCGACCAACCAACAAGCAGATTATGATCAGCAACATCCGATATAGGGAGTGCAAGTGACTACGTCACAGGTGACGTCATTTGCGCGATGAACGGGCCGAGAGCCTAGGAAATGGGATCGCTGGTTCCAAACATTGGAACCACGCAATATACGTACTAGTAACGTTGAAACGGGCGGCCAGCAAAAATGACGTCTCTTAAATTATTATGTTAATTTGTGTAATTGATACTATTATTAAGACATTTAATCCCATTATATAATTTATAGATCAATATTAGAACGCTTTTTAATCACTTTTAATCACTTAGCAAAAGAATGCCATCGTTCGCGGATCTTTCTATCTTTGGGAAAACGATAGATGTCTAAATCGCTGTTTTGGCTCCTTCTTGAGCAGTGAGGAACTAAACAATTTCACATCTTAAATGTGTTATAAACACTGGGCTTATACAAAGCGATTTTATTCCATCCCTACGTTGGAACCATGTTAAATCCCGAAGCGAGAAGACTTGTTTGGAACCAAAGCGAGTCACGTGACTGAAGAATTCCAAGGACTGACGTCACCCTTGCACTCCCTATTGCTGCATGGGCATCCATATATTGATGACAGAACAATAGTTGAAATAGTCTTCTTGCGATATTGGTGTTGCATCAATATCACGGTCTATAGATATTCATGGTCATCGAGCCATTGTTAAAATGAAGCTAAAGTTTCTAGCTCCCAATAAATAGGGCGGGAACTATTGAAAAGTGGCGCTGCATGTACAATCGGCCCAAAAACGCCTGCAGCGCCGCCCTATCGACAGACAGAAACTTTCATTTTCAGTTTCAATGAAAAACCTCTATCGCAGGTCACGGTCGGCCCTGATGCGATCTATGCGGCACCTTAGCTTCTCGAAACAATGGAAAATGGCCGAAGCTCGATGACCATGAATATCTATAGACCGTGGTTTTACCATGGAAGAATAGATGGAAGTGCCTCTCGCCGAAAAAAGCGTCATGCGAGATAGGACGATATATCATGTTGTCCGCCAGAGTGCCACGAAATCCCAATGTTTGTTTTCATTGAGCGAGAATCTTTTTTGTATCTAAATGCTGTAATAATATAATAAATATTTAATTTTGTGCGTTAAATAACTGAAATAATGATATTTTGAAGAATTTTTGTTCATCATTGCTCTTTCTCTCAGTTAACATGTCTAGAACTTAACAGTTAATTTCACGGAAACCCCTGCACCATTTAAATCAATTTAAAAAAAAATAATTCCAAATCATTTTCCTACCATTTTAAAAAAAAGTGCTCCTAAGCCGGGCCTATATAAAATTTGAAAAGGGTCATTAAAATAAAAGGAGAAAATAAGCATTGAATGAAAGAAAAGCATTTATTTCCTATAAAAACGATCATAAAATGCAAATTCAAAAATTTTTAATGAAATTTCAAGTTTTCAAATATTTCAAAGACATCTGTAATTCTAAAATCATAAAAAGATCATAGGGGTTGTAAGCGCAATCATGTAAGCCGCCAGCTGCGCTGCAATAGTAGCAAGTGACACATTCAGTCGCATTCTAGCATTGGAAATGCTACAAGAGGCGCTTCCTTGTGTTCTTCCATGGTTTTACTTTCAAAATATCTGTAAACTCTTCTAATCAGAACATGGATTTTCTGCAGAATGTTTGCAGCGCCCCACTGTGATGTAATTAATGAAACTTGGTTTTAAGTGTATTATTTCCATTTTTTTTCAGATTTTGCACATTGTTGTCAATGGGTGACGCTATAAGACTTCTGTCGAAATTGGAACCATGTCTCACTAGCAAATTGACCAGGCTTCCCTTAATCCTTGTAGGCTTTGCTTTGGATTACTAAAATACGGCATTACCTTCCCTAGTGCTAGCAGATATTACTGGTTGTTGATTGCTTGGTTTGAGGTCACGTGAGTATTTTTCAGCCATCTTTGGCCCTAACATTTATTCATTTTAAATTTTATTGATTGTCAGTTTTATTTCCAGATAATAATAATAATGCGAAAATTTTGAAAAATAAAAATTCAATTCAGGCGAATTTTAGAGCTGGCTCAAGAAATTGATTGGGCCAACTGGGCCAAAAATGACGGATTGTAATCCAGAGCTTTATGTTTGATAACCTCGAGAATTTCCATTTTTATGCTCTTAGTTAATTTTACCTATATGATTCATGGGTTACTCGGATAGTTTCATAAATAGTTAATGAATTTCATGGGGAAAGTTTCCACTAATCGACTCCGATGAACAACATTTTGTATTCCTTACTGATTATTTTAATGTTAATCAATTTCAGAGGAGCCCAAATAGAATGCTGTGCCCCCCCGAAAAGAGGTATGCTGAAGGGTTATGGTAAACTGAAACTAATTTGTTTTTAAAGTATGAGATTCTTGTTGGCGTGGTATTTTCTCGCTAGCTCAACCACTGGTTTGTCTCCTTTGGGGTGTTCATGTTTTTTAGATTGGATGTAGCATTGCGCTACCTGAAGAAGATATTTATAGATCTTGGAATTTCGCTGAGGCAATACAATCTGCCTTAGCTGCATAAATTCCTGGATTTTGAAATACTTAATTATTTTGAGGATTAATCTGCTCCTATGTAGCTCAGCACTAGCACTGCGCATGCTCGAGAAATAAACATGACATGTTTAGCGATGCTGCTATTTCTCGCGTATTTTAATGCATATTTGAACCATCCGGAACAAAAATATGCTAATTTTAATATAAATTAGAATAAAATAGAAAATATACACTAATTTTAATAGGGTGTCATGAAAATAAAAATTGTAAAAGAGCCCATAGCTCTATTGCTGTAGGAGCAGAAAACTATTGATGTGTCATCAATATCCATTATCCATGCATGGAAAAATCGTTGCTTTAGCAGTGTTGTATTACTGTGGTAACAAGAGAATATTGTTCTGACAACAATATTTACTGAATGAGATTAAAAATGAGAATTGATCTCTGATCAAAACAGTTTTGTCCACACAACAATAAATATTCATGGGACAGGATTAACCATAAAATATTATTACTGTGAGCATTGATAAGGTTGTCACAGCAATTCTTTTCTCTCCGTGTAAAATTAAAAATCACCCATTATAAGTTCTGATGAAGTTTTGAATGAGAACTTAAAGTTGAAGAACTGGATTAAAGAATATGGTTGATGGTTTAACTTGAAGTATAGCTTAAGATGGGTCCAGGAGGGTTTAATCATATGCCCAATCTCAGATGTTAAATTACTGATGAAAAAAGTGAAAGAAAATTCCAATAGCCTGGATTCAAACCAAAGATTCGAGCCTAAGGTGCCTGGTTAGAATCCAGCTGTGGAATTTTCTTTCCTATTTTTCATCAATAATTTAACTTGAAGTGCTGAATGAATCTGGTTGCTGGTGGATGATGTTCTCGATGCTGTGGAAGATAGCAGATTGATGCTTGGGAATTACTGTCTGTTGAATGACTTTGGAGAGACTGTCTTTAATGATGCCCTATAGTGATTGCGATGATTCAAGAGATCATCTAAGATTAGTTCCCCAAAATTATTCAATAAACATTACTTTCCAAACATCAATATACAATCTTCCACAGCATTGAAAACATTATCCATGAATAATTAGATTCATCCAGTACTTCAAGTTCATCAACCATATCTTTACTCCAGTTCTTCAAACTTCAGTTCTCATACAAAACTTCATCAGAACTTAAAATAATTTATTTTACGACATTAACAATTAAAAAGGAGCTTCACTAAAGTTAATTATTGATTAACATAACGCTCCTTCCCTTATTTAACAAGAAATTAACCCTCTTCCCAGAAGGGTATAGGAAAATAGCGAAACCCTAAGATCATCTATTTTTACCCTTTTATCTGCACTTTTTAAACCCCCCTTCAATTATTTTTAATAAAAAATTGATTTTCTTAAACGTAGTATTTAGAAAATGTAAAAGAATTCTATCTTCTTTCGTTTCTCATCATTTCCAATCGAATGATGTACCACATGCCATATGTTGCCATAGTTCTAAACAACCAAGTGACTGTCACCCCCACAACTCCGACCCCATTGGGATTATTTGGCCCAAACTTTATAGTAATGTAAATCTTGCCCAGAGGAACCTGCATACTAAATTACACTTCTTTACATGCATAAACACACGTAGACCTTTTGGTCCCCTCTACCCCTCCCCCCGGTACTCTGACCCCAGTGGGCCAATCAAAACCAAATTAAATAGTGAAGGAGGACATGCCCGTGGTAAGCTGCGTTCTGAATTTCAGCCTTCTACGTGAAAAAATTTACAAAATATGAAGGAGACATACGAACATTGTGAAACCAATAATGGACCATTCTTCCGCTACTTAATGTTACTTTTCGGTTGAAGATCAACCGATGCTGGTCTTTTCTCATCTTCCTGACATGCTTTGTACGGAAGGATTCCTTTTGGAAGAAAAAAACACCGGACTAGGTACACTAAAAATAAGGATACTTGCTGAATGATTTTAACAGTTTCTTAGATTTTTTCTAAGATGTGAAGCAATATACTGGGTCGTTATTCCATATTTTTCTCGTGACATGTATTTCGTACGTAGGGTAAACGAAGGTACATTCGTGGTAATTTATATTTTTCATTATATTTCGGTTGTTCCAAATTATCCATTTTTCTTTTTTTCTTTTATAAAATTTACGATTATCAAAATTTACATGAAGAGATGTGTTAACAGTTTTAGCTAGTTCATTATAGTAGCTAGAAGAGGTTAAGTTTGTATAAGGCACTGTTGGTTGGTAATTTCGTGAATATTGGTAAATTCGTAAATATTAAAAATGACACTACATATGGACTACAGTTTTATTTACAAAGAAATATGCTATGTCAGATTACAATATAACTATATCTGTTTAAATAAGTCCGATTGTCGATATTTTTTTCGATCCATATTTGAACTGAAAGTGCAATTAAATTTGTTTTCGTAAGGTAATTAACCTCTAATCCAGAAAATGATTTTTTAATGCGTATTTCGGCTACCCTTGGTAGTCATCTGCAAATTAAATTTAAAAAATATATTCAACATGGGTCATACTGAAGAAAAATTAAGCAAAAAAATATCACTTGCTTAATTTTGTTTTAATTAAGGTACTGAAAAGGGAAGAAAAAATCAACGATCTGTACGCAGATCAGAGACACTATTATCGCAGTTGCTGCTCTAACTCATTGAGATGTCGCTGCTCTGCCATTTGGGCTATCTTAGAAATCCATGAAGACATTAGTATCAGGTCGCGGAATTTTTTTCTTCCCTTTTCTATACCTTACTTAGTAAATCATTGAAGAATTTCTTTCAGTTTATTAATTTCATCTTTAAATAAAAAAGGTGACTCTGGCCAAATAAAATGTGACTTATAAAAAAAATCAAAAGTCAATGCATACTCCATACTTAATTCAACACTGGTTGCCTTAAGAGCAATTTTTTTTCTTGATCAGGATAGATTGAAAGAATTTTGCACCGATCTTGTGAAATCGAAGTACTGGCTTGTATGTCTAGTTTCATTCTTTTTCCAAATGCTAAAATTTAAAAGTATTATCAAAAATCTTCTTCAACCTACCTAAAATGAATGATTTTACAGGTACTTAAGTTAATACATTTATTATTTATAAAAAATCTATGGTCGTAAGCAAATATAAGCAACAAAAGTTTTCAGTTCATTCTTAAATATATTTTTAAAAATAATAACTAACGTTTTGTAATGGCATTATAGTCACTGCTTGTGCAGATTGTGAAGATTTTTTTAGCACATTTTCGTAGAAAAGTGCTTATGTGATCGGTTTGTCCAGCTGTCCGTCCGTCCGTCTGTAGACACAACTCCCACAATTCATTGCGTTGCAATAGAAACAGTGCATGCATTGAATTGCTGGAAGAAACGAATAATCCTCGCATTCGGGAAAACGCGTATTGAGAACATGGGTTCGGTTCTGCGCGTGCTCTAAACGTTAATGAGATGGTACGTGCAGGATGCACGCGTTTGACGATTCTTGAAAGGGCAGATCGGTCTCTAAATCAAGAGAATTTTTTTATTCCTAGGGAGCTTAGTATTTATTACGATAACTTGAAAACGAATTAACTTTTTCACAGTCTGATTTCACCAATCCATTAATATGGGATAGAGCACGAACAAGTACGAACGTGAGATAGGCGGAATAGGAACGTGCTCTAATGACACGTGCTTTATAGTTACCATTATGATGCCCCCCTTAAACATATCCTATAACAAGATATGGCACGTAATATATCAAACAAATTGTCTCAACATATCATGAACGAATATATGAGTAACTAGTGATAGCAGATATTGGTCTAATGGCACGTGTACGTGCAAGGGTGTATCATGAATGAATATATCACGTAAATAATGTTGGTGTGAATTGTTTAGTAGTACGTGTTTTAATGGTAACAAATGGAACTTCCAATGCTAAAATATGGCATGTAATATATCAAACAACTCGTAACAATATGTCATGAGTGAATATAACGAGTAAATAATCATAATGGTTATTGGTTTACTAGCACGTGCCCTAATGGTGCCATATGAAACCATGTGGTACCATTGGAACCTTCAATGCTAAGATATGGCATGTAATATATCAAATTCCTCGTAACAACGTGTCATGAGTGAATATAACGAGAAAATAATGATAGTGGGAATTGGTTTTGTAGCACGTGCCCTAATGGTACAATATTGTATTGCTAGAACTTTCAATGCTAAGATATGATGTGTAATATATCAGCCAACTCATTACGAGTTGTTAGATCTATTGTTATCCATCGCCTATTTGTATCAAGAGCATAATGCTGTTAGGCTTGATGGTATCTAAAACTCATTACTGTTATACATATTGCTAATTTATAGTAGTTAATCGCTTGCTTCAATAGTAGATGATAACGTAGAAACACTTTAGTTATTTAATATGAAAAAATAATAGATGCCTACACATAACGCTTCAGCAATTGAGGCTCACTTCGTTTAACATTATGTGGGAATTCTTACAAGTTATTTTGACATTCGATTTAAAATAATTGAAGGGTGCTCCACAATTTTGCAATTGGCACTATGCCTCTGTCATAGTTTAGGAGATAGGTTTCTTGCATAAACTTGAAATTGCCACTACCAAGTAGCTCCTATCCTGCTTAATAATAATATTTTTAATTTCATTAACCTACACTAAATAGTTTTCGAGTTATACGCTCGTTTATAAGATTTTTGCCTCATCCTGTGTATTCAACAGCATTCTGAGGAAAATAATACTGGTCAACAAAAAAATTTTTGGGGGGAATGTCAAGGGTAATTTGTGTGTGCAGAAACCGAAAATGACATTAGTTTTGTTCGACTGGTTCTAGTTTTTGAGATACAGTCAAACTTCAAAAATCCGGTATTCAAAAACGCGCTCTTTGAGTTCAAAGTATTTATTCTCCCAAAGGAGGTGACAACCGTACATATATCTGTGTTTCTTGTTTTTGTTTATTTAGTACATACATTGTACTATAAAAGCATTGTCTGAAATCATTTTTATTGATTTTGCAGGAAACATAGTTATTCTCATGAAAGTGCTTGCATAATGTTGATTTATTCAGTTACATCTGTGAGGAGTACACTCCTTTGTCAAAAAAAGCATATTTAGCCTATTATGGTGTGAAAACTTGGAGACCAAGACAAGGTGTGCAACTTTGGGCTCCACATACCGTGTTCAATGTTTCCAATATCTCAAAAACTAGAGCCCATACAAGAAAACCGGTGTCATTTTTGAAATCAGCAAACCAAAATTAATAAGAAAAGTCATAAAACTGTTGACAATAAAACTTGTGTTGACCAGTGTAATTCATGGATTGCTAACGTTGTTCAGCAAATGTTGCAGTTAAAATGATCATTACAATTTAGACCATTGCAAATATTACTCTGACTTAAATATTTACAATAGAGATAAACTCCATAAACAAAAGTTGGAAATAAACTTAACTTTCACCATATAAACCTGCAATACTTTAAAATCGCATGTGAACTTGTTTGCCCCACGGTTATTTGCTGCCTTTAGGAATTTTAAAGTTGTATACGAGATTTTCCTACATATTTACTCATCTCATCTTTGATCTGACAGGAGATTCCTTTGAGAGGGAAAACTTGTGATTTTCATTTTTAATGCACCTCGATATCTGGCTTTCAACTCTTCATTTCTTGAGGCCAATTCCTTAACAGCATCCATGCAAATAAACGCAAAGAAATTTTTTGATCACAGCAATAACAAAATGTCGAGGATGTTTAAAGAGAGGAGAAATGAATAGTAAGTTTCATGAGAGTTCATAGAAATATTCCCTTTTAAATAAACATCAAAATAAACTAGAAAACAATCCACCAAATATGGCCAAAATAACTAGAATAAGAACAGAGATTAACGAAACCACAATTCTACATAAACATTCTTTACCGATTCAGTTGTACATTTTGGGAGCTATATTCTATATTCCTCCATCAGTTAGTTACAAGAATACGACAATTCAAACTTTATAGAGGGCAGAAATTTGCATAGTTAATACAATTAAATTACAGAATACAAAAAAGTCCATCAGAATTTATGAAAAGAGGAAGACATACGAATATCTCCTACTTAATACAAAGAACGACCACATCGAACGGTGACTAATAAATATAAGAAAAAAGATGCAAAGATAATTCTGTTTTTTTCTTTTTTTAGAAAAAATAATATCTTGATAAGTTTGAACTAAAAGTTTAAAATAGTTTTTTATAATTCAAAATCCCACTGCATCGAACGATGACTTAGCATTTACTTAAAGAAGCATACAAAGCGGTAATCATGAAATCGATATTGACTTGAGTTGATCTGCTTTGTTTAATTTGTTCAATTTAGTAGTAAAAGAATGTTTTAAAGCAACAAAAACTTAAGTGATGCCTATTTTTTGAAAAGGGGTAAAGAAGTTTATAAAAACTTCAAAAAAAAAACAAACAAAACAATAGAAAATGCTCTTCCGTTAAGATGTTTACAAAAGAAATCCTAATGCCTTGAAATTTCTCCTTATCTGTTCACAAAAACACTTCTTAAAGGATTCAACTATTTAGATTAACAATTGAAATGCCATGATAGTTACGAATGAGCATTGAGCTTCCGCCATCGCTTTTATTTTACAAGCTACCTAGGGGAATTTTTTTTTTACAAAAGTCGACTTCTCAATGCTTGCTGCAAGTAAATTCTAATTTTAAAAATGTTGGAAACATTTACGGGTGGCTTATTCTTCACACAAGGGCAGATAGCGCTTTTTCCCTAGTCTGCACTTTCGTCAAACATGTTGCCTACTAGCTCGTCAAATCTTCCAGAAGAACTGGTCCCTGTTGGGATCGATTGCATAATTGTACTTAAATAAATAAATAAATAAATAAATAAATAAAATGTACTACATTTCAAATAGGCGGTGACAGTGTCGTTGTGTAGCTCAAAACACACGACACTCCACAAATCCACTACAGAGACAGCAGGACTTCTCATGGGGGTAAAGCCTGATTTCAAGATCCAAATGGACTTCACTTTTGGCATAGAGGACTCAGTTTTCATCGCTATGTCTCCAGCAATCCAAGAAGATGCAACTTATAAGCTGAACGAGGTAAACGCATGAGCTCTTGAAATTTACTTTCTGAAGAACTGTTTTTTCATGGATACCAGTGCCATATTGATGCAAGGACAATGCTCTTGTGGGCTACAATGAACTCTTGTGGCTTTAGTGGTTTCACGTGAGTCAACTTCCACTAAAGTCTTAAGCAAAGATTTGCTGGTTCCCAGTTAAATTTTTTTTAATCTCTTTTAATGATCCCATAAAATTTCTTCGGCGTTCTGTCATAAACAAAATTGCCTAAAATTTGTCTATTTTTATTTTTCATTGACCTTCTTTTATAAATTCAGAAAATTTTTTATAAACTGCGTATTTCATTTCTGTGAAACTATTTAACATTTTTATACATTTTTTAAAAAATATTGAAACATTTTCTGGAATTGAAATAAATGTAACAAATAAACGTATCTCCGATTTATTTGCAAAAATTTTCAAACCAAAAGGATCATTTATGAATTTTTAAATGAATGTTAGGAACGATAGTGTAATGCTTAGGACATGTAGATAGCGTAATGCTTCCATGTCCAAGGTGGCGCAATTGGTTAGCGAGTTCAGCAGGGTGAGGTGAAGGTTCCTGGTTCAGATCTAGCTGTGGAATTTTCTTTCTTATTTCCATCAATATTTAAACATCTGATGTGTGACGTGTTATTAGATTTTAAAGAAAATATGTTTATTTTCTCAATTTCAATAACATGTTTATTTTCATTTTTTAGGGATGTAATTTCAAATTTGAATAGTCATTGAAGAGTAACGAAGGTCATAAATAATACATTTTAAATATAAATCAGGAAATCTCTTTATGGACTTCTATGTTATTCATATTAAGGATTGAAACTTCTTATTTAAATGAGATAACACAGTCAGTACGAGTCATCTTTGCAAGCATCACAAATTAATAACACCAATCTTGCTTGTTCTGTGATGATAAAGTCCTATTTCATATTGAAACAAATCATTTCCTTTTTCTGACAATTACAACTTATTTTGCAATGAATAAAAATAGTGTCCACTTAATTTTATGGAGAGACTTCACTTAGAGTAATTTAAAAAAATTCAGACTCTGGATGCAAATTTTTCTTCAAATTAAATGACTATCTTATTTCTTTTTATCGCCTTCGATATTTCCTTCTGTCGTCCTTAAGGCATCATAAATAGCAGTCAAAATGCTCTAGACCCGCAATATTTTGCCAACTAAGTGTAAAAGACGGTCGTCTCGCGAGGGGGAGCTTTGCTTTGGCCGGCCACTCTTACACGCTAATTAATTGATGAATCGCCTCGACGTGGGAAGCCCTGAAATATCGACTGTCGTTAGGAATTCGGACTGGAATTTATGGCTGCCATCAAGGACGGGATGGGAAACGTCTGCGTCCCACTATGACGTTGACAAAACGTGAATTGGAAATGGCAACAAATGGAGCTGTACTGGCTACAAAATGGGTGCATCAATCTCAAGTCATGTATTCACTGCTAAAAAGATGAGTGAAAAGAGTTTGGTGTATTTCCATAGAACATGCTTATCATCTGTTTAAGTGTTTCATACTAAAATGGAAAGTAATTAATTGGAGATTGCAAGCACTTTCGAGATGAGTTCGTATCTACTGTAACTACTTCTGACGTTAGCCTTGAATCGACGTAAATAAATCTTAAGTTTGATGAAAATGGTTTTTATCAAATCTAAGTTTTCATTAAATCGTTGGTATTGATAAAATATTAATTATACGAAATTTTCTAATGATTAAAATGGCAAACTATGCGCATTCTATAACCATTATGAACATCATGAAGGCTTGCAAAATATTTTAACTTCTGTAATCCTTATCGTAGCAGAATCATTCTATGGTACAGACAATAGAGATAATCCCCTTTAAGTTAAACTACTACACAGAGAAAATTAACACAACATTTATCGCATGAAAATTTTAAGGTACGTAAAGTTGAACATTTTATCACGTAATCCAGCATTTAGTTTGTTAGAAAAGTATCCGGAAAAAATGTGACAAAGGCATAAGTATTGTTTAAGCTTAATAAATAATTCTACTATACGCTGGTGGTCATAAAATCATTACAATCAGCCGGAAGCACGATGGTAGCGTCAGTCCTTCTCCACATATGCACCTCTTAGGGCCACACATTTTCCCCAACGATGGGCCACTTGCTGGATACCACTTTTACAGAAGTTGAGGGAAGAGGAAGAAATCGCTTAGGCCCGTTCCGGCTCCGCCGCAGCGCGCGGTCTCATATACGGAATGTGCTGGCGCGTTATCGCCGACCCCTTTGGATACCTTGCCTCGCCGTTTTGACTTGATGGCCTCCCGTAACTTCCGCTGGAGGTCCCGGTAGTACGCTCCCGTGATTGTCTGGCTTTTCCTTCGCAATTTGTGGCTCGGAGGTTCACAGATGGAGCGGCGTCCGTTCTGAGGTTCGTCTTCCACGCTTGTCTGACCGCACTGGAAACGTCGACGCCACATGGCGACTGTCTCGTACTATGGGACGTTGTCACCATAAACGGCCACTAACTCTTCGAATCTGGCTTTGTTTGACGTTGTTCCCCTTCAAATGCAGGAATCTTCTCACGGCTCGCACCTCCAATTTTCGACACTCTGGCGGCTTTTAGCGATACTTGTATCCCCCAGGACTCGAGAGATGTTGCTTCCCAGCGGCACCACAGATTTTCTAAAACGATGGTTCTTTCATGTTGATTGTAATGACTTCATGACTGTTCCTCGTACTGCGACCCATGTTAAGAATTCCTTAATTACGAGGAGTGATCAAAAACAAAGGTTACAAGGCCGATATTCCTGGAGTTTCGTCTGTTAGAGAGAAATTAGTAATGTGCGGTAATTCTAATACATGCGGTCAGCACTTGTGCAGAGTTTCAGCCACCCCCCCACCTACAGGCTAACACAAATAGGCGAGTCGTTTGGAAAACTAGTCTCGCGAAGAAATCCGCGAAGAAGAATTCAATCAGAAAGAAACATCCAGGACTTCTCACCGAGGGCGTCATCCTCCTTCACGACAACGCGCGACCTAATACTGCCCAGATGACCACCACGGTGCTGAAGCAGTTTCGCTGGGACATCATCGAAAATCCTCCTTACAGCCCGGACCTCATTCCAAGCGACTTTCACCTCTTTCCTCACTTGAAGGAGTACCTAGGAGACCGATGATTCGCTTCGGACGAGGAAGTGAAACACTTCGCGGCAACATGGCTGAACACGCAAGGATAGGATTTTTACCAGGAAGGAATATTCAAACATCCCACGAACCGACAAGTGCCTAAACCGATATGGAGACTTTTTATCCTTACTTTTTGATCACACCTTGTACGATTGGTTGAAGCCTAATCACAATGCGATATCGTGCTTCAAGCACAATGAAAAATAGTTCTCTTGTAGCCTTTATAAAAAAATCAATTATTAATATTCCCTAAATGCATTTTTAATAAAACACAATAATGAACTAGCCAAATATATTTCTTTCCAAATAAAAATTTAACTTTTGAACTGCTATTGATCAGGCTCGGCAGGCAACCACAAAAAAAATGGCTGACGATACTGCAGGTGAATCATGGGGGATAGAAGGGAAAATTTTAGAAGTTCTTTTAAATATTCAAAATTTAAGTTATTTTTCTTAATCCTGTTCTTCGTAAAATGTTGAAATTTTATTGTTGTTGGTGTTGTTTAGAAGTTTATGTTGTGTGTTGTCAAGGAAACCAATGTAACATCCCCTACCCTGGACAACCATGGACCGCGACCATCCTTGTCACTGCTCTAACCAGCAGTATTGAGTTAAGGCGTGTCCATGAACTGATCTGAATTTACTTGAATTTATCTGACTCTGTAAACGTACCTGAGGCAGCGAGGCAGCTTTCTGGCTAGCATGGTAGCCTCCATGAACGAAGAGAATTGTGCGACCTGGCCATTGGTGGAGTTGTTTATTATAAAAATATCCAGCAAGGTGAGGAGGCCAACCGATGACAGTTAAGGAGTTCATAGCATCGGTCGCTGTATGATCGTCTAGTAGGTATTTACCATTGGTAGTTAGGTCTATTCCATCGATCGCCGAGTTTATATGTATCACGACAGAAATTTGGAGAATGGGACGTGAAGAATTCGTCCAGGCAGCGTTTCACTTCATCATTGTTAATTAATGAAGTTTTTCAGAGCAAGAAAATTAGACATAGACCGGAACAAATGAAAGACTGATGGAGCGAGAAATGCGGAATAAGGAGGGTGAGAAAAAAGTTCCCAATTCAGAGTGTGTAATTTTTCCTGGTCCTTAAAGCAACATGTAGTCGATAGCTGTCTGTCGAGTAAACAGTGCTAGGCGCCTTAATGTTCAGTGCAGAATTTAATCCGGTCCAAGTCCTCGATGTAAGAAACTGCTGTTTATTGTATTGTTACGCGGTGAAAGTTTAAGTGGATTATACCGGAAAATCCCACCAGCAATAGAGTATAATCTTGCTTGTTTATGAAGGGGTGGCTTAGCAATGTTCTGTGATTGGCCGTCCATGTTTTTTTTCGCGTAGCATTCATGTACATGACCTACTTTTCATCTGTGACGAGCCGATGCAGCAGATTTGTGCCTTTACGTTTTTCTTTCACGTCGAGCACGAATTTTTCATTTGCTTGTTGTAAAGTGTTTGACACTTCGGTAGATGGCTTTGCGATAATCCCGAGGTAGATAGCGCATGGGCGTAGTCAGTTGAGTGAAAGACCAGTTAGAAGAACGCTTTGTGTTTTGGACATTTTTTTCCTTACTGGTATTCCAATATGCCATTTTCAATAGTACATCGGATATTTAATATGGAAGTCTATTTCAAAAGCATTCCTATTTTCAAAAGCCAAAGGTAGATAATTTTGAGCACCTATTGTTAAATAATATGTCATTTGTTATTATTTGGTACTTTTTTATCTGTTTTGAACACATGATATTTAGAGCTGAGTGACAACATTATCACCCTTTATGTTTAGAGAAACAAATTATGCAAATTATTTATGAAAACGTTTGAAGTTTCCGATCAATGATGTAATGACGATTAAGGATTAAAAATACCCTGTAATGCCGGTTCTACACTCTCACCGAGTGCTTATCATGCAATCGTGACATCACATTGTTCATATTGTTTAAGTGACTTTTTGTCAAGGACTGAATTATATCATCAACACTGGCTCCAGATTTTACAGAGGCTTTATTTTTTTTAAATACCCCTGAAGGTGGCCGTAATTGAATATTACTTTTCTTTTCTTCATCCCTGCTACGAGAGTGGCTAAAATTTCACTTTTACGGACCCAAATATTAATTTCTTTTATCTTTAAGTAAACTGTTTAGAGTTCTACAACCCCAGTTCAAGTTGATATAACACAAGAATGTATTTTCTTCTGATTTGTCAATCCTTGTAATTTTTCCTTATAAAAGGCTATCTTATCTGTAAAACTTCGGCTTTCAATCTATTGTTTCTCAATAAATCGGTTGTCCAAGGATTCGTTGAAGAAGGAGCTTTCATTAAACTCCTGTTGTGGATTTGTGTTTTCTTTTTATTGAGTGTATTAGGTCATTGTCCACAGTTTCTGGCCGCCCACGGTTTAATGACATAGCACTTCAATATACGATAAGTCGGAATATCCATGCGGTGTTGCACTTTTTCCCTGCTTGTGACTGATCCTTCATGGGCGACATTGCTACCGTCCATCGTGGAAGAGTGGTTCAGGTGGTTCTCTGAACATGACTGACTTCCACCATCTACCCTGACTCCACAAAGCCGGATCTTAACCCAATAGTGAATATTTATGAGTAGTTGGAGAGACTCATCCGTCAACAGCATCCTCTTCCGTCAACTTTACAGCAGTTGAAGGTCTCTTTGTTGAATTCATGGGCATCTTTTGACCTCAATGCACTGCAGCACTCGTAGAATCGATGCTGACTATATACATGCTGTCATTCAGGCTAACGGACGCCCTACAGCATGTAGAACAGATGTTTCTAATCGGCCGAGCAGTAAATATGGCTCCTTGCTTCCTGACAGTTACATAGGCACAGCGCTCTTCTTATATTGCTTTATGCGAATTTTGATCGCGTACTTCGTCGTTAATCTCTATAAAGGTATTTTGAACTTAGCAACACAACACCACAAAATAGTTATAGAATAGTCTAAACAGTATAGTTTTTTCGTCTCTTTATAGTATGGTCTGATATAAAAATCATAACGAAACTTCACATGCAAATAACTTTCGACATGATCAGGACAAGGGCCGGACAATGCAAGGCCCGGATCTTATTGTCACATGCCATTTCGTTTGATAGCTATATGCACTTTGCAGTTCTCCGTAGCATCCTCTCAGCATAACGGTATGTTGATAACATTCTACACTCCGTTTTGCTACATTTCCTTTAATGACAAATGGGGCTTACTTTCAACAAGATATGTACAGTTTGAAGCACTTTCACAGAAGATACAGTTCTCCATGGACTGCCTTATTGCCTGCTATACACTGCGTTGGCTAGCCAGATTTGGGATGTGATGGGGTTTCGCCCGCGAAGAGCCCAGAATGCAGGCCAATTATGGAGGTCATCGGCATTATATTCCCCAGAACACCATCCGACAACTTTATGAATCAGGTTACAGCTTTTATACAGGCCAGAGGTGGACATACGCGATACCCATTTACTCAGTTTGTGTAACGCTTCCTGTCCAATAAACCATATATTTCTTCTATTCATGTATATTCCATGTATCAATTTGCGTATAAAGTTTCTTGGTGCATCGATATTTTGACAAAGAACAAAATTTCTGAAAGGTCAGATTATTTTTATTCATTAATCAAATTAGTAATATGCTCATCTAATATAAATCTAGATAAGGAAACACGTTTTAAATTACTACTAAAGAGAAATAAACCTTTAATGTCAAATAAGCTGTAAGAATGGACGTGAAAACGACAAACTGTAAAAAAAAAAACGGCTACAAAACTTAATGAATAGCATTTAAAATTCACTGAAGAAACAACGAAATGCTAACAAGTAAATGGAATTTTTCGTGAAGATTTTGCTGAAAATTACTACAAACTTGTTTGGACTCGGCTTTTATTCCCTTTAGCTTTAAGAACCCCTAAACGATTTAATAACATATTATTCATGATCCACTCTTCTAGTGATTCCCGAATCTAATTAAGAAGCCGCTTTAAAAATTAAATTGCTCAAGGCATCTAAAAATTAAAACTTTAAAAATGTAAAAGATTTTCATATAAATTAAATTTTTTCTGCTATGCAATTTTTTCCTTAAGTTTACTTTATAAGTATACGAAAAGATAAATGAAAATTCTTTAAATGAAAAACTAAAATCTCTCTAATATTTTTGTTTTGTTTTGTTTAGTTTTCATTTAAGGTCACAGAAAGACTGCTTAGTAAACCAAAATAATCCGTCACTTTGTAGGCGAGCGACTACAATTTTTCAACCGACGAGAGAAGTCCGGTTTATCGTGGCGGCAACTTGGGTGAATGCCCAAAAGGTTCGATGTCTCTTTTACAACGTTTAGCCACGGATCGATAACACTTTCATTTTACCTCTTATCTTAACCTTCAACGTATAAATATTGAAATTAGGTAGCAATAAATGTAAAACATTAATATGCCTTTCAAATGTTATTGAATTACAGAATAATTATTTTACGATAAAAATGACAAGATAAACAGATACTATTTTTCCATGTTATTTGGCCAAAATGCCCACGCCCGGTAAACAATTTTCAATCAATGTAAAAATTTTGATATAAAACGTGAAGCAATTAATGGAACAGTTTTATTACTATTTAAGAATTGTGTCATTTTAACACCCACCGAAATAGATATTGCGGTCTTTCCCTTTTCCAGTTTAGTGATTAAACGTGATTGGGTATACTGAGATTCAACCACAGGCTTTAATTAGAAATGTTCTATGTTCAACTGTTGTATTAGTTATTCTACAACCATGCATCACATCATTACATCAATTAAACCTTTGCACGACTGTATTAACATCATTCCATCCGCAAGTGTATGAGCATAAACAAACATTTTATGTACCTGATTTGCTACGGAATAGAATTTCCAAGTTTCTCCGCAGAATCGTTTGCAATTCTCTTGCAGTCAGCCACAAATTATCACGTTGGGATTCATACGAAATCGAATGGCAATAGGCAGTAGATAAGCTACAGGATCTACAGGGCCGGTCCATCGTCCCTTAAATGGAGGTGAGTCATTTTATGGTAAGTGTAAGCTATTGTAGAAAAGATATAAATAAATAATTTTATAATAACATAAATAAGTATGCCTTTAGGCAGAGAAATTTTTTAACATAATTTTTTTTCTGTATTTGGAAATTTCATCCAGTAATATAAATAAATTAATTTCAGCAAAAAAAAGTGTTTTGCATATTTTAATTTCATTGATATTTAAATTGGTGTCTGCTTACCATCATAGTAAATGGAAACTTCCTGAATGCCAATAAGCTCGAAAATATGCAAATTTTAACGGCTCTATTTTATTTGCTCTCAGTATTTACATGATAATTATAAGAATCTTACCAACGATTGTCGAAAATTATACATCTAATGAACTTGTTTTTTAATTTTTAATTTCATCTACATTCTTAACTTTTACAGGAAGGGAAAAGTAATGACTCTTCCGTCCGGCATGATTTTAGTGATAATGGTTTCATCCGTCTACGGCTGAATAAGAAGAAACTATAAAGGTAGGAGAATACAAAGATTACAAATGAATCAAATTTTATTAGTCTTTTATATTAATAAACAGTATAAAAATCATAAACAACAATAAACAACGTTTTTGATTTTATAATTATTTTTAATTTTCTATTAAAAGTTTAAAGAATTACTTTTTTAGGTATAGCCTATTTGAAATTGATAATAAATACGGAGGGTTGATTCAGATAAAATGAGACGACTTTGCAGTTCTGTTACGATGGTGTAATACCATGGCGCCACCATCGGTTGTGTTCGATGTGAGAACCACGTTGTTGGACTATCGCCCGGCACCGTAATTTCCACTGAAGTAGGCTGAGTTTGAGGGACTCCATGGGAAGTTCGTTCCACACATGCTGACACACTTTCCATAGCCCATCAACGGTTCTTGATCGGCGACTTCCGAGCCGTCGTTTCAGGAGACTAAATCTATCGGTGATGCGTCAGGAGATTTTACAGGCACATGAGAGAAGGGAATAACTCGTATGCCCGTCTCCTGTTCCATGAGATGACTTGGTAGTGTGGCTTGATGCCTTGTCCATGTGGATCCAAACTTTTGATTGCTCACCAGGGTACAGACGTGGGATATCCTGCCGATATATGTGGTCCTTTACATTACTCTGGAAGTAAGCTGCACTAATTTTACAGTTTCCAGGAACTCGACGAATCGTGAGCAGTCCACGTGAGCAATATCCGGCAACCACCATGAAAGCATTTGAAAACTTTTCCTTGCACCTTCGGACAAAATCGGACCTGGCCTTGCCCCCTCTTTCGCGATAGTAAATTAACCTGGGTTTGTTGGGTCATCGAGGTACACCCAAGCTTCATCCAAGGAGACAACCCACTTCCATCGGTCACCTGCAAGATGGTTTTCATACATTTTCTGGCGTTGGTGAATCGTTCCTGCACGTGCCTGGCCGATAGTCTGTGACCGCGCGCTTTATGACGTCGCTCCAGCCCAAGATTGTCATGAATTATTCTGAAGACTGTTGCCTGTGAAATACCTTTCCTTTGGGCTAGACTTCTCTGTGTGGGGGGATTTTCTTTCAGCACTTCAGACCGGATTTCTCGCACCACCTGAGCTAGGCGTGTTGGCTGGGGCTTGTTTCTGGTCTGCTTCTCTGCTCGTCCACGTTCATTAGATGGTCGCAATTTGTTCCTTTTGATTATTTGACCCACAGTAGCTTTGGATACCACAATACCATTTCGTTTGCATAAT